>OX465297.1:144432170-145032170 GCA_949987735.1 Leucophora obtusa
CATGGAGCAACCCCACAAAAAACTGATAGGATATAAGTGTGATACACCAAAATGTTCGTATGAATAAGACCTATTTACATCCATACTTAGAAATGCGGCGACTAGTCCAGGTATTCCAGAAATTCAGATTTTGTTTACTGACCACCAGTGGTGAATCACATTTTCATGGAGCAACCCCACAAAAAACTGATAGGATATAAGTGTGATACACCAAAATGTTCGTATGAATAAGACCTATTTACATCCATACTTAGAAATGCGGCGACTAGTCCAGGTATTCCAGAAATTCAGATTTTGTTTACTGACCACCAGTGGTGAATCACATTTTCATGGAGCAACCCCACAAAAAACTGATAGGATATAAGTGTGATACACCAAAATGTTCGCATGAATAAGGCCTATTTGCGTCCATACCTAGAAATGCGGCGACTGGTCCAGGTATTCCAGAAATTCAGATTTTGTTTACTGACCACCAGTGGTGAATCACATTTTCATGGAGCAACCCCACAAAAAACTGATAGGATATAAGTGTGATACACCAAAATGTTCGCATGAATAAGGCCTATTTGCGTCCATACTTAGAAATGCGGCGACTAGTCCAGGTATTCCAGAAATTTAGATTTTGTTTACTGACCACCAGTGGTGAATCACATTTTCATGGAGCAACCCCACAAAAAACTGATAGGATATAAGTGTGATACACCAAAATGTTCGCATGAATAAGGCCTATTTGCGTCCATACTTAGAAATGCGGCGACTAGTCCAGGTATTCCAGAAATTCAGATTTTGTTTACTGACCACCAGTGGTGTATCACATTTTCATGGAGCAACCCCACAAAAAACTGATAGGATATAAGTGTGATACACCAAAATGTTCGCATGAATAAGGCCTATTTGCGCCCATACTTAGAAATGCGGCGACTAGTCCAGGTATTCCAGAAATTCAGATTTTGTTTACTGACCACCAGTGGTGAATCACATTTTCATGGAGCAACCCCACAAAAAACTGATAGGATATAAGTGTGATACACCAAAATGTTTGCATGAATAAGGCCTATTTGCGTCCATACTTAGAAATGCGGCGACTAGTCCAGGTATTCCAGAAATTCAGATTTTGTTTACTGACCACCAGTGGTGTATCACATTTTCATGGAGCAACCCCACAAAAAACTGATAGGATATAAGTGTGATACACCAAAATGTTCGCATGAATAAGGCCTATTTGCGTCCATACTTAGAAATGCGGCGACTAGTCCAGGTATTCCAGAAATTTAGATTTTGTTTACTGACCACCAGTGGTGTATCACATTTTCATGGAGCAACCCCACAAAAAACTGATAGGATATAAGTGTGATACACCAAAATGTTCGTATGAATAAGGCCTATTTGCGTCCATACTTAGAAATGCGGCGACTAGTCCAGGTATTCCAGAAATTCAGATTTTGTTTACTGACCACCAGTGGTGAATCACATTTTCATGGAGCAACCCCACAAAAAACTGATAGGATATAAGTGTGATACACCAAAATGTTCGCATGAATAAGGCCTATTTGCGTCCATACTTAGAAATGCGGCGACTAGTCCAGGTATTCCAGAAATTCAGATTTTGTTTACTGACCACCAGTGGTGAATCACATTTTCATGGAGCAACCCCACAAAAAACTGATAGGATATAAGTGTGATACACCAAAATGTTCGTATGAATAAGACCTATTTACATCCATACTTAGAAATGCGGTGACTAGTCCAGGTATTCCAGAATTTCAGATTTTGTTTACTGACCACCAGTGGTGAATCACATTTTCATGGAGCAACCCCACAAAAAACTGATAGGATATAAGTGTGATACACCAAAATGTTCGTATGAATAAGACCTATTTACATCCATACTTAGAAATGCGGCGACTAGTCCAGGTATTCCAGAAATTCAGATTTTGTTTACTGACCACCAGTGGTGAATCACATTTTCATGGAGCAACCCCACAAAAAACTGATAGGATATAAGTGTGATACACCAAAATGTTCGTATGAATAAGACCTATTTACATCCATACTTAGAAATGCGGCGACTAGTCCAGGTATTCCAGAAATTCAGATTTTGTTTACTGACCACCAGTGGTGAATCACATTTTCATGGAGCAACCCCACAAAAAACTGATAGGATATAAGTGTGATACACCAAAATGTTCGCATGAATAAGGCCTATTTGCGTCCATACCTAGAAATGCGGCGACTGGTCCAGGTATTCCAGAAATTCAGATTTTGTTTACTGACCACCAGTGGTGAATCACATTTTCATGGAGCAACCCCACAAAAAACTGATAGGATATAAGTGTGATACACCAAAATGTTCGTATGAATAAGACCTATTTACATCCATACTTAGAAATGCGGCGACTAGTCCAGGTATTCCAGAAATTCAGATTTTGTTTACTGACCACCAGTGGTGAATCACATTTTCATGGAGCAACCCCACAAAAAACTGATAGGATATAAGTGTGATACACCAAAATGTTCGTATGAATAAGACCTATTTACATCCATACTTAGAAATGCGGCGACTAGTCCAGGTATTCCAGAAATTCAGATTTTGTTTACTGACCACCAGTGGTGAATCACATTTTCATGGAGCAACCCCACAAAAAACTGATAGGATATAAGTGTGATACACCAAAATGTTCGCATGAATAAGGCCTATTTGCGTCCATACCTAGAAATGCGGCGACTGGTCCAGGTATTCCAGAAATTCAGATTTTGTTTACTGACCACCAGTGGTGAATCACATTTTCATGGAGCAACCCCACAAAAAACTGATAGGATATAAGTGTGATACACCAAAATGTTCGCATGAATAAGGCCTATTTGCGTCCATACTTAGAAATGCGGCGACTAGTCCAGGTATTCCAGAAATTTAGATTTTGTTTACTGACCACCAGTGGTGAATCACATTTTCATGGAGCAACCCCACAAAAAACTGATAGGATATAAGTGTGATACACCAAAATGTTCGCATGAATAAGGCCTATTTGCGTCCATACTTAGAAATGCGGCGACTAGTCCAGGTATTCCAGAAATTCAGATTTTGTTTACTGACCACCAGTGGTGTATCACATTTTCATGGAGCAACCCCACAAAAAACTGATAGGATATAAGTGTGATACACCAAAATGTTCGCATGAATAAGGCCTATTTGCGCCCATACTTAGAAATGCGGCGACTAGTCCAGGTATTCCAGAAATTCAGATTTTGTTTACTGACCACCAGTGGTGAATCACATTTTCATGGAGCAACCCCACAAAAAACTGATAGGATATAAGTGTGATACACCAAAATGTTTGCATGAATAAGGCCTATTTGCGTCCATACTTAGAAATGCGGCGACTAGTCCAGGTATTCCAGAAATTCAGATTTTGTTTACTGACCACCAGTGGTGTATCACATTTTCATGGAGCAACCCCACAAAAAACTGATAGGATATAAGTGTGATACACCAAAATGTTCGCATGAATAAGGCCTATTTGCGTCCATACTTAGAAATGCGGCGACTAGTCCAGGTATTCCAGAAATTTAGATTTTGTTTACTGACCACCAGTGGTGTATCACATTTTCATGGAGCAACCCCACAAAAAACTGATAGGATATAAGTGTGATACACCAAAATGTTCGTATGAATAAGGCCTATTTGCGTCCATACTTAGAAATGCGGCGACTAGTCCAGGTATTCCAGAAATTCAGATTTTGTTTACTGACCACCAGTGGTGAATCACATTTTCATGGAGCAACCCCACAAAAAACTGATAGGATATAAGTGTGATACACCAAAATGTTCGCATGAATAAGGCCTATTTGCGTCCATACTTAGAAATGCGGCGACTAGTCCAGGTATTCCAGAAATTCAGATTTTGTTTACTGACCACCAGTGGTGAATCACATTTTCATGGAGCAACCCCACAAAAAACTGATAGGATATAAGTGTGATACACCAAAATGTTCGTATGAATAAGACCTATTTACATCCATACTTAGAAATGCGGTGACTAGTCCAGGTATTCCAGAATTTCAGATTTTGTTTACTGACCACCAGTGGTGTATCACATTTTCATGGAGCAACCCCACAAAAAACTGATAGGATATAAGTGTGATACACCAAAATGTTCGTATGAATAAGACCTATTTGAGTCCATACTTAGAAATGCGGCGACTAGTCCAGGTATTCCAGAAATTCAGATTTTGTTTACTGACCACCAGTGGTGAATCACATTTTCATGGAGCAACCCCACAAAAAACTGATAGGATATAAGTGTGATACACCAAAATGTTCGTATGAATAAGACCTATTTACGTCCATACTTAGAAATGCGGCGACTAGTCCAGGTATTCCAGAAATTCAGATTTTGTTTACTGACCACCAGTGGTGAATCACATTTTCATGGAGCAACCCCACAAAAAACTGATAGGATATAAGTGTGATACACCAAAATGTTCGTATGAATAAGACCTATTTATATCCATACTTAGAAATGCGGCTACTAGTCCAGGTATTCCAGAAATTCAGATTTTGTTTACTGACCACCAGTGGTGAATCACATTTTCATGGAGCAACCCCACAAAAAACTGATAGGATATAAGTGTGATACACCAAAATGTTCGCATGAATAAGGCCTATTTGCGTCCATACTTAGAAATGCGGTGACTAGTCCAGGTATTCCAGAAATTCAGATTTTGTTTACTGACCACCAGTGGTGAATCACATTTTCATGGAGCAACCCCACAAAAAACTGATAGGATATAAGTGTGATACACCAAAATGTTCGCATGAGTAAGGCCTATTTGCGTCCATACTTAGAAATGCGGCGACTAGTCCAGGTATTCCAGAAATTCAGATTGTGTTTACTGACCACCAGTGGTGAATCACATTTTCATGGAGCAACCCCACAAAAAACTGATAGGATATAAGTGTGATACACCAAAATGTTCGCATGAATAATGCCTATTTGCGTCCATACTTAGAAATGCGGCGACTAGTCCAGGTATTCCAGAAATTCAGATTTTGTTTACTGACCACCAGTGGTGAATCACATTTTCATGTAGCAACCCCACAAAAAACTGATAGGATATAAGTGTGATACACCAAAATGTTCGTATGAATAAGACCTATTTACATCCATACTTAGAAATGCGGCGACTAGTCCAGGTATTCCAGAATTTCAGATTTTGTTTACTGACCACCAGTGGTGTATCACATTTTCATGGAGCAACCCCACAAAAAACTGATAGGATATAAGTGTGATACACCAAAATGTTCGTATGAATAAGACCTATTTGAGCCCGTACTTAGAAATGCGGCGACTAGTCCAGGTATTCCAGAAATTCAGATTTTGTTTACTGACCACCAATGGTGAATCACATTTTCATGGAGCAACCCCACAAAAAACTGATAGGATATAAGTGTGATACACCAAAATGTTCGTATGAATAAGACCTATTTACATCCATACTTAGAAATGCGGCGACTGGTCCAGGTATTCCAGAAATTCAGATTTTGTTTACTGACCACCAGTGGTGAATTACATTTTCATGGAGCAACCCCACAAAAAACTGATAGGATATAAGTGTGATACACCAAAATGTTCGTATGAATAAGACCTATTTACATCCATACTTAGAACTGCGGCGACTAGTCCAGGTATTCCAGAAATTCAGATTTTGTTTACTGACCACCAGTGGTGAATCACATTTTCATGGAGCAACCCCACAAAAAACTGATAGGATATAAGTGTGATACACCAAAATGTTCGCATGAATAAGGCCTATTTGCGTCCATACTTAGAAATGCGGCGACTAGTCCAGGTATTCCAGAAATTCAGATTTTGTTTACTGACCACCAGTGGTGAATCACATTTTCATGGAGCAACCCCACAAAAAACTGATAGGATATAAGTGTGATACACCAAAATGTTCGCATGAATAAGGCCTATTTGCGTCCATACTTACAAATGCGGCGACTAGTCCAGGTATTCCAGAAATTCAGATTTTGTTTACTGACCACCAGTTGTGAATCACATTTTCACGGAGCAACCCCACAAAAAACTGATAGGATACACCAAAATGTTCGTATGAATAAGACCTATTTACATCCATACTTAGAAATGCGGCGACTAGTCCAGGTATTCCAGAAATTCAGATTTTGTTTACTGACCACCAGTGGTGAATCACATTTTCATGGAGCAACCCCACAAAAAACTGATAGGATATAAGTGTGATACACCAAAATGTTCGTATGAATAAGGCCTATTTGCGTCCATACTTAGAAATGCGGCGACTAGTCCAGGTATTCCAGAAATTCAGATTTTGTTTACTGACCACCAGTGGTGAATCACATTTTCATGGAGCAACGCCACAAAAAACTGATAGGATATAAGTGTGATACACCCAAATGTTCGTACGAATAAGACCTATTTACATCCATACTTAGAAATGCGGCGACTAGTCCAGGTATTCCAGAAATTCAGATTTTGTTTACTGACCACCAGTGGTGAATCACATTTTCATGGAGCAACCCCACAAAAAACTGATAGGATGTAAGTGTGATACACCAAAATGTTCGTATGAATAAGACCTATTTACATCCATACTTAGAAATGCGGCGACTAGTCCAGGTATTCCAGAAATTCAGATTTTGTTTACTGACCACCAGTGGTGAATCACATTTTCATGGAGCAAACCCACAAAAAACTGATAGGATATAAGTGTGATACACCAAAATGTTCGCATGGATAAGGCCTATTTGCGTCCATACTTAGAAATGCGGCGACTAGTCCAGGTATTCCAGAAATTCAGATTTTGTTTACTGACCACCAGTGGTGTATCACATTTTCATGGAGCAACCCCACAAAAAACTGATAGGATATAAGTGTGATACACCAAAATGTTCGTATGAATAAGGCCTATTTGCGTCCATACTTAGAAATGTGGCGACTAGTCCAGGTATTCCAGAAATTCAGATTTTGTTTACTGACCACCAGTGGTGAATCACATTTTCATGGAGCAACCCCACAAAAAACTGATAGCATATAAGTGTGATACACCAAAATGTTCGTATGAATAAGGCCTATTTGCGTCCATACTTAGAAATGCGGCGACTAGTCCAGGTATTCCAGAAATTCAGATTTTGTTTACTGACCACCAGTGGTGAATCACATTTTCATGGAGCAACGCCACAAAAAACTGATAGGATATAAGTGTGATACACCCAAATGTTCGTACGAATAAGACCTATTTACATCCATACTTAAGAATGCGGCGACTAGTCCAGGTATTCCAGAAATTCAGATTTTGTTTACTGACCACCAGTGGTGAATCACATTTTCATGGAGCAACCCCACAAAAAACTGATAGGATATAAGTGTGATACACCAAAATGTTCGCATGAAGAAGGCCTATTTGCGTCCATACTTAGGAATGCGGCGACTAGTCCAGGTATTCCAGAAATTCAGATTTTGTTTACTGACCACCAGTGGTGAATCACATTTTCATGGAGCAACGCCACAAAAAACTGATAGGATATAAGTGTGATACACCCAAATGTTCGTAGGAATAAGACCTATTTACATCCATACTTAGAAATGCGGCGACTAGTCCAGGTATTCCAGAAATTCAGATTTTGTTTACTGACCACCAGTGGTGAATCACATTTTCATGGAGCAACCCCACAAAAAACTGATAGGATATAAGTGTGATACACCAAAATGTTCGCATGAATAAGGCCTATTTGCGTCCATACTTAGAAATGCGGCGACTAGTCCAGGTATTCCAGAAATTCAGATTTTGTTTACTGACCACCAGTGGTGAATCACATTTTCATGGAGCAACCCCACAAAAAACTGATAGGATATAAGTGTGATACACCAAAATGTTCGTATGAATAAGGCCTATTTGCGTCCATACTTAGAAATGCGGCGACTAGTCCAGGTATTCCTGAAATTCAGATTTTGTTTACTGACCACCAGTGGTGAATCACATTTTCATGGAGCAACCCCACAAAAAACTGATAGGATATAAGTGTGATACACCAAAATGTTCGCATGAATAAGGCCTATTTTCGTCCGTACTTTGAAATGCGGCGAATAGTCCAGGTATTCCAGAAATTCAGATTTTGTTTACTGACCACCAGTGGTGTATCACATTTTCATGGAGCAACCCCACAAAAAACTGACAGGATATAAGTGTGATACACCAAAATGTTCGTATGAATAAGGCCTATTTGCGTCCATACATAGAAATGCGGCGACTAGTCCAGGTATTCCAGAAATTCAGATTTTGTTTACTGACCACCAGTGGTGAATCACATTTTCATGGAGCAACCCCACAAAAAACTGATAGGATATAAGTGTGATACACCAAAATGTTCGCATGAATAAGGCCTATTTGCGTCCATACTTAGAAATGCGGCGACTAGTCCAGGTATTCCAGAAATTCAGATTTTGTTTACTGACCACCAGTGGTGTATCACATTTTCATGGAGCAACCCCACAAAAAACTGATAGGATATAAGTGTGATACACCAAAATGTTCGCATGAATAAGGCCTATTTGCGTCCATACTTAGAAATGCGGCGACTAGTCCAGGTATTCCAGAAATTCAGATTTTGTTTACTGACCACCAGTGGTGAATCACATTTTCATGGAGCAACCCCACAAAAAACTGATAGGATATAAGTGTGATACACCAAAATGTTCGTATGAATAAGACCTATTTACATCCATACTTAGAAATGCGGTGACTAGTCCAGGTATTCCAGAATTTCAGATTTTGTTTACTGACCACCAGTGGTGTATCACATTTTCATGGAGCAACCCCACAAAAAACTGATAGGATATAAGTGTGATAAACCAAAATGTTCGTATGAATAAGACCTATTTGAGTCCATACTTATAAATGCGGCGACTAGTCCAGGTATTCCAGAAATTCAGATTTTGTTTACTGACCACCAGTGGTGAATCACATTTTCATGGAGCAACCCCACAAAAAACTGATAGGATATAAGTGTGATACACCAAAATGTTCGTATGAATAAGACCTATTTACGTCCATACTTAGAAATGCGGCGACTAGTCCAGGTATTCCAGAAATTCAGATTTTGTTTACTGACCACCAGTGGTGAATCACAACCCCACAAAAAACTGATAGGATATAAGTGTGATACACCAAAATGTTCGTATGAATAAGACCTATTTACATCCATACTTAGAAATGCGGCGACTAGTCCAGGTATTCCAGAAATTCAGATTTTGTTTACTGACCACCAGTGGTGAATCACATTTTCATGGAGCAACCCCACAAAAAACTGATAGGATATAAGTGTGATACACCAAAATGTTCGCATGAATAAGGCCTATTTGCGTCCATACTTAGAAATGCGGCGACTAGTCCAGGTATTCCAGAAATTCAGATTTTGTTTACTGACCACCAGTGGTGAATCACATTTTCATGGAGCAACCCCACAAAAAACTGATAGGATATAAGTGTGATACACCAAAATGTTCGCATGAGTAAGGCCTATTTGCGTTCATACTTAGAAATGCGGCGACTAGTCCAGGTATTCCAGAAATTCAGATTGTGTTTACTGACCACCAGTGGTGAATCACATTTTCATGGAGCAACCCCACAAAAAACTGATAGGATATAAGTGTGATACACCAAAATGTTCGTATGAATAAGACCTATTTACATCCATACTTAGAAATGCGGCGACTAGTCCAGGTATTCCAGAATTTCAGATTTTGTTTACTGACCACCAGTGGTGTATCACATTTTCATGGAGCAACCCCACAAAAAACTGATAGGATATAAGTGTGATACACCAAAATGTTCGTATGAATAAGACCTATTTGAGCCCATACTTAGAAATGCGGCGACTAGTCCAGGTATTCCAGAAATTCAGATTTTGTTTACTGACCACCAGTGGTGAATCACATTTTCATGGAGCAACCCCACAAAAAACTGATAGGATATAAGTGTGATACACCAAAATGTTCGTATGAATAAGACCTATTTACATCCATACTTAGAAATGCGGAGACTAGTCCAGGTATTCCAGAAATTCAGATTGTGTTTACTGACCACCAGTGGTGAATCACATTTTCATGGAGCAACCCCACAAAAAACTGATAGGATATAAGTGTGATACACCAAAATGTTCGTATGAATAAGACCTATTTACATCCATACTTAGAAATGCGGCGACTAGTCCAGGTATTCCAGAATTTCAGATTTTGTTTACTGACCACCAGTGGTGTATCACATTTTCATGGAGCAACCCCACAAAAAACTGATAGGATATAAGTGTGATACACCAAAATGTTCGTATGAATAAGACCTATATGAGCCCATACTTAGAAATGCGGCGACTAGTCCAGGTATTCCAGAAATTCAGATTTTGTTTACTGACCACCAGTGGTGAATCACATTTTCATGGAGCAACCCCACAAAAAACTGATAGGATATAAGTGTGATACACCAAAATGTTCGTATTAATAAGGCCTATTTGCTTCCATACTTAAGAATGCGGCGACTAGTCCAGGTATTCCAGAAATTCAGATTTTGTTTACTGACCACCAGTGGTGAATCACATTTTCATGGAGCAACCCCACAAAAAACTGATAGGATATAAGTGTGATACACCAAAATGTTCGTATGAATAAGGCCTATTTGCGTCCATACTTAGAAATGCGGCGAGTAGTCTATGTATTCCAGAAATTCAGATTTTGTTTACTGACCACCAGTGGTGAATCACATTTTCATGGAGCAACCCCACAAAAAACTGATAGGATATAAGTGTGATACACCAAAATGTTCGTATTAATAAGGCCTATTTGCTTCCATACTTAAGAATGCGGCGACTAGTCCAGGTATTCCAGAAATTCAGATTTTGTTTACTGACCACCAGTGGTGAATCACATTTTCATGGAGCAACCCCACAAAAAACTGATAGGATATAAGTGTGATACACCAAAATGTTCGCATGAAGAAGGCCTATTTGCGTCCATACTTAGAAATGCGGCGACTAGTCCAGGTATTCCAGAAATTCAGATTGTGTTTACTGACCACCAGTGGTGAATCACATTTTCATGGAGCAACCCCACAAAAAACTGATAGGATATAAGTGTGATACACCAAAATGTTCGCATGAATAAGGCCTATTTGCGTCCATACTTAGAAATGCGGCGACTAGTCCAGGTATTCCAGAAATTCAGATTTTGTTTACTGACCACCAGTGGTGTATCACATTTTCATGGAGCAACCCCACAAAAAACTGATAGGATATAAGTGTGATACACCAAAATGTTCGCATGAATAAGGCCTATTTGCGTCCATACTTAGAAATGCGGCGACTAGTCCAGGTATTCCAGAAATTCAGATTTTGTTTACTGACCACCAGTGGTGAATCACATTTTCATGGAGCAACCCCACAAAAAACTGATAGGATATAAGTGTGATACACCAAAATGTTCGTATGAATAAGACCTATTTACATCCATACTTAGAAATGCGGTGACTAGTCCAGGTATTCCAGAATTTCAGATTTTGTTTACTGACCACCAGTGGTGTATCACATTTTCATGGAGCAACCCCACAAAAAACTGATAGGATATAAGTGTGATACACCAAAATGTTCGTATGAATAAGACCTATTTGAGTCCATACTTATAAATGCGGCGACTAGTCCAGGTATTCCAGAAATTCAGATTTTGTTTACTGACCACCAGTGGTGAATCACATTTTCATGGAGCAACCCCACAAAAAACTGATAGGATATAAGTGTGATACACCAAAATGTTCGTATGAATAAGACCTATTTGAGTCCATACTTATAAATGCGGCGACTAGTCCAGGTATTCCAGAAATTCAGATTTTGTTTACTGACCACCAGTGGTGAATCACATTTTCATGGAGCAACCCCACAAAAAACTGATAGGATATAAGTGTGATACGCCAAGATGTTCGTATGAATAAGACCTATTTACGTCCATACTTAGAAATGCGGCGACTAGTCCAGGTATTCCAGAAATTCAGATTTTGTTTACTGACCACCAGTGGTGAATCACATTTTCATGGAGCAACCCCACAAAAAACTGATAGGATATAAGTGTGATACACCAAAATGTTCGTATGAATAAGACCTATTTACATCTATACTTAGAAATGCGGCGACTAGTCCAGGTATTCCAGAATTTCAGATTTTGTTTACTGACCACCAGTGGTGTATCACATTTTCATGGAGCAACCCCACAAAAAACTGATAGGATATAAGTGTGATACACCAAAATGTTCGTATGAATAAGACCTATTTGAGCCCATACTTAGAAATGCGGCGACTAGTCCAGGTATTCCAGAAATTCAGATTTTGTTTACTGACCACCAGTGGTGAATCACATTTTCATGGAGCAACCCCACAAAAAACTGATAGGATATAAGTGTGATACACCAAAATGTTCGTATGAATAAGACCTATTTACATCCATACTTAGAAATGCGGCGACTAGTCCAGGTATTCCAGAAATTCAGATTTTGTTTACTGACCACCAGTGGTGAATCACATTTTCATGGAGCAACCCCACAAAAAACTGATAGGATATAAGTGTGATACACCAAAATGTTCGTATGAATAAGGCCTATTTGCGTCCATACTTAGAAATGCGGCGACTAGTCCAGGTATTCCAGAAATTCAGATTTTGTTTACTGACCACCAGTGGTGAATCACATTTTCATGGAGCAGCGCCACAAAAAACTGATAGGATATAAGTGTGATACACCCAAATGTTCGTACGAATAAGACCTATTTACATCCATACTTAGAAATCCGGCGACTAGTCCAGGTATTCCAGAAATTCAGATTTTGTTTACTGACCACCAGTGGTGAATCACATTTTCATGGAGCAACCCCACAAAAAACTGATAGGATGTAAGTGTGATACACCAAAATGTTCGTATGAATAAGACCTATTTACATCCATACTTAGAAATGCGGCGACTAGTCCAGGTATTCCAGAAATTCAGATTTTGTTTACTGACCACCAGTGGTGAATCACATTTTCATGGAGCAACCCCACAAAAAACTGATAGGATATAAGTGTGATACACCAAAATGTTCGCATGGATAAGGCCTATTTGCGTCCATACTTAGAAATGCGGCGACTAGTCCAGGTATTCCAGAAATTCAGATTTTGTTTACTGACCACCAGTGGTGTATCACATTTTCATGGAGCAACCCCACAAAAAACTGATAGGATATAAGTGTGATACACCCAAATGTTCGTACGAATAAGACCTATTTACATCCATACTTAGAAATGCGGCGACTAGTCCAGGTATTCCAGAAATTCAGATTTTGTTTACTGACCACCAGTGGTGTATCACATTTTCATGGAGCAACCCCACAAAAAACTGATAGGATATAAGTGTGATACACCAAAATGTTCGTATGAATAAGGCCTATTTGCGTCCATACTTAGAAATGTGGCGACTAGTCCAGGTATTGCAGAAATTCAGATTTTGTTTACTGACCACCAGTGGTGAATCACATTTTCATGGAGCAACCCCACAAAAAACTGATAGGATATAAGTGTGATACACCAAAATGTTCGTATGAATAAGGCCTATTTGCGTCCATACTTAGAAATGCGGCGAGTAGTCTACGTATTCCAGAAATTCAGATTTTGTTTACTGACCACCAGTGGTGAATCACATTTTCATGGAGCAACCCCACAAAAAACTGATAGGATATAAGTGTGATACACCAAAATGTTCGTATTAATAAGGCCTATTTGCTTCCATACCTAAGAATGCGGCGACTAGTCCAGGTATTCCAGAAATTCAGATTTTGTTTACTGACCACCAGTGGTGAATCACATTTTCATGGAGCAACCCCACAAAAAACTGATAGGATATAAGTGTGATACACCAAAATGTTCGCATGAATAAGGCCTATTTGCGTCCATACTTAGAAATGCGGCGACTAGTCCAGGTATTCCAGAAATTCAGATTTTGTTTACTGACCACCAGTGGTGAATCACATTTTCATGGAGCAACGCCACAAAAAACTGATAGGATATAAGTGTGATACACCCAAATGTTCGTAGGAATAAGACCTATTTACATCCATACTTAGAAATGCGGCGACTAGTCCAGGTATTCCAGAAATTCAGATTTTGTTTACTGACCACCAGTGGTGAATCACATTTTCATGGAGCAACCCCACAAAAAACTGATAGGATATAAGTGTGATACACCAAAATGTTCGCATGAATAAGGCCTATTTGCGTCTATACTTAGAAATGAGGCGACTAGTCCTTGTATTTCAGAAATTCAGATTTTGTTTACTGACCACCAGTGGTGAATCACATTTTCATGGAGCAACCCCACAAAAAACTGATAGGATATAAGTGTGATACACCAAAATGTTCGCATGAATAAGGCCTATTTGCGTCCATACTTAGAAATGCGGCGACTAGTCCAGGTATTCCAGAAATTCAGATTTTGTTTACTGACCACCAGTGGTGTATCACATTTTCATGGAGCAACCCCACAAAAAACTGATAGGATATAAGTGTGATACACCAAAATGTTCGCATGAATAAGGCCTATTTGCGTCCATACTTAGAAATGCGGCGACTAGTCCAGGTATTCCAGAAATTCAGATTTTGTTTACTGACCACCAGTGGTGAATCACATTTTCATGGAGCAACCCCACAAAAAACTGATAGGATATAAGTGTGATACACCAAAATGTTCGTATGAATAAGACCTATTTACATCCATACTTAGAAATGCGGTGACTAGTCCAGGTATTCCAGAATTTCAGATTTTGTTTACTGACCACCAGTGGTGTATCACATTTTCATGGAGCAACCCCACAAAAAACTGATAGGATATAAGTGTGATACACCAAAATGTTCGTATGAATAAGACCTATTTGAATCCATACTTATAAATGCGGCGACTAGTCCAGGTATTCCAGAAATTCAGATTTTGTTTACTGACCACCAGTGGTGAATCACATTTTCATGGAGCAACCCCACAAAAAACTGATAGGATATAAGTGTGATACACCAAAATGTTCGTATGAATAAGACCTATTTACGTCCATACTTAGAAATGCGGCGACTAGTCCAGGTATTCCAGAAATTCAGATTTTGTTTACTGACCACCAGTGGTGTATCACATTTTCATGGAGCAACCCCACAAAAAACTGATAGGATATAAGTGTGATACACCAAAATGTTCGTATGAATAAGACCTATTTGAGCCCATACTTAGAAATGCGGCGACTAGTCCAGGTATTCCAGAAATTCAGATTTTGTTTACTGACCACCAGTGGTGAATCACATTTTCATGGAGCAACCCCACAAAAAACTGATAGGATATAAGTGTGATACACCAAAATGTTCGTATGAATAAGACCTATTTACATCCATACTTAGAAATGCGGAGACTAGTCCAGGTATTCCAGAAATTCAGATTGTGTTTACTGACCACCAGTGGTGAATCACATTTTCATGGAGCAACCCCACAAAAAACTGATAGGATATAAGTGTGATACACCAAAATGTTCGTATGAATAAGACCTATTTACATCCATACTTAGAAATGCGGCGACTAGTCCAGGTATTCCAGAATTTCAGATTTTGTTTACTGACCACCAGTGGTGTATCACATTTTCATGGAGCAACCCCACAAAAAACTGATAGGATATAAGTGTGATACACCAAAATGTTCGTATGAATAAGACCTATTTGAGCCCATACTTAGAAATGCGGCGACTAGTCCAGGTATTCCAGAAATTCAGATTTTGTTTACTGACCACCAGTGGTGTATCACATTTTCATGGAGCAACCCCACAAAAAACTGATAGGATATAAGTGTGATACACCAAAATGTTCGTATGAATAAGGCCTATTTGCGTCCATACTTAGAAATGTGGCGACTAGTCCAGGTATTCCAGAAATTCAGATTTTGTTTACTGACCACCAGTGGTGAATCACATTTTCATGGAGCAACCCCACAAAAAACTGATAGGATATAAGTGTGATACACCAAAATGTTCGTATGAATAAGGCCTATTTGCGTCCATACTTAGAAATGCGGCGAGTAGTCTACGTATTCCAGAAATTCAGATTTTGTTTACTGACCACCAGTGGTGAATCACATTTTCATGGAGCAACCCCACAAAAAACTGATAGCATATAAGTGTGATACACCAAAATGTTCGTATTAATAAGGCCTATTTGCTTCCATACTTAAGAATGCGGCGACTAGTCCAGGTATTCCAGAAATTCAGATTTTGTTTACTGACCACCAGTGGTGAATCACATTTTCATGGAGCAACCCCACAAAAAACTGATAGGATATAAGTGTGATACACCAAAATGTTCGCATGAAGAAGGCCTATTTGCGTCCATACTTAGAAATGCGGCGACTAGTCCAGGTATTCCAGAAATTCAGATTGTGTTTACTGACCACCAGTGGTGAATCACATTTTCATGGAGCAACCCCACAAAAAACTGATAGGATATAAGTGTGATACACCAAAATGTTCGCATGAATAAGGCCTATTTGCGTCCATACTTAGAAATGCGGCGACTAGTCCAGGTATTCCAGAAATTCAGATTTTGTTTACTGACCACCAGTGGTGTATCACATTTTCATGGAGCAACCCCACAAAAAACTGATAGGATATAAGTGTGATACACCAAAATGTTCGCATGAATAAGGCCTATTTGCGTCCATACTTAGAAATGCGGCGACTAGTCCAGGTATTCCAGAAATTCAGATTTTGTTTACTGACCACCAGTGGTGAATCACATTTTCATGGAGCAACCCCACAAAAAACTGATAGGATATAAGTGTGATACACCAAAATGTTCGTATGAATAAGACCTATTTACATCCATACTTAGAAATGCGGTGACTAGTCCAGGTATTCCAGAATTTCAGATTTTGTTTACTGACCACCAGTGGTGTATCACATTTTCATGGAGCAACCCCACAAAAAACTGATAGGATATAAGTGTGATACACCAAAATGTTCGTATGAATAAGACCTATTTGAGTCCATACTTATAAATGCGGCGACTAGTCCAGGTATTCCAGAAATTCAGATTTTGTTTACTGACCACCAGTGGTGAATCACATTTTCATGGAGCAACCCCACAAAAAACTGATAGGATATAAGTGTGATACACCAAAATGTTCGTATGAATAAGACCTATTTGAGTCCATACTTATAAATGCGGCGACTAGTCCAGGTATTCCAGAAATTCAGTTTTTGTTTACTGACCACCAGTGGTGAATCACATTTTCATGGAGCAACCCCACAAAAAACTGATAGGATATAAGTGTGATACACCAAAATGTTCGTATGAATAAGACCTATTTACGTCCATACTTAGAAATGCGGCGACTAGTCCAGGTATTCCAGAAATTCAGATTTTGTTTACTGACCACCAGTGGTGAATCACATTTTCATGGAGCAACCCCACAAAAAACTGATAGGATATAAGTGTGATACACCAAAATGTTCGTATGAATAAGACCTATTTACATCCATACTTAGAAATGCGGCGACTAGTCCAGGTATTCCAGAATTTCAGATTTTGTTTACTGACCACCAGTGGTGTATCACATTTTCATGGAGCAACCCCACAAAAAACTGATAGGATATAAGTGTGATACACCAAAATGTTCGTATGAATAAGACCTATTTGAGCCCATACTTAGAAATGCGGCGACTAGTCCAGGTATTCCAGAAATTCAGATTTTGTTTACTGACCACCAGTGGTGAATCACATTTTCATGGAGCAACCCCACAAAAAACTGATAGGATATAAGTGTGATACACCAAAATGTTCGTATGAATAAGACCTATTTACATCCATACTTAGAAATGCGGCGACTAGTCCAGGTATTCCAGAAATTCAGATTTTGTTTACTGACCACCAGTGGTGAATCACATTTTCATGGAGCAACCCCACAAAAAACTGATAGGATATAAGTGTGATACACCAAAATGTTCGTATGAATAAGGCCTATTTGCGTCCATACTTACAAATGCGGCGACTAGTCCAGGTATTCCAGAAATTCAGATTTTGTTTACTGACCACCAGTGGTGAATCACATTTTCATGGAGCAACGCCACAAAAAACTGATAGGATATAAGTGTGATACACCCAAATGTTCGTACGAATAAGACCTATTTACATCCATACTTAGAAATGCGGCGACTAGTCCAGGTATTCCAGAAATTCAGATTTTGTTTACTGACCACCAGTGGTGAATCACATTTTCATGGAGCAACCCCACAAAAAACTGATAGGATGTAAGTGTGATACACCAAAATGTTCGTATGAATAAGACCTATTTACATCCATACTTAGAAATGCGGCGACTAGTCCAGGTATTCCAGAAATTCAGATTTTGTTTACTGACCACCAGTGGTGAATCACATTTTCATGGAGCAACCCCACAAAAAACTGATAGGATATAAGTGTGATACACCAAAATGTTCGCATGGATAAGGCCTATTTGCGTCCATACTTAGAAATGCGGCGACTAGTCCAGGTATTCCAGAAATTCAGATTTTGTTTACTGACCACCAGTGGTGTATCACATTTTCATGGAGCAACCCCACAAAAAACTGATAGGATATAAGTGTGATACACCCAAATGTTCGTACGAATAAGACCTATTTACATCCATACTTAGAAATGCGGCGACTAGTCCAGGTATTCCAGAAATTCAGATTTTGTTTACTGACCACCAGTGGTGTATCACATTTTCATGGAGCAACCCCACAAAAAACTGATAGGATATAAGTGTGATACACCAAAATGTTCGTATGAATAAGGCCTATTTGCGTCCATACTTAGAAATGTGGCGACTAGTCCAGGTATTGCAGAAATTCAGATTTTGTTTACTGACCACCAGTGGTGAATCACATTTTCATGGAGCAACCCCACAAAAAACTGATAGGATATAAGTGTGATACACCAAAATGTTCGTATGAATAAGGCCTATTTGCGTCCATACTTAGAAATGCGGCGAGTAGTCTACGTATTCCAGAAATTCAGATTTTGTTTACTGACCACCAGTGGTGAATCACATTTTCATGGAGCAACCCCACAAAAAACTGATAGGATATAAGTGTGATACACCAAAATGTTCGTATTAATAAGGCCTATTTGCTTCCATACCTAAGAATGCGGCGACTAGTCCAGGTATTCCAGAAATTCAGATTTTGTTTACTGACCACCAGTGGTGAATCACATTTTCATGGAGCAACCCCACAAAAAACTGATAGGATATAAGTGTGATACACCAAAATGTTCGTATGAATAAGGCCTATTTGCGTCCATACTTAGAAATGCGGCGAGTAGTCTACGTATTCCAGAAATTCAGATTTTGTTTACTGACCACCAGTGGTGAATCACATTTTCATGGAGCAACCCCACAAAAAACTGATAGGATATAAGTGTGATACACCAAAATGTTCGTATTAATAAGGCCTATTTGCTTCCATACCTAAGAATGCGGCGACTAGTCCAGGTATTCCAGAAATTCAGATTTTGTTTACTGACCACCAGTGGTGAATCACATTTTCATGGAGCAACCCCACAAAAAACTGATAGGATATAAGTGTGATACACCAAAATGTTCGCATGAATAAGGCCTATTTGCGTCCATACTTAGAAATGCGGCGACTAGTCCAGGTATTCCAGAAATTCAGATTTTGTTTACTGACCACCAGTGGTGAATCACATTTTCATGGAGCAACGCCACAAAAAACTGATGGGATATAAGTGTGATACACCCAAATGTTCGTAGGAATAAGACCTATTTACATCCATACTTAGAAATGCGGCGACTAGTCCAGGTATTCCAGAAATTCAGATTTTGTTTACTGACCACCAGTGGTGAATCACATTTTCATGGAGCAACCCCACAAAAAACTGATAGGATATAAGTGTGATACACCAAAATGTTCGCATGAATAAGGCCTATTTGCGTCTATACTTAGAAATGAGGCGACTAGTCCAGGTATTCCAGAAATTCAGATTTTGTTTACTGACCACCAGTGGTGAATCACATTTTCATGGAGCAACCCCACAAAAAACTGATAGGATATAAGTGTGATACACCAAAATGTTCGCATGAGTAAGGCCTATTTGCGTCCATACTTAGAAATGCGGCGACTAGTCCAGGTATTCCAGAAATTCAGATTTTGTTTACTGACCACCAGTGGTGAATCACATTTTCATGGAGCAACCCCACAAAAAACTGATAGGATATAAGTGTGATACACCAAAATGTTCGTATGAATAAGGCCTATTTGCGTCCATACTTTGAAATGCGGCGAATAGTCCAGGTATTCCAGAAATTCAGATTTTGTTTACTGACCACCAGTGGTGTATCACATTTTCATGGAGCAACCCCACAAAAAACTGACAGGATATAAGTGTGATACACCAAAATGTTCGTATGAATAAGGCCTATTTACGTCCATACATAGAAATGCGGCGACTAGTCCAGGTATTCCAGAAATTCAGATTTTGTTTACTGACCACCAGTGGTGAATCACATTTTCATGGAGCAACCCCACAAAAAACTGATAGGATATAAGTGTGATACACCAAAATGTTCGCATGAATAAGGCCTATTTGCGTCCATACTTAGAAATGCAGCGACTAGTCCAGGTATTCCAGAAATTCAGATTTTGTTTACTGACCACCAGTGGTGAATCACATTTTCATGGAGCAACCCCACAAAAAACTGATAGGATATAAGTGTGATACACCAAAATGTTCGCATGAATAAGACCTATTTACATCCATACTTAGAAATGCGGCGACTAGTCCAGGTATTCCAGAATTTCAGATTTTGTTTACTGACCACCAGTGGTGAATCACATTTTCATGGAGCAACCCCACAAAAAACTGATAGGATATAAGTGTGATACACCAAAATGTTCGCATGAATAAGGCCTATTTGCGTCCATACTTAGAAATGCGGCGACTAGTCCAGGTATTCCAGAAATTCAGATTTTGTTTACTGACCACCAGTGGTGAATCACATTTTCATGGAGCAACCCCACAAAAAACTGATAGGATATAAGTGTGATACACCAAAATGTTCGCATGAATAAGGCCTATTTGCGTCCATACTTAGAAATGCGGCGACTAGTCCAGGTATTCCAGAAATTCAGATTTTGTTTACTGACCACCAGTGGTGAATCACATTTTCATGGAGCAACCCCACAAAAAACTGATAGGATATAAGTGTGATACACCAAAATGTTCGTACGAATAAGACCTATTTACATCCATACTTAGAAATGCGGCGACTAGTCCAGGTATTCCAGAAATTCAGATTTTGTTTACTGACCACCAGTGGTGAATCACATTTTCATGGAGCAACCCCACAAAAAACTGATAGGATATAAGTGTGATACACCAAAATGTTCGTATGAATAAGGCCTATTTGCGTCCATACTTAGAAATGCGGCGACTAGTCCAGGTATTCCAGAAATTCAGATTTTGTTTACTGACCACCAGTGGTGAATCACATTTTCATGGAGCAACCCCACAAAAAACTGATAGGATATAAGTGTGATACACCAAAATGTTCGCATGAATAAGGCCTATTTGCGTCCATACTTAGAAATGCGGCGACTAGTCCAGGTATTCCAGAAATTCAGATTTTGTTTACTGACCACCAGTGGTGAATCACATTTTCATGGAGCAACCCCACAAAAAACTGATAGGATATAAGTGTGATACACCAAAATGTTCGCATGAATAAGGCCTATTTGCGTCCATACTTAGAAATGCGGCGACTAGTCCAGGTATTCCAGAAATTCAGATTTTGTTTACTGACCACCAGTGGTGAATCACATTTTCATGGAGCAACCCCACAAAAAACTGATAGGATATAAGTGTGATACACCAAAATGTTCGCATGAGTAAGGCCTATTTGCGTCCATACTTACAAATGCGGCGACTAGTCCAGGTATTCCAGAAATTCAGATTTTGTTTACTGACCACCAGTGGTGAATCACATTTTCACGGAGCAACCCCACAAAAAACTGATAGGATATAAGTGTGATACACCAAAATGTTCGTATGAATAAGACCTATTTACATCCATACTTAGAAATGCGGCGACTAGTCCAGGTATTCCAGAAATTCAGATTTTGTTTACTGACCACCAGTGGTGAATCACATTTTCATGGAGCAACCCCACAAAAAACTGATAGGATATAAGTGTGATACACCAAAATGTTCGTATGAATAAGGCCTATTTGCGTCCATACTTAGAAATGTGGCGACTAGTCCAAGTATTCCAGAAATTCAGATTTTGTTTACTGACCACCAGTGGTGAATCACATTTTCATGGAGCAACGCCACAAAAAACTGATAGGATATAAGTGTGATACACCCAAATGTTCGTACGAATAAGACCTATTTACATCCATACTTAGAAATGCAGCGACTAGTCCAGGTATTCCAGAAATTCAGATTTTGTTTACTGACCACCAGTGGTGAATCACATTTTCATGGAGCAACCCCACAAAAAACTGATAGGATGTAAGTGTGATACACCAAAATGTTCGTATGAATAAGACCTATTTACATCCATACTTAGAAATGCGGCGACTGGTCCAGGTATTCCAGAAATTCAGATTTTGTTTACTGACCACCAGTGGTGAATCACAGTGGTGAATCACATTTTCATGGAGCAACCCCACAAAAAACTGATAGGATATAAGTGTGATACACCAAAATGTTCGTATGAATAAGGCCTATTTGCGTCCATACTTAGAAATGCGGCGACTAGTCCAGGTATTCCAGAAATTCAGATTTTGTTTACTGACCACCAGTGGTGAATCACATTTTCATGGAGCAACCCCACAAAAAACTGATAGGATATAAGTGTGATACACCAAAATGTTCGCATGAATAAGGCCTATTTGCGTCCATACTTAGAAATGCGGCGACTAGTCCAGGTATTCCAGAAATTCAGATTTTGTTTACTGACCACCAGTGGTGAATCACATTTTCATGGAGCAACCCCACAAAAAACTGATAGGATATAAGTGTGATACACCAAAATGTTCGCATGAATAAGGCCTATTTGCGTCCATACTTAGAAATGCGGCGACTAGTCCAGGTATTCCAGAAATTCAGATTTTGTTTACTGACCACCAGTGGTGAATCACATTTTCATGGAGCAACCCCACAAAAAACTGATAGGATATAAGTGTGATACACCAAAATGTTCGCATGAGTAAGGCCTATTTGCGTCCATACTTACAAATGCGGCGACTAGTCCAGGTATTCCACAAATTCAGATTTTGTTTACTGACCACCAGTGGTGAATCACATTTTCACGGAGCAACCCCACAAAAAACTGATAGGATATAAGTGTGATACACCAAAATGTTCGTATGAATAAGACCTATTTACATCCATACTTAGAAATGCGGCGACTAGTCCAGGTATTCCAGAAATTCAGATTTTGTTTACTGACCACCAGTGGTGAATCACATTTTCATGGAGCAACCCCACAAAAAACTGATAGGATATAAGTGTGATACACCAAAATGTTCGTATGAATAAGGCCTATTTGCGTCCATACTTAGAAATGTGGCGACTAGTCCAAGTATTCCAGAAATTCAGATTTTGTTTACTGACCACCAGTGGTGAATCACATTTTCATGGAGCAACGCCACAAAAAACTGATAGGATATAAGTGTGATACACCCAAATGTTCGTACGAATAAGACCTATTTACATCCATACTTAGAAATGCAGCGACTAGTCCAGGTATTCCAGAAATTCAGATTTTGTTTACTGACCACCAGTGGTGAATCACATTTTCATGGAGCAACCCCACAAAAAACTGATAGGATGTAAGTGTGATACACCAAAATGTTCGTATGAATAAGACCTATTTACATCCATACTTAGAAATGCGGCGACTGGTCCAGGTATTCCAGAAATTCAGATTTTGTTTACTGACCACCAGTGGTGAATCACAGTGGTGAATCACATTTTCATGGAGCAACCCCACAAAAAACTGATAGGATATAAGTGTGATACACCAAAATGTTCGTATGAATAAGGCCTATTTGCGTCCATACTTAGAAATGCGGCGACTAGTCCAGGTATTCCAGAAATTCAGATTTTGTTTACTGACCACCAGTGGTGAATCACATTTTCATGGAGCAACCCCACAAAAAACTGATAGGATATAAGTATGATACACCAAAATGTTCGCATGAATAAGGCCTATTTGCGTCCATACTTAGAAATGCGGCGACTAGTCCAGGTATTCCAGAAATTCAGATTTTGTTTACTGACCACCAGTGGTGAATCACATTTTCATGGAGCAACCCCACAAAAAACTGATAGGATATAAGTGTGATACACCAAAATGTTCGCATGAATAAGGCCTATTTGCGTCCATACTTAGAAATGCGGCGACTAGTCCAGGTATTCCAGAAATTCAGATTTTGTTTACTGACCACCAGTGGTGAATCACATTTTCATGGAGCAACCCCACAAAAAACTGATAGGATATAAGTGTGATACACCAAAATGTTCGCATGAGTAAGGCCTATTTGCGTCCATACTTACAAATGCGGCGACTAGTCCAGGTATTCCAGAAATTCAGATTTTGTTTACTGACCACCAGTGGTGAATCACAGTGGTGAATCACATTTTCATGGAGCAACCCCACAAAAAACTGATAGGATATAAGTGTGATACACCAAAATGTTCGTATGAATAAGGCCTATTTGCGTCCATACTTAGAAATGCGGCGACTAGTCCAGGTATTCCAGAAATTCAGATTTTGTTTACTGACCACCAGTGGTGAATCACATTTTCATGGAGCAACCCCACAAAAAACTGATAGGATATAAGTGTGATACACCAAAATGTTCGCATGAATAAGGCCTATTTGCGTCCATACTTAGAAATGCGGCGACTAGTCCAGGTATTCCAGAAATTCAGATTTTGTTTACTGACCACCAGTGGTGAATCACATTTTCATGGAGCAACCCCACAAAAAACTGATAGGATATAAGTGTGATACACCAAAATGTTCGCATGAATAAGGCCTATTTGCGTCCATACTTAGAAATGCGGCGACTAGTCCAGGTATTCCAGAAATTCAGATTTTGTTTACTGACCACCAGTGGTGAATCACATTTTCATGGAGCAACCCCACAAAAAACTGATAGGATATAAGTGTGATACACCAAAATGTTCGCATGAGTAAGGCCTATTTGCGTCCATACTTACAAATGCGGCGACTAGTCCAGGTATTCCAGAAATTCAGATTTTGTTTACTGACCACCAGTGGTGAATCACATTTTCACGGAGCAACCCCACAAAAAACTGATAGGATATAAGTGTGATACACCAAAATGTTCGTATGAATAAGACCTATTTACATCCATACTTAGAAATGCGGCGACTAGTCCAGGTATTCCAGAAATTCAGATTTTGTTTACTGACCACCAGTGGTGAATCACATTTTCATGGAGCAACCCCACAAAAAACTGATAGGATATAAGTGTGATACACCAAAATGTTCGTATGAATAAGGCCTATTTGCGTCCATACTTAGAAATGTGGCGACTAGTCCAAGTATTCCAGAAATTCAGATTTTGTTTACTGACCACCAGTGGTGAATCACATTTTCATGGAGCAACGCCACAAAAAACTGATAGGATATAAGTGTGATACACCCAAATGTTCGTACGAATAAGACCTATTTACATCCATACTTAGAAATGCAGCGACTAGTCCAGGTATTCCAGAAATTCAGATTTTGTTTACTGACCACCAGTGGTGAATCACATTTTCATGGAGCAACCCCACAAAAAACTGATAGGATGTAAGTGTGATACACCAAAATGTTCGTATGAATAAGACCTATTTACATCCATACTTAGAAATGCGGCGACTGGTCCAGGTATTCCAGAAATTCAGATTTTGTTTACTGACCACCAGTGGTGAATCACAGTGGTGAATCACATTTTCATGGAGCAACCCCACAAAAAACTGATAGGATATAAGTGTGATACACCAAAATGTTCGTATGAATAAGGCCTATTTGCGTCCATACTTAGAAATGCGGCGACTAGTCCAGGTATTCCAGAAATTCAGATTTTGTTTACTGACCACCAGTGGTGAATCACATTTTCATGGAGCAACCCCACAAAAAACTGATAGGATATAAGTGTGATACACCAAAATGTTCGCATGAATAAGGCCTATTTGCGTCCATACTTAGAAATGCGGCGACTAGTCCAGGTATTCCAGAAATTCAGATTTTGTTTACTGACCACCAGTGGTGAATCACATTTTCATGGAGCAACCCCACAAAAAACTGATAGGATATAAGTGTGATACACCAAAATGTTCGCATGAATAAGGCCTATTTGCGTCCATACTTAGAAATGCGGCGACTAGTCCAGGTATTCCAGAAATTCAGATTTTGTTTACTGACCACCAGTGGTGAATCACATTTTCATGGAGCAACCCCACAAAAAACTGATAGGATATAAGTGTGATACACCAAAATGTTCGCATGAGTAAGGCCTATTTGCGTCCATACTTACAAATGCGGCGACTAGTCCAGGTATTCCAGAAATTCAGATTTTGTTTACTGACCACCAGTGGTGAATCACATTTTCACGGAGCAACCCCACAAAAAACTGATAGGATATAAGTGTGATACACCAAAATGTTCGTATGAATAAGACCTATTTACATCCATACTTAGAAATGCGGCGACTAGTCCAGGTATTCCAGAAATTCAGATTTTGTTTACTGACCACCAGTGGTGAATCACATTTTCATGGAGCAACCCCACAAAAAACTGATAGGATATAAGTGTGATACACCAAAATGTTCGTATGAATAAGGCCTATTTGCGTCCATACTTAGAAATGTGGCGACTAGTCCAAGTATTCCAGAAATTCAGATTTTGTTTACTGACCACCAGTGGTGAATCACATTTTCATGGAGCAACGCCACAAAAAACTGATAGGATATAAGTGTGATACACCCAAATGTTCGTACGAATAAGACCTATTTACATCCATACTTAGAAATGCAGCGACTAGTCCAGGTATTCCAGAAATTCAGATTTTGTTTACTGACCACCAGTGGTGAATCACATTTTCATGGAGCAACCCCACAAAAAACTGATAGGATGTAAGTGTGATACACCAAAATGTTCGTATGAATAAGACCTATTTACATCCATACTTAGAAATGCGGCGACTGGTCCAGGTATTCCAGAAATTCAGATTTTGTTTACTGACCACCAGTGGTGAATCACATTTTCATGGAGCAACCCCACAAAAAACTGATAGGATATAAGTGTGATACACCAAAATGTTCGCATGGATAAGGCCTATTTGCGTCCATACTTAGAAATGCGGCGACTAGTCCAGGTATTCCAGAAATTCAGATTTTGTTTACTGACCACCAGTGGTGTATCACAGTTTCATGGAGCAACCCCACAAAAAACTGATAGGATATAAGTGTGATACACCAAAATGTTCGTATGAATAAGGCCTATTTGCGTCCATACTTAGAAATGCGGCGACTAGTCCAGGTATTCCAGAAATTCAGATTTTGTTTACTGACCACCAGTGGTGAATCACATTTTCATGGAGCAACCCCACAAAAAACTGATAGGATATAAGTGTGATACACCAAAATGTTCGTATGAATAAGGCCTATTTGCGTCCATACTTAGAAATGCGGCGAGTAGTCTACGTATTCCAGAAATTCAGATTTTGTTTACTGACCACCAGTGGTGAATCACATTTTCATGGAGCAACCCCACAAAAAACTGATAGGATATAAGTGTGATACACCAAAATGTTCGTATTAATAAGGCCTATTTGCTTCCATACTTAGGAATGCGGCGACTAGTCCAGGTATTCCAGAAATTCAGATTTTGTTTACTGACCACCAGTGGTGAATCACATTTTCATGGAGCACCCCCACAAAAAACTGATAGGATATAAGTGTGATACACCAAAATGTTCGTATGAATAAGGCCTATTTGTGTCCATACTTAGAAATGCGGCGACTAGTCCAGGTATTCCAGAAATTCAGATTTTGTTTACTGACCACCAGTGGTGAATCACATTTTCATGGAGCAACGCCACAAAAAACTGATAGGATATAAGTGTGATACACCCAAATGTTCGTATGAATAAGACCTATTTACATCCATACTTAGAAATGCAGCGACTAGTCCAGGTATTCCAGAAATTCAGATTTTGTTTACTGACCACCAGTGGTGAATCACATTTTCATGGAGCAACCCCACAAAAAACTGATAGGATGTAAGTGTGATACACCAAAATGTTCGTATGAATAAGACCTATTTACATCCATACTTAGAAATGCGGCGACTAGTCCAGGTATTCCAGAAATTCAGATTTTGTTTACTGACCACCAGTGGTGAATCACATTTTCATGGAGCAACCCCACAAAAAACTGATAGGATATAAGTGTGATACACCAAAATGTTCGTACGAATAAGACCTATTTACATCCATACTTAGAAATGCGGCGACTAGTCCAGGTATTCCAGAAATTCAGATTTTGTTTACTGACCACCAGTGGTGAATCACATTTTCATGGAGCAACCCCACAAAAAACTGATAGGATATAAGTGTGATACACCAAAATGTTCGCATGAGTAAGGCCTATTTGCGTCCATACTTAGAAATGCGGCGACTAGTCCAGGTATTCCAGAAATTCAGATTTTGTTTACTGACCACCAGTGGTGAATCACATTTTCATGGAGCAACCCCACAAAAAACTGATAGGATATAAGTGTGATACACCAAAATGTTCGCATGAATAAGGCCTATTTGCGTCCATACTTAGAAATGCGGCGACTAATCCAGGTATTCCAGAAATTCAGATTTTGTTTACTGACCACCAGTGGTGTATCACATTTTCATGGAGCAACCCCACAAAAAACTGATAGGATATAAGTGTGATACACCAAAATGTTCGCATGAATAAGGCCTATTTGCGTCCATACTTAGAAATGCGGCGACTAGTCCAGGTATTCCAGAAATTCAGATTTTGTTTACTGACCACCAGTGGTGAATCACATTTTCATGGAGCAACCCCACAAAAAACTGATAGGATATAAGTGTGATACACCAAAATGTTCGCATGGATAAGGCCTATTTGCGTCCATACTTAGAAATGCGGCGACTAGTCCAGGTATTCCAGAAATTCAGATTTTGTTTACTGACCACCAGTGGTGAATCACATTTTCATGGAGCAACCCCACAAAAAACTGATAGGATATAAGTGTGATACACCAAAATGTTCGCATGAATAAGGCCTATTTGCGTCCGTACTTAGAAATGCGGCGACTAGTCCAGGTATTCCAGAAATTCAGATTTTGTTTACTGACCACCAGTGGTGAATCACATTTTCATGGAGCAACCCCACAAAAAACTGATAGGATATAAGTGTGATACACCAAAATGTTCGCATGAATAAGGCCTATTTGCGTCCATACTTAGAAATGCGGCGACTAGTCCAGGTATTCCAGAAATTCAGATTTTGTTTACTGACCACCAGTGGTGAATCACATTTTCATGGAGCAACCCCACAAAAAACTGATAGGATATAAGTGTGATACACCAAAATGTTCGCATGAATAAGGCCTATTTGCGTCCATACTTAGAAATGCGGCGACTAGTCCAGGTATTCCAGAAATTCAGATTTTGTTTACTGACCACCAGTGGTGAATCACATTTTCATGGAGCAACCCCACAAAAAACTGATAGGATATAAGTGTGATACACCAAAATGTTCGCATGAGTAAGGCCTATTTGCGTCCATACTTAGAAATGCGGCGACTAGTCCAGGTATTCCAGAAATTCAGATTTTGTTTACTGACCACCAGTGGTGAATCACATTTTCATGGAGCAACCCCACAAAAAACTGATAGGATATAAGTGTGATACACCAAAATGTTCGCATGAATAAGGCCTATTTGCGTCCATACTTAGAAATGCGGCGACTAGTCCAGGTATTCCAGAAATTCAGATTTTGTTTACTGACCACCAGTGGTGTATCACATTTTCATGGAGCAACCACACAAAAAACTGATAGGATATAAGTGTGATACACCAAAATGTTCGTATGAATAAGGCCTATTTGCGTCCATACTTAGAAATGCGGCGACTAGTCCAGGTATTCCAGAAATTCAGATTTTGTTTACTGACCACCAGTGGTGAATCACATTTTCATGGAGCAACCCCACAAAAAACTGATAGGATATAAGTGTGATACACCAAAATGTTCGCATGAATAAGGCCTATTTGCGTCCATACTTAGAAATGCGGCGACTAGTCCAGGTATTCCAGAAATTCAGATTTTGTTTACTGACCACCAGTGGTGAATCACATTTTCATGGAGCAACCCCACAAAAAACTGATAGGATATAAGTGTGATACACCAAAATGTTCGTACGAATAAGACCTATTTACATCCATACTTAGAAATGCGGCGACTAGTCCAGGTATTCCAGAAATTCAGATTTTGTTTACTGACCACCAGTGGTGAATCACATTTTCATGGAGCAACCCCACAAAAAACTGATAGGATATAAGTGTGATACACCAAAATGTTCGCATGAGTAAGGCCTATTTGCGTCCATACTTAGAAATGCGGCGACTAGTCCAGGTATTCCAGAAATTCAGATTTTGTTTACTGACCACCAGTGGTGAATCACATTTTCATGGAGCAACCCCACAAAAAACTGATAGGATATAAGTGTGATACACCAAAATGTTCGCATGAATAAGGCCTATTTGCGTCCATACTTAGAAATGCGGCGACTAATCCAGGTATTCCAGAAATTCAGATTTTGTTTACTGACCACCAGTGGTGTATCACATTTTCATGGAGCAACCCCACAAAAAACTGATAGGATATAAGTGTGATACACCAAAATGTTCGCATGAATAAGGCCTATTTGCGTCCATACTTAGAAATGCGGCGACTAGTCCAGGTATTCCAGAAATTCAGATTTTGTTTACTGACCACCAGTGGTGAATCACATTTTCATGGAGCAACCCCACAAAAAACTGATAGGATATAAGTGTGATACACCAAAATGTTCGCATGGATAAGGCCTATTTGCGTCCATACTTAGAAATGCGGCGACTAGTCCAGGTATTCCAGAAATTCAGATTTTGTTTACTGACCACCAGTGGTGAATCACATTTTCATGGAGCAACCCCACAAAAAACTGATAGGATATAAGTGTGATACACCAAAATGTTCGCATGAATAAGGCCTATTTGCGTCCATACTTAGAAATGCGGCGACTAGTCCAGGTATTCCAGAAATTCAGATTTTGTTTACTGACCACCAGTGGTGAATCACATTTTCATGGAGCAACCCCACAAAAAACTGATAGGATATAAGTGTGATACACCAAAATGTTCGCATGAATAAGGCCTATTTGCGTCCATACTTAGAAATGCGGCGACTAGTCCAGGTATTCCAGAAATTCAGATTTTGTTTACTGACCACCAGTGGTGAATCACATTTTCATGGAGCAACCCCACAAAAAACTGATAGGATATAAGTGTGATACACCAAAATGTTCGCATGAATAAGGCCTATTTGCGTCCATACTTAGAAATGCGGCGACTAGTCCAGGTATTCCAGAAATTCAGATTTTGTTTACTGACCACCAGTGGTGAATCACATTTTCATGGAGCAACCCCACAAAAAACTGATAGGATATAAGTGTGATACACCAAAATGTTCGCATGAGTAAGGCCTATTTGCGTCCATACTTAGAAATGCTGCGACTAGTCCAGGTATTCCAGAAATTCAGATTTTGTTTACTGACCACCAGTGGTGAATCACATTTTCATGGAGCAACCCCACAAAAAACTGATAGGATATAAGTGTGATACACCAAAATGTTCGCATGAATAAGGCCTATTTGCGTCCATACTTAGAAATGCGGCGACTAGTCCAGGTATTCCAGAAATTCAGATTTTGTTTACTGACCACCAGTGGTGAATCACATTTTCATGGAGCAACCCCACAAAAAACTGATAGGATATAAGTGTGATACACCAAAATGTTCGTATGAATAAGACCTATTTACATCCATACTTAGAAATGCGGCGACTAGTCCAGGTATTCCAGAATTTCAGATTTTGTTTACTGACCACCAGTGGTGTATCACATTTTCATGGAGCAACCCCACAAAAAACTGATAGGATATAAGTGTGATACACCAAAATGTTCGTATGAATAAGACCTATTTGAGCCCATACTTAGAAATGCGGCGACTAGTCCAGGTATTCCAGAAATTCAGATTTTGTTTACTGACCACCAGTGGTGAATCACATTTTCATGGAGCAACCCCACAAAAAACTGATAGGATATAAGTGTGATACACCACAATGTTCGCATGAGTAAGGCCTATTTGCGTCCATACTTAGAAATGCGGCGACTAGTCCAGGTATTCCAGAAATTCAGATTTTGTTTACTGACCACCAGTGGTGAATCACATTTTCATGGAGCAACCCCACAAAAAACTGATAGGATATAAGTGTGATACACCAAAATGTTCGCATGAATAAGGCCTATTTGCGTCCATACTTAGAAATGCGGCGACTAGTCCAGGTATTCCAGAAATTCAGATTTTGTTTACTGACCACCAGTGGTGTATCACATTTTCATGGAGCAACCCCACAAAAAACTGATAGGATATAAGTGTGATACACCAAAATGTTCGCATGAATAAGGCCTATTTGCGTCCATACTTAGAAATGCGGCGACTAGTCCAGGTATTCCAGAAATTCAGATTTTGTTTACTGACCACCAGTGGTGAATCACATTTTCATGGAGCAACCCCACAAAAAACTGATAGGATATAAGTGTGATACACCAAAATGTTCGCATGGATAAGGCCTATTTGCGTCCATACTTAGAAATGCGGCGACTAGTCCAAGTATTCCAGAAATTCAGATTTTGTTTACTGACCACCAGTGGTGAATCACATTTTCATGGAGCAACCCCACAAAAAACTGATAGGATATAAGTGTGATACACCAAAATGTTCGCATGAATAAGGCCTATTTGCGTCCATACTTAGAAATGCGGCGACTAGTCCAGGTATTCCAGAAATTCAGATTTTGTTTACTGACCACCAGTGGTGAATCACATTTTCATGGAGCAACCCCACAAAAAACTGATAGGATATAAGTGTGATACACCAAAATGTTCGCATGAATAAGGCCTATTTGCGTCCATACTTAGAAATGCGGCGACTAGTCCTGGTATTCCAGAATTCAGATTTTGTTTACTGACCACCAGTGGTGAATCACATTTTCATGGAGCAACCCCACAAAAAACTGATAGGATATAAGTGTGATACACCAAAATGTTCGCATGAATAAGGCCTATTTGCGTCCATACTTAGAAATGCGGCGACTAGTCCAGGTATTCCAGAAATTCAGATTTTGTTTACTGACCACCAGTGGTGAATCACATTTTCATGGAGCAACCCCACAAAAAACTGATAGGATATAAGTGTGATACACCAAAATGTTCGCATGAATAAGGCCTATTTGCGTCCATACTTAGAAATGCGGCGACTAGTCCAGGTATTCCAGAAATTCAGATTTTGTTTACTGACCACCAGTGGTGAATCACATTTTCATGGAGCAACCCCACAAAAAACTGATAGGATATAAGTGTGATACACCAAAATGTTCGCATGAATAAGGCCTATTTGCGTCCATACTTAGAAATGCGGCGACTAGTCCAGGTATTCCAGAAATTCAGATTTTGTTTACTGACCACCAGTGGTGAATCACATTTTCATGGAGCAACCCCACAAAAAACTGATAGGATATAAGTGTGATACACCAAAATGTTCGCATGAATAAGGCCTATTTGCGTCCATACTTAGAAATGCGGCGACTAGTCCAGGTATTCCAGAAATTCAGATTTTGTTTACTGACCACCAGTGGTGAATCACATTTTCATGGAGCAACCCCACAAAAAACTGATAGGATATAAGTGTGATACACCAAAATGTTCGCATGAGTAAGGCCTATTTGCGTCCATACTTAGAAATGCGGCGACTAGTCCAGGTATTCCAGAAATTCAGATTTTGTTTACTGACCACCAGTGGTGAATCACATTTTCCATGGAGCAACCCCACAAAAAACTTTTAGGATATAAGTGTGATACACCAAAATGTTCGTATGAATAAGACCTATTTACATCCATACTTAGAAATGCGGCGACTAGTCCAGGTATTCCAGAAATTCAGATTTTGTTTACTGACCACCAGTGGTGAATCACATTTTCATGGAGCAACCCCACAAAAAACTGATAGGATACAAGTGTGATACACCAAAATGTTCGCATGAATAAGGCCTAATTGCGTCCATACTTAGAAATGTGGCGACTAGTCCAGGTATTCCAGAAATTCAGATTTTGTTTACTGACCACCAGTGGTGAATCACATTTTCATGGAGCAACCCCACAAAAAACTGATAGGATATAAGTGTGATACACCAAAATGTTCGTATGAATAAGGCCTATTTGAGTCCATACTTAGAAATGCGGCGACTAGTCCAGGTATTCCAGAAATTCAGATTTTGTTTACTGACCACCAGTGGTGAATCACATTTTCATGGAGCAACCTTACAAAAAACTGATAGGATAGAAGTGTGATACACCAAAATGTTCGTATGAATAAGGCCTATTTGCGTCCGTACTTAGAAATGCGGCGAGTAGTCTACGTATTCCAGAAATTCAGATTTTGTTTACTGACCACCAGTGGTGAATCACATTTTCATAGAGCAACCCCACAAAAAACTGATAGCATATAAGTGTGATACACCAAAATGTTCGTATGAATAAGGCCTATTTGCGTCCATACTTAGAAATGCGGCGAGTGGTCTGCGTATTCCAGAAATTCAGATTTTGTTTACTGACCACCAGTGGTGAATCACATTTTCATGGAGCAAACCCACAAAAAACTGATAGGATATAATATTCGTATGAATAAGGCCTATTTGCGTCCATACTTAGAAATGCGGCGAGTAGTCTACGTATTCCAGAAATTCAGATTTTGTTTACTGACCACCAGTGGTGAATCACATTTTCATGGAGCAACCCCACAAAAAACTGATAGAAAATAAGTGTGATACACCAAAATGTTCGTATGAATAAGGCCTATTTGCGTCCATACTTAGAAATGCGGCGGGCAGTCTACGTATTCCAGAAGTTCAGATTTTGTTTACTAACCACCAGTCGTGAATCACATTTTCATGGAGCAACCCCACAAAAAACTGATAGGATATAAGTGTGATACACCAAAATGTTCGCATGAATAAGGCCTATTTGCGTCCATACTTAGAAATGTGGCGACTAGTCCAGGTATTCCAGAAATTCAGATTTTGTTTACTGACCACCAGTGGTGAATCACATTTTCATGCAGCAACCCCACAAAAGACTGATAGGATATAAGTGGGATACACCAAAATGTTCGCATGAATAAGGCCTATTTGCGTCCATACTTAGAAATGCGGCGACTAGTCCAGGTATTCCAGAAATTCAGATTTTGTTTACTGACCACCAGTGGTGAATCACATTTTCATGGAGCAACCCCACAAAAAACTGATAGGATATAAGTGTGATACACCAAAATGTTCGTATGAATAAGGCCTATTTGCGTCCATACTTTGAAATGCGGCGAGTAGTCTACGTATTCCAGAAATTCAGATTTTGTTTACTGACCACCAGTGGTGAATCACATTTTCATGGAGCAACCCCACAAAAAACTTTTAGGATATAAGTGTGATACACCAAAATGTTCGTATGAATAAGACCTATTTACATCCATACTTAGAAATGCGGCGACTAGTCCAGGTATTCCAGAAATTCAGATTTTGTTTACTGACCACCAGTGGTGAATCACATTTTCATGGAGCAACCCCACAAAAAACTGATAGGATATAAGTGTGATACACCAAAATGTTCGTATGAATAAGGCCTATTTGCGTCCATACTTTGAAATGCGGCGAGTAGTCTACGTATTCCAGAAATTCAGATTTTGTTTACTGACCACCAGTGGTGAATCACATTTTCATGGAGCAACCCCACAAAAAACTTTTAGGATATAAGTGTGATACACCAAAATGTTCGTATGAATAAGACCTATTTACATCCATACTTAGAAATGCGGCGACTAGTCCAGGTATTCCAAAAATTCAGATTTTGTTTACTGACCACCAGTGGTGAATCACATTTTCATGGAGCAACCCCACAAAAAACTGATAGGATATAAGTGTGATACACCAAAATGTTCGCATGAATAAGGCCTATTTTCGTCCATACTTAGAAATGCGGCGACTAGTCCAGGTATTCCAGAAATTCAGATTTTGTTTACTGACCACCAGTGGTGAATCACATTTTCATGGAGCAACCCCACAAAAAACTGATAGCATATAAGTGTGATACACCAAAATGTTCGCATGGATAGGGCCTATTTGCGTCCATACTTAGAAATGCGGCGCCTAGTCCAGGTATTCCAGAAATTCAGATTTTGTTTACTGACCACCAGTGGTGAATCACATTTTCATGGAGCAACCCCACAAAAAACTGACAGGATATAAGTGTGATACACCAAAATGTTCGTATGAATAAGGCCTATTTGCGTCCGTACTTAGAAATGCGGCGACTAGTCCAGGTATTCCAGAAATTCAGATTTTGTTTACTGACCACCAGTGGTGAATCACATTTTCATGGAGCAACCCCACAAAAAACTGATAGGATATAAGTGTGATACACCAAAATGTTCGCATTAATAAGGCCTATTTGCGTCCATACTTAGAAATGCGGCGACTAGTCCAGGTATTCCAGAAATTCAGATTTTGTTTACTGACCACCAGTGGTGAATCACATTTTCATGGAGCAACCCCACAAAAAACTGATAGGATATAAGTGTGATACACCAATATGTTCGTATGAATAAGGGCTATTTGCGTCCATACTTAGAAATGCGGCGACTAGTCCAGGTATTCCAGAAATTCAGATTTTGTTTACTGACCACCAGTGGTGTATCACATTTTCATGGAGCAACCCCACAAAAAACTGATAGGATATAAGTGTGATACACCAAAATGTTCGCATGAATAAGGCCTATTTGCGTCCATACTTAGAAATGCGGCGACTAGTCCAGGTATTCCAGAAATTCAGATTTTGTTTACTGACCACCAGTGGTGAATCACATTTTCATGGAGCAACCCCACAAAAAACTGATAGGATATAAGTATGATACACCAAAATGTTCGTATGAATAAGGCCTATTTGCGTCCATACTTTGAAATGCGGCGAGTAGTCTACGTATTCCAGAAATTCAGATTTTGTTTACTGACCACCAGTGGTGAATCACATTTTCTTGGAGCAACCCCACAAAAAACTGATAGGATATAAGTGTGATACACCAAAATGTTCGTATGAATAAGGCCTATTTGCGTCCATACTTTGAAATGCGGCGAGTAGTCTACGTATTCCAGAAATTCAGATTTTGTTTACTGACCACCAGTGGTGAATCACATTTTCATGGAGCAACCCCACAAAAAACTGATAGGATATAAGTGTGATACACCCAAATGTTCGTATGAATAAGACCTATTTACATCCATACTTAGAAATGCGGCGACTAGTCCAGGTATTCCAGAAATTCAGATTTTGTTTACTGACCACCAGTGGTGAATCACATTTTCATGGAGCAACCCCACAAAAAACTGATAGGATATAAGTGTGATACACCAAAATGTTCGCATGAATATGGCCTATTTGCGTCCATACTTAGAAATGCGGCGACTAGTCCAGGTATTCCAGAAATTCAGATTTTGTTTACTGACCACCAGTGGTGAATCACATTTTCATGGAGCAACCCCACAAAAAACTGATAGGATATAAGTGTGATACACCAAAATGTTCGTATGAATAAGGCCTATTTGTGTCCATACTTAGAAATGCGGCGACTAATCCAGGTATTCCAGAAATTCAGATTTTGTTTACTGACCACCAGTGGTGAATCACATTTTCATGGAGCAACCCCACAAAAAACTGATAGGATATAAGTGTGATACACCAAAATGTTCGCATGAATAAGGCCTATTTGCGTCCATACTTAGAAATGCGGCGACTAGTCCAGGTATTCCAGAAATTCAGATTTTGTTTACTGACCACCAGTGGTGAATCACATTTTCATGGAGCAACCCCACAAACAACTGATAGGATATAAGTGTGATACACCAAAATGTTCGTATGAATAAGGGCTATTTGCGTCCATACTTAGAAATGCGGCGACTAGTCCAGGTATTCCAGAAATTCAGATTTTGTTTACTGACAACCAGTGGTGTATCACATTTTCATGGAGCAACCCCACAAAAAACTGATAGGATATAAGTGTGATACACCAAAATGTTCGCATGAATAAGGCCTATTTGTGTCCATACTTAGAAATGCGGCTACTAGTCCAGGTATGCCAGAAATTCAGATTTTGTTTACTGACCACCAGTGGTGAATCACATTTTCATGGAGCAACCCCACAAACAACTGATAGGATATAAGTGTGATACACCAAAATGTTCGCATGAATAAGGCCTATTTGCGTCCATACTTAGAAATGCGGCGACTAGTCCAGGTATTCCAGAAATTCAGATTTTGTTTACTGACCACCAGTGGTGAATCACATTTTCATGGAGCAACCCCACAAACAACTGATAGGATATAAGTGTGATACACCAAAATGTTCGCATGAATAAGGCCTATTTGCGTCCATACTTAGAAATGCGGCGACTAGTCCAGGTATTCCAGAAATTCAGATTTTGTTTACTGACCACCAGTGGTGAATCACATTTTCATGGAGCAACCCCACAAAAAACTGATAGGATATAAGTGTGATACACCAAAATGTTCGTATGAATAAGGCCTATTTGCGTCCATTCTTAGAAATGCGGCGACTAGTCCACGTATTCCAGAAATTCAGATTTCGTTTACTGACCACCAGTGGTGAATCACATTTTCATGGAGCAACCCCACAAAAAACTGATAGGATATAAGTGTGATACACCAAAATGTTCGCATGAATAAGGCCTATTTGCGTCCATACTTAGAAATGCGGCGACTAGTCCAGGTATTCCAGAAATTCAGATTTTGTTTACTGACCACCAGTGGTGTATCACATTTTCATGGAGCAACCCCACAAAAAACTGATAGGATATAAGTGTGATACACCAAAATGTTCGTATGAATAAGGCCTATTTGCGTCCATACTTAGAAATGCGGCGACTAGTCCAGGTATTCCAGAAATTCAGATTTTGTTTACTGACCACCAGTGGTGAATCACATTTTCATGGAGCAACCCCACAAAAAACTGATAGGATATAAGCGTGATACACCAAAATGTTCGTATGAATAAGGCCTATCTGCGTCCATACTTTGAAATGCGGCGAGTAGTCTACGTATTCCAGAAATTCAGATTTTGTTTACTGACCACCAGTGGTGAATCACATTTTCATGGAGCAACCCCACAAAAAACTGATAGGATATAAGTGTGATACACCAAAATGTTCGCATGAATAAGGCCTATTTGCGTCCATACTTAGAAATGCGGCGACTAGTCCAGGTATTCCAGAAATTCTGATTTTGTTTACTGACCACCAGTGGTGAATCACATTTTCATGGAGCAACCCCACAAAAAACTGATAGGATATAAGTGTGATACACCAAAATGTTCGTATGAATAAGGGCTATTTGCGTCCATACTTAGAAATGCGGCGACTAGTCCACGTATTCCAGAAATTCAGATTTTGTTTACTGACCACCAGTGGTGTATCACATTTTCATGGAGCAACCTCACAAAAAACTGATAGGATATAAGTGTGATACACCAAAATGTTCGCATGAATAAGGCCTATTTGCGTTCATACTTAGAAATGCGGCGACTAGTCCAGGTATTCCAGAAATTCAGATTTTGTTTACTGACCACCAGTGGTGAATCACATTTTCATGGAGCAACCCCACAAAAAACTGATAGGATATAAGTGTGATACACCAAAATGTTCGCATGAATAAGTCCTATTTGCGTCCATACTTAGAAATGCGGCGACTAGTCCAGGTATTCCAGAAATTCAGATTTTGTTTACTGACCACCAGTGGTGTATCACATTTTCATGGAGCAACCCCACAAAAAACTGATAGGATATAAGTGGGATACACCAAAATGTTCGCATGAATAAGGCCTATTTGCGTCCATACTTAGAAATGCGGCGACTAGTCCAGGTATTCCAGAAATTCAGATTTTGTTTACTGACCACCAGTGGTGAATCACATTTTCATGGAGCAACCCCACAAAAAACTGATAGGATATAAGTGTGATACACCAAAATGTTCGTATGAATAAGGCCTATTTGCGTCCATACTTTGAAATGCGGCGAGTAGTCTACGTATTCCAGAAATTCAGATTTTGTTTTCTGACCACCAGTGGTGAATCACATTTTCATGGAGCAACCCCACAAAAAACTTTTAGGATATAAGTGTGATACACCAAAATGTTCGTATGAATAAGACCTATTTACATCCATACTTAGAAATGCGGCGACTAGTCCAGGTATTCCAGAAATTCAGATTTTGTTTACTGACCACCAGTGGTGAATCACATTTTCATGGAGCAACCCCACAAAAAACTGATAGGATACAAGTGTGATACACCAAAATGTTCGCATGAATAAGGCCTATTTGCGTCCATACTTAGAAATGTGGCGACTAGTCCAGGTATTCCAGAAATTCAGATTTTGTTTACTGACCACCAGTGGTGAATCACATTTTCATGGAGCAACCCCACAAAAAACTGATAGGATATAAGTGTGATACACCAAAATGTTCGTATGAATAAGGCCTATTTGAGTCCATACTTAGAAATGCGGCGACTAGTCCAGGTATTCCAGAAATTCAGATTTTGTTTACTGACCACCAGTGGTGAATCACATTTTCATGGAGCAACCTTACAAAAAACTGATAGGATAGAAGTGTGATACACCAAAATGTTCGTATGAATAAGGCCTATTTGCGTCCGTACTTAGAAATGCGGCGAGTAGTCTACGTATTCCAGAAATTCAGATTTTGTTTACTGACCACCAGTGGTGAATCACATTTTCATAGAGCAACCCCACAAAAAACTGATAGCATATAAGTGTGATACACCAAAATGTTCGTATGAATAAGGCCTATTTGCGTCCATACTTAGAAATGCGGCGAGTGGTCTGCGTATTCCAGAAATTCAGATTTTGTTTACTGACCACCAGTGGTGAATCACATTTTCATGGAGCAAACCCACAAAAAACTGATAGGATATAAGTGTGATACACCAAAATATTCGTATGAATAAGGCCTATTTGCGTCCATACTTAGAAATGCGGCGAGTAGTCTACGTATTCCAGAAATTCAGATTTTGTTTACTGACCACCAGTGGTGAATCACATTTTCATGGAGCAACCCCACAAAAAACTGATAGAAAATAAGTGTGATACACCAAAATGTTCGTATGAATAAGGCCTATTTGCGTCCATACTTAGAAATGCGGCGGGCAGTCTACGTATTCTAGAAATTCAGATTTTGTTTACTAACCACCAGTCGTGAATCACATTTTCATGGAGCAACCCCACAAAGTAGAGTAGTCTACGTATTCTATCTATGATAGGATATAAGTGTGATACACCAAAATGTTCGCATGAATAAGGCCTATTTGCGTCCATACTTAGAAATGTGGCGACTAGTCCAGGTATTCCAGAAATTCAGATTTTGTTTACTGACCACCAGTGGTGAATCACATTTTCATGCAGCAACCCCACAAAAGACTGATAGGATATAAGTGGGATACACCAAAATGTTCGCATGAATAAGGCCTATTTGCGTCCATACTTAGAAATGCGGCGACTAGTCCAGGTATTCCAGAAATTCAGATTTTGTTTACTGACCACCAGTGGTAAATCACATTTTCATGGAGCAACCCCACAAAAAACTGATAGGATATAAGTGTGATACACCAAAATGTTCGTATGAATAAGGCCTATTTGCGCCCATACTTTGAAATGCGGCGAGTAGTCTACGTATTCCAGAAATTCAGATTTTGTTTACTGACCACCAGTGGTGAATCACATTTTCATGGAGCAACCCCACAAAAAACTGATAGGATATAAGTGTGATACACCAAAATGTTCGTATGAATAAGACCTATTTACATTCATACTTAGAAATGCGGCGACTAGTCCAGGTATTCCAGAAATTCAGATTTTGTTTACTGACCACCAGTGGTGAATCACATTTTCATGGAGCAACCCCACAAAAAACTGATAGGATATAAGTGTGATACACCAAAATGTTCGCATGAATAAGGCCTATTTGCGTCCATACTTAGAAATGTGGCGACTAGTCCAGGTATTCCAGAAATTCAGATTTTGTTTACTGACCACCAGTGGTGAATCACATTTTCATGGAGCAACCCCACAAAAAACTGATAGGATACAAGTGTGATACACCAAAATGTTCGTATGAATAAGGCCTATTTGCGTCCATACTTAGAAATGCGGCGACTAGTCCAGGTATTCCAGAAATTCAGATTTTGTTTACTGACCACCAGTGGTGAATCACATTTTCATGGAGCAACCTTACAAAAAACTGATAGGATATAAGTGTGATACACCAAAATATTCGTATGAATAAGGCCTATTTGCGTCCATACTTAGAAATGCGGCGAGTAGTCTACGTATTCCAGAAATTCAGATTTTGTTTACTGACCACCAGTGGTGAATCACATTTTCATGGAGCAACCCCACAAAAAACTTATAGAAAATAAGTGTGATACACCAAAATGTTCGTATGAATAAGGCCTATTTGCATCCATACTTAGAAATGCGGCGACTAGTCTACGTATTCCAGAAATTCAGATTTTGTTTACTGACCACCAGTGGTGAATCACATTTTCATGGAGCAACCCCACAAAAAACTGATAGGATATAAGTGTGATACACCGAAATGTTTGTATGAATAAGGCCTATTTGCGTCCATACTTAGAAATGCGGCGAGTAGTCTACGTATTCCAGAAATTCAGATTTTGTTTACTGACCACCAGTGGTGAATCACATTTTCATGGAGCAACCCCACAAAAAACTGATAGGATATAAGTGTGATACACCAAAATGTTCGTATGAATAAGGCCTATTTGCGTCCATACTTAGAAATGCGGCGACTAGTCCAGGTATTCCAGAAATTCAGATTTTGTTTACTGACCACCAGTGGTGTATCACATTTTCATGGAGCAACCCCACAAAAAACTGATAGGATATAAGTGTGATACACCAAAATGTTCGTATGAATAAGGCCTATTTGCGTCCATACTTAGAAATGCGGCGACTAGTCCAGGTATTCCAGAAATTCAGATTTTGTTTACTGACCACCAGTGGTGAATCACATTTTCATGGAGCAACCCCACAAAAAACTGATAGGATATAAGCGTGATACACCAAAATGTTCGTATGAATAAGGCCTATCTGCGTCCATACTTTGAAATGCGGCGAGTAGTCTACGTATTCCAGAAATTCAGATTTTGTTTACTGACCACCAGTGGTGAATCACATTTTCATGGAGCAACCCCACAAAAAACTGATAGGATATAAGTGTGATACACCAAAATGTTCGCATGAATAAGGCCTATTTGCGTCCATACTTAGAAATGCGGCGACTAGTCCAGGTATTCCAGAAATTCTGATTTTGTTTACTGACCACCAGTGGTGAATCACATTTTCATGGAGCAACCCCACAAAAAACTGATAGGATATAAGTGTGATACACCAAAATGTTCGTATGAATAAGGGCTATTTGCGTCCATACTTAGAAATGCGGCGACTAGTCCACGTATTCCAGAAATTCAGATTTTGTTTACTGACCACCAGTGGTGTATCACATTTTCATGGAGCAACCTCACAAAAAACTGATAGGATATAAGTGTGATACACCAAAATGTTCGCATGAATAAGGCCTATTTGCGTTCATACTTAGAAATGCGGCGACTAGTCCAGGTATTCCAGAAATTCAGATTTTGTTTACTGACCACCAGTGGTGAATCACATTTTCATGGAGCAACCCCACAAAAAACTGATAGGATATAAGTGTGATACACCAAAATGTTCGCATGAATAAGTCCTATTTGCGTCCATACTTAGAAATGCGGCGACTAGTCCAGGTATTCCAGAAATTCAGATTTTGTTTACTGACCACCAGTGGTGTATCACATTTTCATGGAGCAACCCCACAAAAAACTGATAGGATATAAGTGGGATACACCAAAATGTTCGCATGAATAAGGCCTATTTGCGTCCATACTTAGAAATGCGGCGACTAGTCCAGGTATTCCAGAAATTCAGATTTTGTTTACTGACCACCAGTGGTGAATCACATTTTCATGGAGCAACCCCACAAAAAACTGATAGGATATAAGTGTGATACACCAAAATGTTCGTATGAATAAGGCCTATTTGCGTCCATACTTTGAAATGCGGCGAGTAGTCTACGTATTCCAGAAATTCAGATTTTGTTTACTGACCACCAGTGGTGAATCACATTTTCATGGAGCAACCCCACAAAAAACTTTTAGGATATAAGTGTGATACACCAAAATGTTCGTATGAATAAGACCTATTTACATCCATACTTAGAAATGCGGCGACTAGTCCAGGTATTCCAGAAATTCAGATTTTGTTTACTGACCACCAGTGGTGAATCACATTTTCATGGAGCAACCCCACAAAAAACTGATAGGATACAAGTGTGATACACCAAAATGTTCGCATGAATAAGGCCTATTTGCGTCCATACTTAGAAATGTGGCGACTAGTCCAGGTATTCCAGAAATTCAGATTTTGTTTACTGACCACCAGTGGTGAATCACATTTTCATGGAGCAACCCCACAAAAAACTGATAGGATATAAGTGTGATACACCAAAATGTTCGTATGAATAAGGCCTATTTGAGTCCATACTTAGAAATGCGGCGACTAGTCCAGGTATTCCAGAAATTCAGATTTTGTTTACTGACCACCAGTGGTGAATCACATTTTCATGGAGCAACCTTACAAAAAACTGATAGGATAGAAGTGTGATACACCAAAATGTTCGTATGAATAAGGCCTATTTGCGTCCGTACTTAGAAATGCGGCGAGTAGTCTACGTATTCCAGAAATTCAGATTTTGTTTACTGACCACCAGTGGTGAATCACATTTTCATAGAGCAACCCCACAAAAAACTGATAGCATATAAGTGTGATACACCAAAATGTTCGTATGAATAAGGCCTATTTGCGTCCATACTTAGAAATGCGGCGAGTGGTCTGCGTATTCCAGAAATTCAGATTTTGTTTACTGACCACCAGTGGTGAATCACATTTTCATGGAGCAAACCCACAAAAAACTGATAGGATATAAGTGTGATACACCAAAATATTCGTATGAATAAGGCCTATTTGCGTCCATACTTAGAAATGCGGCGAGTAGTCTACGTATTCCAGAAATTCAGATTTTGTTTACTGACCACCAGTGGTGAATCACATTTTCATGGAGCAACCCCACAAAAAACTGATAGAAAATAAGTGTGATACACCAAAATGTTCGTATGAATAAGGCCTATTTGCGTCCATACTTAGAAATGCGGCGGGCAGTCTACGTATTCCAGAAGTTCAGATTTTGTTTACTAACCACCAGTCGTGAATCACATTTTCATGGAGCAACCCCACAAAAAACTGATAGGATATAAGTGTGATACACCAAAATGTTCGCATGAATAAGGCCTATTTGCGTCCATACTTAGAAATGTGGCGACTAGTCCAGGTATTCCAGAAATTCAGATTTTGTTTACTGACCACCAGTGGTGAATCACATTTTCATGCAGCAACCCCACAAAAGACTGATAGGATATAAGTGGGATACACCAAAATGTTCGCATGAATAAGGCCTATTTGCGTCCATACTTAGAAATGCGGCGACTAGTCCAGGTATTCCAGAATTTCAGATTTTGTTTACTGACCACCAGTGGTGAATCACATTTTCATGGAGCAACCCCACAAAAAACTGATAGGATATAAGTGTGATACACCAAAATGTTCGTATGAATAAGGCCTATTTGCGTCCATACTTTGAAATGCGGCGAGTAGTCTACGTATTCCAGAAATTCAGATTTTGTTTACTGACCACCAGTGGTGAATCACATTTTCATGGAGCAACCCCACAAAAAACTTTTAGGATATAAGTGTGATACACCAAAATGTTCGTATGAATAAGACCTATTTACATCCATACTTAGAAATGCGGCGACTAGTCCAGGTATTCCAGAAATTCAGATTTTGTTTACTGACCACCAGTGGTGAATCACATTTTCATGGAGCAACCCCACAAAAAACTGATAGGATATAAGTGTGATACACCAAAATGTTCGCATGAATAAGGCCTATTTGCGTTTATACTTAGAAATGTGGCGACTAGTCCAGGTATTCCAGAAATTCAGATTTTGTTTACTGACCACCAGTGGTGAATCACATTTTCATGGAGCAACCCCACAAAAAACTGATGGGATATAAGTGTGATACACCAAAATGTTCGTATGAATAAGGCCTATTTGAGTCCATACTTAGAAATGCGGCGACTAGTCCAGGTATTCCAGAAATTCAGATTTTGTTTACTGACCACCAGTGGTGAATCACATTTTCATGGAGCAACCTTACAAAAAACTGATAGGATAGAAGTGTGATACACCAAAATGTTCGTATGAATAAGGCCTATTTGCGTCCGTACTTAGAAATGCGGCGAGTAGTCTACGTATTCCAGAAATTCAGATTTTGTTTACTGACCACCAGTGGTGAATCACATTTTCATAGAGCAACCCCACAAAAAACTGATAGCATATAAGTGTGATACACCAAAATGTTCGTATGAATAAGGCCTATTTGCGTCCATACTTAGAAATGCGGCGAGTGGTCTGCGTATTCCAGAAATTCAGATTTTGTTTACTGACCACCAGTGGTGAATCACATTTTCATGGAGCAAACCCACAAAAAACTGATAGGATATAAGTGTGATACACCAAAATATTCGTATGAATAAGGCCTATTTGCGTCCATACTTAGAAATGCGGCGAGTAGTCTACGTATTCCAGAAATTCAGATTTTGTTTACTGACCACCAGTGGTGAATCACATTTTCATGGAGCAACCCCACAAAAAACTGATAGAAAATAAGTGTGATACACCAAAATGTTCGTATGAATAAGGCCTATTTGCGTCCATACTTAGAAATGCGGCGGGCAGTCTACGTATTCTAGAAATTCAGATTTTGTTTACTAACCACCAGTCGTGAATCACATTTTCATGGAGCAACCCCACAAAGTAGAGTAGTCTACGTATTCTATCTATGATAGGATATAAGTGTGATACACCAAAATGTTCGCATGAATAAGGCCTATTTGCGTCCATACTTAGAAATGTGGCGACTAGTCCAGGTATTCCAGAAATTCAGATTTTGTTTACTGACCACCAGTGGTGAATCACATTTTCATGCAGCAACCCCACAAAAGACCTGATAGGATATAAGTGGGATACACCAAAATGTTCGCATGAATAAGGCCTATTTGCGTCCATACTTAGAAATGCGGCGACTAGTCCAGGTATTCCAGAAATTCAGATTTTGTTTACTGACCACCAGTGGTGAATCACATTTTCATGGAGCAACCCCACAAAAAACTGATAGGATATAAGTGTGATACACCAAAATGTTCGCATGAATAAGTCCTATTTGCGTCCATACTTAGAAATGCGGCGACTAGTCCAGGTATTCCAGAAATTCAGATTTTGTTTACTGACCACCAGTGGTGTATCACATTTTCATGGAGCAACCCCACAAAAAACTGATAGGATATAAGTGGGATACACCAAAATGTTCGCATGAATAAGGCCTATTTGCGTCCATACTTAGAAATGCGGCGACTAGTCCAGGTATTCCAGAAATTCAGATTTTGTTTACTGACCACCAGTGGTGAATCACATTTTCATGGAGCAACCCCACAAAAAACTGATAGGATATAAGTGTGATACACCAAAATGTTCGTATGAATAAGGCCTATTTGCGTCCATACTTTGAAATGCGGCGAGTAGTCTACGTATTCCAGAAATTCAGATTTTGTTTACTGACCACCAGTGGTGAATCACATTTTCATGGAGCAACCCCACAAAAAACTTTTAGGATATAAGTGTGATACACCAAAATGTTCGTATGAATAAGACCTATTTACATCCATACTTAGAAATGCGGCGACTAGTCCAGGTATTCCAGAAATTCAGATTTTGTTTACTGACCACCAGTGGTGAATCACATTTTCATGGAGCAACCCCACAAAAAACTGATAGGATACAAGTGTGATACACCAAAATGTTCGCATGAATAAGGCCTATTTGCGTCCATACTTAGAAATGTGGCGACTAGTCCAGGTATTCCAGAAATTCAGATTTTGTTTACTGACCACCAGTGGTGAATCACATTTTCATGCAGCAACCCCACAAAAGACTGATAGGATATAAGTGGGATACACCAAAATGTTCGCATGAATAAGGCCTATTTGCGTCCATACTTAGAAATGCGGCGACTAGTCCAGGTATTCCAGAAATTCAGATTTTGTTTACTGACCACCAGTGGTAAATCACATTTTCATGGAGCAACCCCACAAAAAACTGATAGGATATAAGTGTGATACACCAAAATGTTCGTATGAATAAGGCCTATTTGCGCCCATACTTTGAAATGCGGCGAGTAGTCTACGTATTCCAGAAATTCAGATTTTGTTTACTGACCACCAGTGGTGAATCACATTTTCATGGAGCAACCCCACAAAAAACTGATAGGATATAAGTGTGATACACCAAAATGTTCGTATGAATAAGACCTATTTACATTCATACTTAGAAATGCGGCGACTAGTCCAGGTATTCCAGAAATTCAGATTTTGTTTACTGACCACCAGTGGTGAATCACATTTTCATGGAGCAACCCCACAAAAAACTGATAGGATATAAGTGTGATACACCAAAATGTTCGCATGAATAAGGCCTATTTGCGTCCATACTTAGAAATGTGGCGACTAGTCCAGGTATTCCAGAAATTCAGATTTTGTTTACTGACCACCAGTGGTGAATCACATTTTCATGGAGCAACCCCACAAAAAACTGATAGGATACAAGTGTGATACACCAAAATGTTCGTATGAATAAGGCCTATTTGCGTCCGTACTTAGAAATGCGGCGAGTAGTCTACGTATTCCAGAAATTCAGATTTTGTTTACTGACCACCAGTGGTGAATCACATTTTCATAGAGCAACCCCACAAAAAACTGATAGCATATAAGTGTGATACACCAAAATGTTCGTATGAATAAGGCCTATTTGCGTCCATACTTAGAAATGCGGCGAGTGGTCTGCGTATTCCAGAAATTCAGATTTTGTTTACTGACCACCAGTGGTGAATCACATTTTCATGGAGCAAACCCACAAAAAACTGATAGGATATAAGTGTGATACACCAAAATATTCGTATGAATAAGGCCTATTTGCGTCCATACTTAGAAATGCGGCGAGTAGTCTACGTATTCCAGAAATTCAGATTTTGTTTACTGACCACCAGTGGTGAATCACATTTTCATGGAGCAACCCCACAAAAAACTGATAGAAAATAAGTGTGATACACCAAAATGTTCGTATGAATAAGGCCTATTTGCGTCCATACTTAGAAATGCGGCGGGCAGTCTACGTATTCCAGAAGTTCAGATTTTGTTTACTAACCACCAGTCGTGAATCACATTTTCATGGAGCAACCCCACAAAAAACTGATAGGATATAAGTGTGATACACCAAAATGTTCGCATGAATAAGGCCTATTTGCGTCCATACTTAGAAATGTGGCGACTAGTCCAGGTATTCCAGAAATTCAGATTTTGTTTACTGACCACCAGTGGTGAATCACATTTTCATGCAGCAACCCCACAAAAGACTGATAGGATATAAGTGGGATACACCAAAATGTTCGCATGAATAAGGCCTATTTGCGTCCATACTTAGAAATGCGGCGACTAGTCCAGGTATTCCAGAATTTCAGATTTTGTTTACTGACCACCAGTGGTGAATCACATTTTCATGGAGCAACCCCACAAAAAACTGATAGGATATAAGTGTGATACACCAAAATGTTCGTATGAATAAGGCCTATTTGCGTCCATACTTTGAAATGCGGCGAGTAGTCTACGTATTCCAGAAATTCAGATTTTGTTTACTGACCACCAGTGGTGAATCACATTTTCATGGAGCAACCCCACAAAAAACTTTTAGGATATAAGTGTGATACACCAAAATGTTCGTATGAATAAGACCTATTTACATCCATACTTAGAAATGCGGCGACTAGTCCAGGTATTCCAGAAATTCAGATTTTGTTTACTGACCACCAGTGGTGAATCACATTTTCATGGAGCAACCCCACAAAAAACTGATAGGATATAAGTGTGATACACCAAAATGTTCGCATGAATAAGGCCTATTTGCGTTTATACTTAGAAATGTGGCGACTAGTCCAGGTATTCCAGAAATTCAGATTTTGTTTACTGACCACCAGTGGTGAATCACATTTTCATGGAGCAACCCCACAAAAAACTGATGGGATATAAGTGTGATACACCAAAATGTTCGTATGAATAAGGCCTATTTGAGTCCATACTTAGAAATGCGGCGACTAGTCCAGGTATTCCAGAAATTCAGATTTTGTTTACTGACCACCAGTGGTGAATCACATTTTCATGGAGCAACCTTACAAAAAACTGATAGGATAGAAGTGTGATACACCAAAATGTTCGTATGAATAAGGCCTATTTGCGTCCGTACTTAGAAATGCGGCGAGTAGTCTACGTATTCCAGAAATTCAGATTTTGTTTACTGACCACCAGTGGTGAATCACATTTTCATAGAGCAACCCCACAAAAAACTGATAGCATATAAGTGTGATACACCAAAATGTTCGTATGAATAAGGCCTATTTGCGTCCATACTTAGAAATGCGGCGAGTGGTCTGCGTATTCCAGAAATTCAGATTTTGTTTACTGACCACCAGTGGTGAATCACATTTTCATGGAGCAAACCCACAAAAAACTGATAGGATATAAGTGTGATACACCAAAATATTCGTATGAATAAGGCCTATTTGCGTCCATACTTAGAAATGCGGCGAGTAGTCTACGTATTCCAGAAATTCAGATTTTGTTTACTGACCACCAGTGGTGAATCACATTTTCATGGAGCAACCCCACAAAAAACTGATAGAAAATAAGTGTGATACACCAAAATGTTCGTATGAATAAGGCCTATTTGCGTCCATACTTAGAAATGCGGCGGGCAGTCTACGTATTCTAGAAATTCAGATTTTGTTTACTAACCACCAGTCGTGAATCACATTTTCATGGAGCAACCCCACAAAGTAGAGTAGTCTACGTATTCTATCTATGATAGGATATAAGTGTGATACACCAAAATGTTCGCATGAATAAGGCCTATTTGCGTCCATACTTAGAAATGTGGCGACTAGTCCAGGTATTCCAGAAATTCAGATTTTGTTTACTGACCACCAGTGGTGAATCACATTTTCATGCAGCAACCCCACAAAAGACTGATAGGATATAAGTGGGATACACCAAAATGTTCGCATGAATAAGGCCTATTTGCGTCCATACTTAGAAATGCGGCGACTAGTCCAGGTATTCCAGAAATTCAGATTTTGTTTACTGACCACCAGTGGTGAATCACATTTTCATGGAGCAACCCCACAAAAAACTGATAGAAAATAAGTGTGATACACCAAAATGTTCGTATGAATAAGGCCTATTTGCGTCCATACTTAGAAATGCGGCGGGCAGTCTACGTATTCCAGAAGTTCAGATTTTGTTTACTAACCACCAGTCGTGAATCACATTTTCATGGAGCAACCCCACAAAAAACTGATAGGATATAAGTGTGATACACCAAAATGTTCGCATGAATAAGGCCTATTTGCGTCCATACTTAGAAATGTGGCGACTAGTCCAGGTATTCCAGAAATTCAGATTTTGTTTACTGACTACCAGTGGTGAATCACATTTTCATGCAGCAACCCCACAAAAGACTGATAGGATATAAGTGGGATACACCAAAATGTTCGCATGAATAAGGCCTATTTGCGTCCATACTTAGAAATGCGGCGACTAGTCCAGGTATTCCAGAATTTCAGATTTTGTTTACTGACCACCAGTGGTGAATCACATTTTCATGGAGCAACCCCACAAAAAACTGATAGGATATAAGTGTGATACACCAAAATGTTCGTATGAATAAGGCCTATTTGCGTCCATACTTTGAAATGCGGCGAGTAGTCTACGTATTCCAGAAATTCAGATTTTGTTTACTGACCACCAGTGGTGAATCACATTTTCATGGAGCAACCCCACAAAAAACTTTTAGGATATAAGTGTGATACACCAAAATGTTCGTATGAATAAGACCTATTTACATCCATACTTAGAAATGCGGCGACTAGTCCAGGTATTCCAGAAATTCAGATTTTGTTTACTGACCACCAGTGGTGAATCACATTTTCATGGAGCAACCCCACAAAAAACTGATAGGATATAAGTGTGATACACCAAAATGTTCGCATGAATAAGGCCTATTTGCGTTTATACTTAGAAATGTGGCGACTAGTCCAGGTATTCCAGAAATTCAGATTTTGTTTACTGACCACCAGTGGTGAATCACATTTTCATGGAGCAACCCCACAAAAAACTGATAGGATACAAGTGTGATACACCAAAATGTTCGCATGAATAAGGCCTATTTGCGTCCATACTTAGAAATGTGGCGACTAGTCCAGGTATTCCAGAAATTCAGATTTTGTTTACTGACCACCAGTGGTGAATCACATTTTCATGGAGCAACCCCACAAAAAACTGATAGGATATAAGTGTGATACACCAAAATGTTCGTATGAATAAGGCCTATTTGCGCCCATACTTTGAAATGCGGCGAGTAGTCTACGTATTCCAGAAATTCAGATTTTGTTTACTGACCACCAGTGGTGAATCACATTTTCATAGAGCAACCCCACAAAAAACTGATAGCATATAAGTGTGATACACCAAAATGTTCGTATGAATAAGGCCTATTTGCGTCCATACTTAGAAATGCGGCGAGTAGTCTACGTATTCCAGAAATTCAGATTTTGTTTACTGACCACCAGTGGTGAATCACATTTTCATGGAGCAACCCCACAAAAAACTGATAGAAAATAAGTGTGATACACCAAAATGTTCGTATGAATAAGGCCTATTTGCGTCCATACTTAGAAATGCGGCGGGCAGTCTACGTATTCCAGAAGTTCAGATTTTGTTTACTAACCACCAGTCGTGAATCACATTTTCATGGAGCAACCCCACAAAAAACTGATAGGATATAAGTGTGATACACCAAAATGTTCGCATGAATAAGGCCTATTTGCGTCCATACTTAGAAATGTGGCGACTAGTCCAGGTATTCCAGAAATTCAGATTTTGTTTACTGACTACCAGTGGTGAATCACATTTTCATGCAGCAACCCCACAAAAGACTGATAGGATATAAGTGGGATACACCAAAATGTTCGCATGAATAAGGCCTATTTGCGTCCATACTTAGAAATGCGGCGACTAGTCCAGGTATTCCAGAATTTCAGATTTTGTTTACTGACCACCAGTGGTGAATCACATTTTCATGGAGCAACCCCACAAAAAACTGATAGGATATAAGTGTGATACACCAAAATGTTCGTATGAATAAGGCCTATTTGCGTCCATACTTTGAAATGCGGCGAGTAGTCTACGTATTCCAGAAATTCAGATTTTGTTTACTGACCACCAGTGGTGAATCACATTTTCATGGAGCAACCCCACAAAAAACTTTTAGGATATAAGTGTGATACACCAAAATGTTCGTATGAATAAGACCTATTTACATCCATACTTAGAAATGCGGCGACTAGTCCAGGTATTCCAGAAATTCAGATTTTGTTTACTGACCACCAGTGGTGAATCACATTTTCATGGAGCAACCCCACAAAAAACTGATAGGATATAAGTGTGATACACCAAAATGTTCGCATGAATAAGGCCTATTTGCGTTTATACTTAGAAATGTGGCGACTAGTCCAGGTATTCCAGAAATTCAGATTTTGTTTACTGACCACCAGTGGTGAATCACATTTTCATGGAGCAACCCCACAAAAAACTGATAGGATATAAGTGTGATACACCAAAATGTTCGTATGAATAAGGCCTATTTGAGTCCATACTTAGAAATGCGGCGACTAGTCCAGGTATTCCAGAAATTCAGATTTTGTTTACTGACCACCAGTGGTGAATCACATTTTCATGGAGCAACCTTACAAAAAACTGATAGGATAGAAGTGTGATACACCAAAATGTTCGTATGAATAAGGCCTATTTGCGTCCGTACTTAGAAATGCGGCGAGTAGTCTACGTATTCCAGAAATTCAGATTTTGTTTACTGACCACCAGTGGTGAATCACATTTTCATAGAGCAACCCCACAAAAAACTGATAGCATATAAGTGTGATACACCAAAATGTTCGTATGAATAAGGCCTATTTGCGTCCATACTTAGAAATGCGGCGAGTGGTCTGCGTATTCCAGAAATTCAGATTTTGTTTACTGACCACCAGTGGTGAATCACATTTTCATGGAGCAAACCCACAAAAAACTGATAGGATATAAGTGTGATACACCAAAATATTCGTATGAATAAGGCCTATTTGCGTCCATACTTAGAAATGCGGCGAGTAGTCTACGTATTCCAGAAATTCAGATTTTGTTTACTGACCACCAGTGGTGAATCACATTTTCATGGAGCAACCCCACAAAAAACTGATAGAAAATAAGTGTGATACACCAAAATGTTCGTATGAATAAGGCCTATTTGCGTCCATACTTAGAAATGCGGCGGGCAGTCTACGTATTCTAGAAATTCAGATTTTGTTTACTAACCACCAGTCGTGAATCACATTTTCATGGAGCAACCCCACAAAGTAGAGTAGTCTACGTATTCTATCTATGATAGGATATAAGTGTGATACACCAAAATGTTCGCATGAATAAGGCCTATTTGCGTCCATACTTAGAAATGTGGCGACTAGTCCAGGTATTCCAGAAATTCAGATTTTGTTTACTGACCACCAGTGGTGAATCACATTTTCATGCAGCAACCCCACAAAAGACTGATAGGATATAAGTGGGATACACCAAAATGTTCGCATGAATAAGGCCTATTTGCGTCCATACTTAGAAATGCGGCGACTAGTCCAGGTATTCCAGAAATTCAGATTTTGTTTACTGACCACCAGTGGTAAATCACATTTTCATGGAGCAACCCCACAAAAAACTGATAGGATATAAGTGTGATACACCAAAATGTTCGTATGAATAAGGCCTATTTGCGCCCATACTTTGAAATGCGGCGAGTAGTCTACGTATTCCAGAAATTCAGATTTTGTTTACTGACCACCAGTGGTGAATCACATTTTCATGGAGCAACCCCACAAAAAACTGATAGGATATAAGTGTGATACACCAAAATGTTCGTATGAATAAGACCTATTTACATTCATACTTAGAAATGCGGCGACTAGTCCAGGTATTCCAGAAATTCAGATTTTGTTTACTGACCACCAGTGGTGAATCACATTTTCATGGAGCAACCCCACAAAAAACTGATAGGATATAAGTGTGATACACCAAAATGTTCGCATGAATAAGGCCTATTTGCGTCCATACTTAGAAATGTGGCGACTAGTCCAGGTATTCCAGAAATTCAGATTTTGTTTACTGACCACCAGTGGTGAATCACATTTTCATGGAGCAACCCCACAAAAAACTGATAGGATACAAGTGTGATACACCAAAATGTTCGTATGAATAAGGCCTATTTGCGTCCATACTTAGAAATGCGGCGACTAGTCCAGGTATTCCAGAAATTCAGATTTTGTTTACTGACCACCAGTGGTGAATCACATTTTCATGGAGCAACCTTACAAAAAACTGATAGGATATAAGTGTGATACACCAAAATGTTCGTATGAATAAGGCCTATTTGCGTCCATACTTAGAAATGCGGCGACTAGTCCAGGTATTCCAGAAATTCAGATTTTGTTTACTGACCACCAGTGGTGAATCACATTTTCATGCAGCAACCCCACAAAAGACTGATAGGATATAAGTGTGATACACCAAAATGTTCGCATGAATAAGGCCTATTTGCGTCCATACTTAGAAATGCGGCGACTAGTCCAGGTATTCCAGAAATTCAGATTTTGTTTACTGACCACCAGTGGTAAATCACATTTTCATGGAGCAACCCCACAAAAAACTGATAGGATATAAGTGTGATACACCAAAATATTCGTATGAATAAGGCCTATTTGCATCCATACTTAGAAATGCGGCGAGTAGTCTACGTATTCCAGAAATTCAGATTTTGTTTACTGACCACCAGTGGTGAATCACATTTTCATGGAGCAACCCCACAAAAAACTGATAGAAAATAAGTGTGATACACCAAAATGTTCGTATGAATAAGGCCTATTTGCATCCATACTTAGAAATGCGGCGACTAGTCTACGTATTCCAGAAATTCAGATTTTGTTTACTGACCACCAGTGGTGAATCACATTTTCATGGAGCAACCCCACAAAAAACTGATAGGATATAAGTGTGATACACCAAAATGTTCGTATGAATAAGGCCTATTTGCGTCCATACTTAGAAATGCGGCGACTAGTCCAGGTATTCCAGAAATTCAGATTTTGTTTACTAACCACCAGTGGTGAATTACATTTTCATGGAGCAACCCCACAAAAAATTGATAGGATATAAGTGTGATACACCAAAATGTTCGTATGAATAAGGCCTATTTGCGTCCATACTTAGAAATGCGGCGAGTAGTCTACGTATTCCAGAAATTCAGATTTTGTTGACTGACCACCAGTGGTGAATCACATTTTCATGGAGCAACCCCACAAAAAATTGATAGGATATAAGTGTGATACACCAAAATGTTCGTATGAATAAGGCCTATTTGCGTCCATACTTAGAAATGCGGCGACTAGTCCAGGTATTCCAGAAATTCAGATTTTGTTTACTGACCACCAGTGGTGAATCACATTTTCATGGAGCAACCCCACAAAAAACTGATAGGATATAAGTGTGATACACCAAAATGTTCGTATGAATAAGGCCTATTTGCGTCCATACTTTGAAATGCGGCGAGTAGTCTACGTATTCCAGAAATTCAGATTTTGTTTATTGACCACCAGTGGTGAATCACATTTTCATGGAGCAACCCCACAAAAAACTTTTAGGATATAAGTGTGATACACCAAAATGTTCGTATGAATAAGACCTATTTACATCCATACTTAGAAATGCGGCGACTAGTCCAGGTATTCCAGAAATTCAGATTTTGTTTACTGACCACCAGTGGTGAATCACATTTTCATGGAGCAACCCCACAAAAAACTGATAGGATACAAGTGTGATACACCAAAATGTTCGCATGAATAAGGCCTATTTGCGTCCATACTTAGAAATGTGGCGACTAGTCCAGGTATTCCAGAAATTCAGATTTTGTTTACTGACCACCAGTGGTGAATCACATTTTCATGGAGCAACCCCACAAAAAACTGATAGGATATAAGTGTGATACACCAAAATGTTCGTATGAATAAGGCCTATTTGAGTCCATACTTAGAAATGCGGCGACTAGTCCAGGTATTCCAGAAATTCAGATTTTGTTTACTGACCACCAGTGGTGAATCACATTTTCATGGAGCAACCTTACAAAAAACTGATAGGATAGAAGTGTGATACACCAAAATGTTCGTATGAATAAGGCCTATTTGCGTCCGTACTTAGAAATGCGGCGAGTAGTCTACGTATTCCAGAAATTCAGATTTTGTTTACCGACCACCAGTGGTGAGTCACATTTTCATAGAGCAACCCCACAAAAAACTGATAGCATATAAGTGTGATACACCAAAATGTTCGTATGAATAAGGCCTATTTGCGTCCATACTTAGAAATGCGGCGAGTGGTCTGCGTATTCCAGAAATTCAGATTTTGTTTACTGACCACCAGTGGTGAATCACATTTTCATGGAGCAAACCCACAAAAAACTGATAGGATATAAGTGTGATACACCAAAATATTCGTATGAATAAGGCCTATTTGCGTCCATACTTAGAAATGCGGCGAGTAGTCTACGTATTCCAGAAATTCAGATTTTGTTTACTGACCACCAGTGGTGAATCACATTTTCATGGAGCAACCCCACAAAAAACTGATAGAAAATAAGTGTGATATACCAAAATGTTCGTATGAATAAGGCCTATTTGCGTCCATACTTAGAAATGCGGCGGGCAGTCTACGTATTCCAGAAGTTCAGATTTTGTTTACTAACCACCAGTCGTGAATCACATTTTCATGGAGCAACCCCACAAAAAACTGATAGGATATAAGTGTGATACACCAAAATGTTCGCATGAATAAGGCCTATTTGCGTCCATACTTAGAAATGTGGCGACTAGTCCAGGTATTCCAGAAATTCAGATTTTGTTTACTGACCACCAGTGGTGAATCACATTTTCATGCAGCAACCCCACAAAAGACTGATAGGATATAAGTGGGATACACCAAAATGTTCGCATGAATAAGGCCTATTTGCGTCCATACTTAGAAATGCGGCGACTAGTCCAGGTATTCCCGAAATTCAGATTTTGTTTACTGACCACCAGTGGTGAATCACATTTTCATTCACCCACAAAAAACTGATAGGATATAAGTGTGATACACCAAAATGTTCGTATGAATAAGGCCTATTTGCGTCCATACTTTGAAATGCGGCGAGTAGTCTACGTATTCCAGAAATTCAGATTTTGTTTACTGACCACCAGTGGTGAATCACATTTTCATGGAGCAACCCCACAAAAAACTTTTAGGATATAAGTGTGATACACCAAAATGTTCGTATGAATAAGACCTATTTACATCCATACTTAGAAATGCGGCGACTAGTCCAGGTATTCCAGAAATTCAGATTTTGTTTACTGACCACCAGTGGTGAATCACATTTTCATGGAGCAACCCCACAAAAAACTGATAGGATATAAGTGTGATACACCAAAATGTTCGCATGAATAAGGCCTATTTGCGTCCATACTTAGAAATGTGGCGACTAGTCCAGGTATTCCAGAAATTCAGATTTTGTTTACTGACCACCAGTGGTGAATCACATTTTCATGGAGCAACCCCACAAAAAACTGATAGGATATAAGTGTGATACACCAAAATGTTCGTATGAATAAGGCCTATTTGAGTCCATACTTAGAAATGTGGCGACTAGTCCAGGTATTCCAGAAATTCAGATTTTGTTTACTGACCACCAGTGGTGAATCACATTTTCATGGAGCAACCCCACAAAAAACTGATAGGATATAAGTGTGATACACCAAAATGTTCGTATGAATAAGGCCTATTTGAGTCCATACTTAGAAATGCGGCGACTAGTCCAGGTATTCCAGAAATTCAGATTTTGTTTACTGACCACCAGTGGTGAATCACATTTTCATGGAGCAACCTTACAAAAAACTGATAGGATAGAAGTGTGATACACCAAAATGTTCGTATGAATAAGGCCTATTTGCGTCCGTACTTAGAAATGCGGCGAGTAGTCTACGTATTCCAGAAATTCAGATTTTGTTTACCGACCACCAGTGGTGAATCACATTTTCATAGAGCAACCCCACAAAAAACTGATAGCATATAAGTGTGATACACCAAAATGTTCGTATGAATAAGGCCTATTTGCGTCCATACTTAGAAATGCGGCGAGTGGTCTGCGTATTCCAGAAATTCAGATTTTGTTTACTGACCACCAGTGGTGAATCACATTTTCATGGAGCAAACCCACAAAAAACTGATAGGATATAAGTGTGATACACCAAAATATTCGTATGAATAAGGCCTATTTGCGTCCATACTTAGAAATGCGGCGAGTAGTCTACGTATTCCAGAAATTCAGATTTTGTTTACTGACCACCAGTGGTGAATCACATTTTCATGGAGCAACCCCACAAAAAACTGATAGAAAATAAGTGTGATACACCAAAATGTTCGTATGAATAAGGCCTATTTGCGTCCATACTTAGAAATGCGGCGGGCAGTCTACGTATTCCAGAAGTTCAGATTTTGTTTACTAACCACCAGTCGTGAATCACATTTTCATGGAGCAACCCCACAAAAAACTGATAGGATATAAGTGTGATACACCAAAATGTTCGCATGAATAAGGCCTATTTGCGTCCATACTTAGAAATGTGGCGACTAGTTCAGGTATTCCAGAAATTCAGATTTTGTTTACTGACCACCAGTGGTGAATCACATTTTCATGCAGCAACCCCACAAAAGACTGATAGGATATAAGTGGGATACACCAAAATGTTCGCATGAATAAGGCCTATTTGCGTCCATACTTAGAAATGCGGCGACTATTCCAGGTATTCCAGAAATTCAGATTTTGTTTACTGACCACCAGTGGTGAATCACATTTTCATGGAGCAACCCCACAAAAAACTGATAGGATATAAGTGTGATACACCAAAATGTTCGTATGAATAAGGCCTATTTGCGTCCATACTTTGAAATGCGGCGAGTAGTCTACGTATTCCAGAAATTCAGATTTTGTTTACTGACCACCAGTGGTGAATCACATTTTCATGGAGCAACCCCACAAAAAACTTTTAGGATATAAGTGTGATACACCAAAATGTTCGTATGAATAAGACCTATTTACATCCATACTTAGAAATGCGGCGACTAGTCCAGGTATTCCAGAAATTTAGATTTTGTTTACTGACCACCAGTGGTGAATCACATTTTCATGGAGCAACCCCACAAAAAACTGATAGGATATAAGTGTGATACACCAAAATGTTCGCATGAATAAGGCCTATTTGCGTCTATACTTAGAAATGTGGCGACTAGTCCAGGTATTCCAGAAATTCAGATTTTGTTTACTGACCACCAGTGGTGAATCACATTTTCATGGAGCAACCCCACAAAAAACTGATAGGATATAAGTGTGATACACCAAAATGTTCGTATGAATAAGGCCTATTTGAGTCCATACTTAGAAATGCGGCGACTAGTCCAGGTATTCCAGAAATTCAGATTTTGTTTACTGACCACCAGTGGTGAATCACATTTTCATGGAGCAACCTTACAAAAAACTGATAGGATAGAAGTGTGATACACCAAAATGTTCGTATGAATAAGGCCTATTTGCGTCCGTACTTAGAAATGCGGCGAGTAGTCTACGTATTCCAGAAATTCAGATTTTGTTTACTGACCACCAGTGGTGAATCACATTTTCATAGAGCAACCCCACAAAAAACTGATAGCATATAAGTGTGATACACCAAAATGTTCGTATGAATAAGGCCTATTTGCGTCCATACTTAGAAATGCGGCGAGTGGTCTGCGTATTCCAGAAATTCAGATTTTGTTTACTGACCACCAGTGGTGAATCACATTTTCATGGAGCAAACCCACAAAAAACTGATAGGATATAAGTGTGATACACCAAAATATTCGTATGAATAAGGCCTATTTGCGTCCATACTTAGAAATGCGGCGAGTAGTCTACGTATTCCAGAAATTCAGATTTTGTTTACTGACCACCAGTGGTGAATCACATTTTCATGGAGCAACCCCACAAAAAACTGATAGAAAATAAGTGTGATACACCAAAATGTTCGTATGAATAAGGCCTATTTGCGTCCATACTTAGAAATGCGGCGGGCAGTCTACGTATTCTAGAAATTCAGATTTTGTTTACTAACCACCAGTCGTGAATCACATTTTCATGGAGCAACCCCACAAAGTAGAGTAGTCTACGTATTCTATCTATGATAGGATATAAGTGTGATACACCAAAATGTTCGCATGAATAAGGCCTATTTGCGTCCATACTTAGAAATGTGGCGACTAGTCCAGGTATTCCAGAAATTCAGATTTTGTTTACTGACCACCAGTGGTGAATCACATTTTCATGCAGCAACCCCACAAAAGACTGATAGGATATAAGTGGGATACACCAAAATGTTCGCATGAATAAGGCCTATTTGCGCCCATACTTAGAAATGCGGCGACTAGTCCAGGTATTCCAGAAATTCAGATTTTGTTTACTGACCACCAGTGGTAAATCACATTTTCATGGAGCAACCCCACAAAAAACTGATAGGATATAAGTGTGATACACCAAAATGTTCGTATGAATAAGGCCTATTTGCGCCCATACTTTGAAATGCGGCGAGTAGTCTACGTATTCCAAAAATTCAGATTTTGTTTACTGACCACCAGTGGTGAATCACATTTTCATGGAGCAACCCCACAAAAAACTGATAGGATATAAGTGTGATACACCAAAATGTTCGTATGAATAAGACCTATTTACATTCATACTTAGAAATGCGGCGACTAGTCCAGGTATTCCAGAAATTCAGATTTTGTTTACTGACCACCAGTGGTGAACCACATATTCATGGAGCAACCCCACAAAAAACTGATAGGATATAAGTGTGATACACCAAAATGTTCGCATGAATAAGGCCTATTTGTGTCCATACTTAGAAATGTGGCGACTAGTCCAGGTATTCCAGAAATTCAGATTTTGTTTACTGACCACCAGTGGTGAATCACATTTTCATGGAGCAACCCCACAAAAAACTGATAGGATACAAGTGTGATACACCAAAATGTTCGTATGAATAAGGCCTATTTGCGTCCATACTTAGAAATGCGGCGACTAGTCCAGGTATTCCAGAAATTCAGATTTTGTTTACTGACCACCAGTGGTGAATCACATTTTCATGGAGCAACCTTACAAAAAACTGATAGGATATAAGTGTGATACACCAAAATGTTCGTATGAATAAGGCCTATTTGCGTCCATACTTAGAAATGCGGCGAGTAGTCTACGTATTCCAGAAATTCAGATTTTGTTTACTGACCACCAGTGGTGAATCACATTTTCATAGAGCAACCCCAAAAAAACTGATAGCATATAAGTGTGATACACCAAAATGTTCGTATGAATAAGGCCTATTTGCGTCCATACTTAGAAATGCGGCGAGTGGTCTGCGTATTCCAGAAATTCAGATTTTGTTTACTGACCACCAGTGGTGAATCACATTTTCATGGAGCAAACCCACAAAAAACTGATAGGATATAAGTGTGATACACCAAAATATTCGTATGAATAAGGCCTATTTGCGTCCATACTTAGAAATGCGGCGAGTAGTCTACGTATTCCAGAAATTCAGATTTTGTTTACTGACCACCAGTGGTGAATCACATTTTCATGGAGCAACCCCACAAAAAACTGATAGAAAATAAGTGTGATACACCAAAATGTTCGTATGAATAAGGCCTATTTGCATCCATACTTAGAAATGCGGCGACTAGTCTACGTATTCCAGAAATTCAGATTTTGTTTACTGACCACCAGTGGTGAATCACATTTTCATGGAGCAACCCCACAAAAAACTGATAGGATATAAGTGTGATACACCAAAATGTTTGTATGAATAAGGCCTATTTGCGTCCATACTTAGAAATGCGGCGACTAGTCCAGGTATTCCAGAAATTCAGATTTTGTTTACTAACCACCAGTGGTGAATTACATTTTCATGGAGCAACCCCACAAAAAACTGATAGGATATAAGTGTGATACACCAAAATGTTCGTATGAATAAGGCCTATTTGCGTCCATACTTAGAAATGCGGCGAGTAGTCTACGTATTCCAGAAATTCAGATTTTGTTGACTGACCACCAGTGGTGAATCACATTTTCATGGAGCAACCCCACAAAAAATTGATAGGATATAAGTGTGATACACCAAAATGTTCGTATGAATAAGGCCTATTTGCGTCCATACTTAGAAATGCGGCGAGTAGTCTACGTATTCCAGAAATTCAGATTTTGTTTACTGACCACCAGTGGTGAATCACATTTTCATGGAGCAACCCCACAAAAAACTGATAGGATATAAGTGTGATACACGAAAATGTTCGTATTAATAAGGCCTATTTGCGTCCATACATAGAAATGCGGCGAGTAGTCTACGTATTCCAGAAATTCAGATTTTGTTTACTGACCACCAGTGGTGAATCACATTTTCATGGAGCAACCCCATAAAAAACTGATAGGATATAAGTGTGATACACCAAAATGTTCGTATGAATAAGGCCTATTTGCCTCCATACTTAGAAATGCGGCGAGTAGTCTACGTATTCCAGAAATTCAGATTTTGTTTACTGACCACCAGTGGTGAATCACATTTTCATGGAGCAACCCCACAAAAAACTGATAGGATATAAGTGTGATACACCAAAATGTTCGTATGAATAAGGCCTATTTGCGTCCATACTTAGAAATGCGGCGGGCAGTCTACGTATTCCAGAAATTCAGATTTTGTTTACTGACAACCAGTGGTGAATCACATTTTCATGGAGCAACCCCACAAAAAACTGATAGGATATAAGTGTGATACACCAGAATGTTCGTATGAATAAGGCCTATTTGCGTCCATACTTAGAAATGCGGCGAGTAGTCTACGTATTCCAGAAATTCAGATTTTGTTTACTGACCACAAGTGGTGAATCACATTTTCATGGAGCAACCCCACAAAAAACTGATAGGATATAAGTGCGATACACCAAAATGTTCGTAGAATAAGGCCTATTTGCTTCCATGCTTAGAAATGCGGCGAGTAGTCTACGTATTCCAGAAATTCAGATTTTGTTTACTGACCACCAGTGGTGAATCACATTTTCATGGAGCAACCCCACAAAAAACTGATAGGATATAAGTGTGATACACCAAAATGTTCGTATGAATAAGGCCTATTTGCGTCCATACTTAGAAATGCGGCGAGTAGTCTACGTATTCCAGAAATTCAGATTTTGTTTACTGACCATCAGTGGTGAATCACATTTTCATGGAGCAACCCCACAAAAAACTGATAGGATATAAGTGTGATACACCAAAATGTTCGTATGAATAAGGCCTATTTGCGTCCATACTTAGAAATGCGGCGGGCAGTCTACGTATTCCAGAAATTCAGATTTTGTTTACTGACCACCAGTGGTGAATCACATTTTCATGGAGCAACCCCACAAAAAACTGATAGGATATAAGTGTGATACACCAAAATGTTCGTATGAATAAGGCCTATTTGCGTCCATACTTAGAAATGCGGCGAGTAGTCTACGTATTCCAGAAATTCAGATGTTGTTTACTGACCACCAGTGGTGAATCACATTTTCATGGAGCAACCCCACAAAAAATTGATAGGATATAAGTGTGATACACCAAAATGTTCGTAGAATAAGGCCTATTTGCGTCCATACTTAGAAATGCGGCGAGTAGTCTACGTATTCCAGAAATTCAGATTTTGTTTACTGACCACCAGTGGTGAATCACATTTTCATGGAGCAACCCCACAAAAAACTGATAGGATATAAGTGTGATACACCAAAATGTTCGTATGAATAAGGCCTATTTGCGCCCATACTTTGAAATGCGGCGAGTAGTCTACGTATTCCAGAAATTCAGATTTTGTTTACTGACCACCAGTGGTGAATCACATTTTCATGGAGCAACCCCACAAAAAACTGATAGGATATAAGTGTGATACACCAAAATGTTCGTATGAATAAGACCTATTTACATTCATACTTAGAAATGCGGCGACTAGTCCAGGTATTCCAGAAATTCAGATTTTGTTTACTGACCACCAGTGGTGAATCACATTTTCATGGAGCAACCCCACAAAAAACTGATAGGATATAAGTGTGATACACCAAAATGTTCGCATGAATAAGGCCTATTTGCGTCCATACTTAGAAATGCGGCGACTAGTCCAGGTATTCCAGAAATTCAGATTTTGTTTACTGACCACCAGTGGTGAATCACATTTTCATGGAGCAACCCCATAAAAAACTGATAGGATATAAGTGTGATACACCAAAATGTTCGTATGAATAAGGCCTATTTGCCTCCATACTTAGAAATGCGGCGAGTAGTCTACGTATTCCAGAAATTCAGATTTTGTTTACTGACCACCAGTGGTGAATCACATTTTCATGGAGCAACCCCACAAAAAACTGATAGGATATAAGTGTGATACACCAAAATGTTCGTATGAATAAGGCCTATTTGCGTCCATACTTAGAAATGCGGCGGGCAGTCTACGTATTCCAGAAATTCAGAATTTGTTTACTGACAACCAGTGGTGAATCACATTTTCATGGAGCAACCCCACAAAAAACTGATAGGATATAAGTGTGATACACCAGAATGTTCGTATGAATAAGGCCTATTTGCGTCCATACTTAGAAATGCGGCGAGTAGTCTACGTATTCCAGAAATTCAGATTTTGTTTACTGACCACAAGTGGTGAATCACATTTTCATGGAGCAACCCCACAAAAAACTGATAGGATATAAGTGCGATACACCAAAATGTTCGTAGAATAAGGCCTATTTGCGTCCATACTTAGAAATGCGGCGGGCAGTCTACGTATTCCAGAAATTCAGATTTTGTTTACTGACCACCAGTGGTGAATCACATTTTCATGGAGCAACCCCACAAAAAACTGATAGGATATAAGTGTGATACACCAAAATGTTCGTATGAATAAGGCCTATTTGCGTCCATACTTAGAAATGCGGCGAGTAGTCTACGTATTCCAGAAATTCAGATGTTGTTTACTGACCACCAGTGGTGAATCACATTTTCATGGAGCAACCCCACAAAAAATTGATAGGATATAAGTGTGATACACCAAAATGTTCGTAGAATAAGGCCTATTTGCGTCCATACTTAGAAATGCGGCGAGTAGTCTACGTATTCCAGAAATTCAGATTTTGTTTACTGACCACCAGTGGTGAATCACATTTTCATGGAGCAACCCCACAAAAAACTGATAGGATATAAGTGTGATACACCAAAATGTTCGTATGAATAAGGCCCATTTGCGTCCATACTTAGAAATGCGGCGACTAGTCCAGGTATTCCAGAAATTCAGATTTTGTTTACTGACCACCAGTGGTGAATCACATTTTCATGGAGCAACCCCACAAAAAACTGATAGGATATAAGTGTGATACACCAAAATGTTCGTATGGATAAGGCCTATTTGCGTCCATACTTAGAAATGTGGCGAGTAGTCTACGTATTCCAGAAATTAAGATTTTGTTTACTGACCACCAGTGGTGAATCACATTTTCATGGAGCAACCCCACAAAAAACTGATAGGATATAAGTGTGATACACCAAAATGTTCGTATGAATAAGGCCTATTTGTGTCCATACTTAGAAATGCGGCGACTAGTCCAGGTATTCCAGAAATTCAGATTTTGTTTACTGACCACCAGTGGTGAATCACATTTTCATGGAGCAACCCCACAAAAAACTGTTAGGATATAAGTGTGATACACCAAAATGTTCGTATGAATAAGGCCTATTTGCGTCCATACTTAGAAATGCGGCGAGTAGTCTACGTATTCCAGAAATTCAGATTTTGTTTACTGACCACCAGTGGTGAATCACATTTTCATGGAGCAACCCCACAAAAAACTGATAGAAAATAAGTGTGATACACCAAAATGTTCGTATGAATAAGGCCTATTTGCATACATACTTAGAAATGCGGCGACTAGTCTACGTATTCCAGAAATTCAGATTTTGTTTACTGACCACCAGTGGTGAATCACATTTTCATGGAGCAACCCCACAAAAAACTGATGGGATATAAGTGTGATACACCAAAATGTTTGTATGAATAAGGCCTATTTGCGTCCATACTTAGAAATGCGGCGACTAGTCCAGGTATTCCAGAAATTCAGATTTTGTTTACTAACCACCAGTGGTGAATTACATTTTCATGGAGCAACCCCACAAAAAACTGATAGGATATAAGTGTGATACACCACAATGTTCGTATGAATAAGGCCTATTTGCGTCCATACTTAGAAATGCGGCGAGTAGTCTACGTATTCCAGAAATTCAGATTTTGTTGACTGACCACCAGTGGTGAATCACATTTTCATGGAGCAACCCCACAAAAAATTGATAGGATATAAGTGTGATACACCAAAATGTTCGTATGAATAAGGCCTATTTGCGTCCATACTTAGAAATGCGGCGAGTAGTCTACGTATTCCAGAAATTCAGATTTTGTTTACTGACCACCAGTGGTGAATCACATTTTCATGGAGCAACCCCACAAAAAACTGATAGGATATAAGTGTGATACACGAAAATGTTCGTATTAATAAGGCCTATTTGCGTCCATACATAGAAATGCGGCGAGTAGTCTACGTATTCCAGAAATTCAGATTTTGTTTACTGACCACCAGTGGTGAATCACATTTTCATGGAGCAACCCCATAAAAAACTGATAGGATATAAGTGTGATACACCAAAATGTTCGTATGAATAAGGCCTATTTGCCTCCATACTTAGAAATGCGGCGAGTAGTCTACGTATTCCAGAAATTCAGATTTTGTTTACTGACCACCAGTGGTGAATCACATTTTCATGGAGCAACCCCACAAAAAACTGATAGGATATAAGTGTGATACACCAAAATGTTCGTATGAATAAGGCCTATTTGCGTCCATACTTAGAAATGCGGCGGGCAGTCTACGTATTCCAGAAATTCAGATTTTGTTTACTGACAACCAGTGGTGAATCACATTTTCATGGAGCAACCCCACAAAAAACTGATAGGATATAAGTGTGATACACCAGAATGTTCGTATGAATAAGGCCTATTTGCGTCCATACTTAGAAATGCGGCGAGTAGTCTACGTATTCCAGAAATTCAGATTTTGTTTACTGACCACAAGTGGTGAATCACATTTTCATGGAGCAACCCCACAAAAAACTGATAGGATATAAGTGCGATACACCAAAATGTTCGTAGAATAAGGCCTATTTGCTTCCATGCTTAGAAATGCGGCGAGTAGTCTACGTATTCCAGAAATTCAGATTTTGTTTACTGACCACCAGTGGTGAATCACATTTTCATGGAGCAACCCCACAAAAAACTGATAGGATATAAGTGTGATACACCAAAATGTTCGTATGAATAAGGCCTATTTGCGTCCATACTTAGAAATGCGGCGAGTAGTCTACGTATTCCAGAAATTCAGATTTTGTTTACTGACCATCAGTGGTGAATCACATTTTCATGGAGCAACCCCACAAAAAACTGATAGGATATAAGTGTGATACACCAAAATGTTCGTATGAATAAGGCCTATTTGCGTCCATACTTAGAAATGCGGCGGGCAGTCTACGTATTCCAGAAATTCAGATTTTGTTTACTGACCACCAGTGGTGAATCACATTTTCATGGAGCAACCCCACAAAAAACTGATAGGATATAAGTGTGATACACCAAAATGTTCGTATGAATAAGGCCTATTTGCGTCCATACTTAGAAATGCGGCGAGTAGTCTACGTATTCCAGAAATTCAGATGTTGTTTACTGACCACCAGTGGTGAATCACATTTTCATGGAGCAACCCCACAAAAAATTGATAGGATATAAGTGTGATACACCAAAATGTTCGTAGAATAAGGCCTATTTGCGTCCATACTTAGAAATGCGGCGAGTAGTCTACGTATTCCAGAAATTCAGATTTTGTTTACTGACCACCAGTGGTGAATCACATTTTCATGGAGCAACCCCACAAAAAACTGATAGGATATAAGTGTGATACACCAAAATGTTCGTATGAATAAGGCCTATTTGCGCCCATACTTTGAAATGCGGCGAGTAGTCTACGTATTCCAGAAATTCAGATTTTGTTTACTGACCACCAGTGGTGAATCACATTTTCATGGAGCAACCCCACAAAAAACTGATAGGATATAAGTGTGATACACCAAAATGTTCGTATGAATAAGACCTATTTACATTCATACTTAGAAATGCCGCGACTAGTCCAGGTATTCCAGAAATTCAGATTTTGTTTACTGACCACCAGTGGTGAATCACATTTTCATGGAGCAACCCCACAAAAAACTGATAGGATATAAGTGTGATACACCAAAATGTTCGCATGAATAAGGCCTATTTGCGTCCATACTTAGAAATGCGGCGACTAGTCCAGGTATTCCAGAAATTCAGATTTTGTTTACTGACCACCAGTGGTGAATCACATTTTCATGGAGCAACCCCATAAAAAACTGATAGGATATAAGTGTGATACACCAAAATGTTCGTATGAATAAGGCCTATTTGCCTCCATACTTAGAAATGCGGCGAGTAGTCTACGTATTCCAGAAATTCAGATTTTGTTTACTGACCACCAGTGGTGAATCACATTTTCATGGAGCAACCCCACAAAAAACTGATAGGATATAAGTGTGATACACCAAAATGTTCGTATGAATAAGGCCTATTTGCGTCCATACTTAGAAATGCGGCGGGCAGTCTACGTATTCCAGAAATTCAGAATTTGTTTACTGACAACCAGTGGTGAATCACATTTTCATGGAGCAACCCCACAAAAAACTGATAGGATATAAGTGTGATACACCAGAATGTTCGTATGAATAAGGCCTATTTGCGTCCATACTTAGAAATGCGGCGAGTAGTCTACGTATTCCAGAAATTCAGATTTTGTTTACTGACCACAAGTGGTGAATCACATTTTCATGGAGCAACCCCACAAAAAACTGATAGGATATAAGTGCGATACACCAAAATGTTCGTATGAATAAGGCCTATTTGCGTCCATACTTAGAAATGCGGCGGGCAGTCTACGTATTCCAGAAATTCAGATTTTGTTTACTGACCACCAGTGGTGAATCACATTTTCATGGAGCAACCCCACAAAAAACTGATAGGATATAAGTGTGATACACCAAAATGTTCGTATGAATAAGGCCTATTTGCGTCCATACTTAGAAATGCGGCGAGTAGTCTACGTATTCCAGAAATTCAGATGTTGTTTACTGACCACCAGTGGTGAATCACATTTTCATGGAGCAACCCCACAAAAAATTGATAGGATATAAGTGTGATACACCAAAATGTTCGTAGAATAAGGCCTATTTGCGTCCATACTTAGAAATGCGGCGAGTGGTCTACGTATTCCAGAAATTCAGATTTTGTTTACTGACCACCAGTGGTGAATCACATTTTCATGGAGCAACCCCACAAAAAACTGATAGGATATAAGTGTGATACACCAAAATGTTCGTATGAATAAGGCCCATTTGCGTCCATACTTAGAAATGCGGCGACTAGTCCAGGTATTCCAGAAATTCAGATTTTGTTTACTGACCACCAGTGGTGAATCACATTTTCATGGAGCAACCCCACAAAAAACTGATAGGATATAAGTGTGATACACCAAAATGTTCGTATGGATAAGGCCTATTTGCGTCCATACTTAGAAATGTGGCGAGTAGTCTACGTATTCCAGAAATTAAGATTTTGTTTACTGACCACCAGTGGTGAATCACATTTTCATGGAGCAACCCCACAAAAAACTGATAGGATATAAGTGTGATACACCAAAATGTTCGTATGAATAAGGCCTATTTGTGTCCATACTTAGAAATGCGGCGACTAGTCCAGGTATTCCAGAAATTCAGATTTTGTTTACTGACCACCAGTGGTGAATCACATTTTCATGGAGCAACCCCACAAAAAACTGTTAGGATATAAGTGTGATACACCAAAATGTTCGTATTAATAAGGCCTATTTGCGTCCATACTTAGAAATGCGGCGAGTAGTCTACGTATTCCAGAAATTCAGATTTTGTTTACTGACCACCAGTGGTGAATCACATTTTCATGGAGCAACCCCACAAAAAACTGATAGGATATAAGTGTGATACACCAAAATGTTCGTATGAATAAGGCCTATTTGCGTCCATACTTAGAAATGCGGCGACTAGTCCAGGTATTCCAGAAATTCAGATTTTGTTTACTGACCACCAGTGGTGAATCACATTTTCATGGAGCAACCCCACAAAAAACTGAAAGGATATAAGTGTGATACACCAAAATGTTCGTATGAATAAGGCCTATTTGCATCCATACTTAGAAATGCGGCGGGTAGTCTACGTATTCCAGAAATTCAGATTTTGTTTACTGACCACCAGTGGTGAATCACATTTTCATGGAGCAACCCCACAAAAAACTGATAGGATATAAGTGTGATACACCAAAATGTTCGTATGAATAAGGCCTATTTGCGTCCATACTTAGAAATGCGGCGACTAGTCCAGGTATTCCAGAAATTCAGATTTTGTTTACTGACCACCAGTGGTGAATCACATTTTCATGGAGCAACCCCACAAAAAACTGAAAGGATATAAGTGTGATACACCAAAATGTTCGTATGAATAAGGCCTATTTGCGTCCATACTTAGAAATGCGGCGGGTAGTCTACGTATTCCAGAAATTCAGATTTTGTTTACTGACCACCAGTGGTGAGTCACATTTTCATGGAGCAACCCCACAAAAAACTGATACGATATAAATGTGATACACCAAAATGTTCGTATGAATAAGGCCTATTTGCGTCCATACTTAGAAATGCGGCGAGTAGTCTACGTATTCCAGAAATTCAGATTTTGTTTACTGACCACCAGTGGTGAATCACATTTTCATGGAGCAACCCCACAAAAAACTGATAGGATATAAGTGTGATACACGAAAATGTTCGTATGAATAAGGCCTATTTGCTTCCATACTTAGAAATGCGGCGACTAGTCCAGGTATTCCAGAAATTCAGATTTTGTTTACTGACTACCAGTGGTGAATCACATTTTCATGGAGCAACCCCACAAAAAACTGAAAGGATATAAGTGTGATACACCAAAATGTTCGTATGAATAAGGCCTATTTGCGTCCATACTTAGAAATACGGCGAGTAGTCTACGTATGCCAGAAATTCAGATTTTGTTTACTGACCAGCAGTGGTGAATCACATTTTCCTGGAGCAACCCCACAAAAAACTGATAGGATATAAGTGTGATACACCAAAATGTTTGTATGAAGAAGACCTATTTGTGAAGACTAGTGGTGGATCACATTTTCATGGAGCAACTCCAAAAAAAAAACTGATAGAATATAAGTGTGATGCACCAAAATGTTCGGATGAATAAGGCCTATTTGTGTCCATACAGAAATGCGGCGACTGGTCTAGGTATTCCAGAAATTCAGATTTTGTTTACTGATCACCATTGGTGAATCACATTTTCATTGAGCAACTCCACAGGATATAAGTGTGATACACCAAAATGTTCGTATGGATAAAATCTATTAGTTTCCATATTTAGAAGTATGATGACTAGTCTGGGTAGTACAGAAATTCAGATTTTGTTTACTGAATTTTTACTGTTTTGATTTTTTTTTGTAAAAATTTGGCGACGGCGGGTTGCTCAAAATTGTAGAAAATTTGGCGATGTCGACAGAGTTAATAAAAGTGGCAGAAAAAGTGAACGACGTCGCTAGAATTGATAAAAGTAGTATTTTTTGCGAAATTTTTTTCTCTGCCGTGTTATTTGCTAAAAATTAAAAGAAAAAATGTAGGCGACATCGCTAATTTCACGGAGGTCTCACTGGAATACGCTTCACTTCATAACAGGGTATCCGAAATTGGCTGCGTTCATGGCCTCAAAAAATTAGCAGTTTTTTTGGCGCGGAATATATTTCCAGAAAAATGGAAAAAGGTCATAATTCAAAGCAAATGACCAAAATTTGACAAAAAATCTCGCATTTTTAAGCTATATATATATTCCAATCGTTCCTATAAGGAGCATAGGGCCTTAGCAAAATTCTTCCATTCAGATCTGTCCATCGCAATATTTTTTACCTCACTCCAGCTTTTATTCATTCTCCTCGTCTCGCTGTCGATTTGCCTTCGCCATGTATGCGCTGGTCGACCTCTTCTGCGACTTCCCTGGGGATTCCACGCGATAGAATTTCTGGCAATATCGGACATTGGTTTGCGGAGTGTGTGTCCAATCCAGTTCCACTTTCTTCTTTGTATCTCTACGCATAGTGGTATTTGACGTGTTTCATCACACAGACTGTTGTTTGAGATGGTTCGTGGCTAGAAAATTCGTAGAATTCTTCAGAGACATTTATTTCCGAAAACTTGCAAAGCGTTAATGTCTCGGGAGGCAGCGTTCCAAGTTTCAAAACCATATAACAATGTTGATTTGACATTGGTATTGAAAATATTAATTTTATGCTATAAGTACACCAATATTTTTTATCATAAGAAAAATAACCTAAAGTGTAAACAAACTTAAAATAAAAAAAAAAAAATCAAATTGGAATTTAAAATATATAAACAATAATTTAGCTCAAACTTAAGGTTAAAAAATTTTCAACAAGTTTTCCTTTTTTGTTGCCTTCAATCCTTAACATATTTTTTTTTTTCTTTTCTGACAAAAGTAATAACCACAAATTATTGTTGTTATTATGTAACTCAAAATGTCTGCACCAAAAAAAAAATAACAAAGCAGACAAAAAAAAAGAACATCGAAATAGAAATTTTGTACCACAATCAAAATCAAATTGCTATTGTCTTTTGTTTCATTTAATCTGTTTCAATACAGAAAATTATAAGAATGAGTACAGTTCAAACGTGCCCTACAAGTAGCAATAACAAATACTTTTAATACCAAACAAATGTAATTTTTCTACATCATCGATATAAAAGTTTATCCCTAAACACACTAACACGCAGACAAACGCATTGAGTCTTATATACCCATGTACTAGCAATATATAAACAATAAAAAATAAAGGAAGAGACATTTCATTATCTCAATTTGTGTCAATGGTATTATCATTTCCCATACACACTTCTAAGATATACATACCTAGTTACAAAGAATGTAAAGGGAGTAAAAATTGATTTAAACCGTAAGGAGAAAAGTTAAAAATGTTTAGTCGTATGTGCGTAAATTGGTCTTTATACCACATATGGTCTGAAGTCATCAATCGACAGAAATAATACACAACAAACATAAATATATCTAAAGTTTATGTACAGGAAGAAGAAGAAGAAAAAATTCAATATATACACAAGCTGAATGCTCTTGAAAGTAAAAACCATACATCAATTTGGTATCATTTGCGAGAAAAAAGATACACGGGGACATTGGAAGATAAATAAAAATCTCAAAAAAGAATGTTGTATGTGTCTATGTTAATCACTTCGAAGAAGAAAAAAACAATAACAGACAGCTGGGAAGGAAAGAAAATTTCTTTCTTAGTTCTTACTTAATTGAGTTCGTCCAGTGGTCGCACCTTGATATTGTTACGTTGGTAATATAGAAACAGGCTCCTATTCGAATCCTACAGTCGACCGATTGTTGAAAAATTATCATATAGAGATAACCTGAGAAAAAAAATGTATTTTTTTCTTCTTATCTTTAACCATAGTAAAGAAAACACTGTTATTGAAAAATTTAACAGACAACATAGTTGTCTCAACCAAAGCCGTCAGTGGTTAGTTTATGATCAATTTATTAAAGTATTTTTTTAACAGTATTTTTAATTGTTAAATTGTCTCTATACGAAAAGCTTTTTGTGTATGCGATGACAGGGAATCGAACCGGCACAGGCTATGAGTCGTTGCATCACCTCTTAACGGTATATAGCATGGTCTGCACTGCGATGAGTGTGGCTACTTGAAGTTTTGTCCTTCACAGCCTACAAAATGTATGTTTTGTAATCAGAGGAGCCAGACTTAACTAATACACGAGCAATTTATTTATCAATTAGAATGTTTTCTATTGGTAATCTTAATGTACTCTCTTTTTCACAAGTAATTATCACATTAGGATGCGTTTTATTCGCATGCTGAATAATTTATATCAGAATTAATTACTTAAGAATAGTCGAAAGTCCATTTACAGGAAGAAGACGAGGGAAACATCTCAGCGAATTTTTCAGTTTTTAAAAATATATATAAAATAAAAATTATGAATTTTCATATAATTTATGAAAATAGCACTGAAAACAATACTGAATTGCATTGCACCTTTTGCACTTGTTTAATAAGTACTTTTATTTAAGAGAATAAAGCACAATATCTCGCAATCACAAAGTGGTGTTTCATATCAAAGACTAGCTCAGCGGTAGAGAGCTAGACTACAATCTATAGACTACAATGTTGCAAGTTCGATACTCGGTGGCGGCAATAAAAAAAATTCAAAAATAAAAATAAATTATTTTTTGCGAAGAATTAATTTTTTATTAACTTTTAATTAACGAAAAAGGTTTCTTTTACACTCGTTCAAAAGGTACTGAAAAAATGTTGAAGTAGAAGTACTTCTCTCCTATGGCAATTCAAATCATTAGTGTTTCTGTTAATTAGTTAATTGGAATGCTTTTCCTACTTCTTTGTTACCTCTTTATTAGCTGAGTTCTGAGAGTCTTGCAGACGCAGATCACGAATGTAGTTTAAGAAATATTGGCAAAAAAGTTTTTGTGGAAAATTAACATTTGTAATAAATTTTTTTGCAAACAAATACAAAACTGAAAGCAAGAACGATATTTTTGCAACTCTTTAATAGGACGAAATATGCCTTCTAATTTGGCACATGAATTTTTTTTTTTTTTTTCAATTCATTCTTTATTTACAATCTGTCCGAGGACAATAAGCAAATTTGTTAAAATAAATACATCACAGAGGTTATGTAACTCCAATGAGATACATAATAAAATAAAATAAATTAGATAATTTTTAAAAGATTAAATAACAATTCATAAAAGTTAATATATACAAATGAATATTATGTTTTATTTTCAGAATGGGAGATCTAAGATATGGTTGCGTTTCAGTCTTCTAGTTTCATTGGTGCTGTCTAATAATGAGATCGCCTCAGCATTATCGTGGTTACTTAATCTTTGCAAGTATCTGTCACTTACGGATCTAATTTCCTCTCGAAGAGATGATACAGAAAGATCTCTTTTGATAACATTATTCCTAACATACCATGGTGCATCAAGAATTTGCCTGAGTGTTTTAGATTGATATCTTTCAAGTATATCAATATTGGAATTACTTGCGGTACCCCATAGTTGGATACCATATGTCCAGATTGGTTTAAGAATAACTTTATAAATGCGTAATTTATTATTTAGGCTTAGCTGAGATTTTGAACCCAAAAGCCAGTAAAGTTTTTTTGTTTTAATTTTAAGTTGTTGTTGCTTATTTTTAATATGAGCTTTCCAGGTAAGACGTCTATCAAGAATCATTCCTAGATATTTTACTGTTTTCCGCTTTGGAATCAATTAACCATTTATGGTAACATCAGGACAATTACCACGTCTAAGTGCAAATGTTGTGTGATTGGACTTATCAGAGTTTACTTTCACGTTCAATTTCATTAGCCATTGGTCAAGTTTATTAAGCTCATTTTGTACAAGTGACGATGCTTCATCAGGAGAATCGCTTGTGGCAATTATTGCTGTATCGTCAGCGTATGTTGCGACCAGTATACTTTCATGTGTGGGTATATCTGCTGTGTATATTGTATATAAAATTGGACCAAATACACTTCCCTGCGGTATACCAGCATTTATTTCATATAGTTCTGATCTTTCGTCGTTGACTTTAATGTAAAAATGTCTGTTGGATAAATAACTTCTACAAAATTGAAAATAAGGTGCAGGTAAAAACTGTTTTATTTTATAGAGTAACCCCAGATGCCAAACCCTATCAAAGGCTTGCTGGATATCAAGAAAAACCGCAGAGCAGTAACTTTTTTTCTCAAGAGCATCTCTTATAACATTCACGATTCTATGTATCTGTTCAGGAGTACCGTGATTGTGTCGAAACCCAAATTGATGTTCAGGAATTATGTTTCTTTCATTTAGAATTGGTGATAATCTTCTTAAAAATATTTTTTCAAATATTTTGGAGAAAGTTGTAAGCAAACTTATTGGTCTAAATGAAGATGCTATGTTGTTTGGCTTGTTAGGTTTTTTTATCATTATAATTTCTGCACATTTCCATTGAGATGGGAAGTGGCTAAGACGTAAGATTGAGTTAGAAATACAATACATTTCGGAGTTAACAGATTGACAACATTTGCGTCAATTAGGTCGTATCCAGGACATTTCTTTTTATTTAACATTTGTATTTCATTATACCCTACACCACTATGTGGTCAGGGTAATTATAAGTTTATGCTGATGTTTGTAACACCAAAAAATATTGGTCGTAGACCCACCTTATAGTATACCGATCGGTTCAGAATTTTTTTTTATTTCGATTTAACGATAATTTGGTATACAGACCTATGTTAGCCCAGTAACGCAGCCTATTGATTTTGGTGAACATCGGTCCATGTTTAGATCTAGTGCCCATATAAGTGTCCTACCAAAATTATACTGTTTATACGCTACAGGTCGTAAATATTAAGATATTTTGATGAAATTTGGTACACAGACCTATATTGGCCCAATAACGCAGTCTATTGATTTTGGTGAACATCGGTCCATGTTTAGACCTAGTGCCCATATAAGGGTCCCACCAAAATTATATTGTTTATACGCTGCAGGTCGCAAATATTAAGATATTTTGATGAAATTTGGTACACAGACCTATATTGGCCCAATAACGCAGCCTATTGATTTTGGTGAACATCGGTCCATGTTTAGACCTAGTGCCCATATAAGGATCCACCAAAATTATATTGTTTATACGCTGCAGGTCGCAAATATTAAGATATTTTGATGAAATTTGGTACATAGACCTATGTTGGCCCAAGGACGAAGCCTATTGATTTTGGTGAACATCCGTTCATGTTTAGAACTAGTGCCCATATAAGGGTCCCCCAAAATTGGCTTGGTTACAAACTGCAGATCGCAAATATTAAGATATTTTAATGAAATTTGGTGCGCTGACTCACATTATAGAAAATTTTGACACGAGCCCCATTTTAACCCATTCGAATTTCGGATCCAAACATTAGTTGGCTTTTACCCAGACTGGTGTAGAGTATTGTATAGGCGGCATGCCCGACTTTAACCTTTTTACTCGTTTTTAACCTCGTTTGGTGTAAAACATTTAATTGGAAGGTCCATTTGTAACGGACAAGTTAAATAGTCTAATACTTCTTCTTGTTGTGTTGTTGTGTGGAAAGAAAATGGCGTAAATATATCTTTTAAGTGAAGAGGAAATGCCTCTGAAGTATCTTTATCCGTTTTACACCACAAACCATCCGATTTTTTGATAAGAATATTGCTTTTTGTTGGCCTCTTAAGATATTTAGTAGCTTTCCACAGCAGATGCTCATCATATTTTGAATTATTGATTTCTTCAAGAAATTCCGACGTTTTTGCATTCTTGTATTCAAACAGCAAATGTTTAAGATCTTTGCATGCTTTAATAAATAAACGTTTATCATTTACATTTCTACTTATTTGCCACCTTTTGCGTAGCCTTCTTTTTTCTGTTATTAGTTGTCGAATTTCGAATGATATTTCATGGGATACGGGTTGTTGTGATATTTCTTGCATTGGAGCTGAAATTTGTGCTGCTTTGTGTATCTCATTTGTGAAATATTCAACCGCTTCGTCTAGCTCGAAAGCAGTTTTGAGACTTATTCTAAGATTAACATTGTCATCCAAGTATTGTTGAAATAATGAAATGTTTGTGTTTGATTTTAATACCTGATACTTTGGAGGTTTTATGGTGACAGTGGCGTTAAGGTTTACTAAGACAGGCGTGTGATCTGAGCTTAAGTCAATAAAACTTTTAATTTCTAATTTTTGGCTATCTATACCATTGTATACAATAAAGTCCAAAAGATCTGGAATTTTACGCGGATCACTTGGCCAATACGTTGGCGTTCCAGTAGATAAAGATTAATAGTTTCTCTTTCTTAAGCATTTGAAAAGTTCTGTGCCTTTAGGGTTTGTCAGTCTTGAACCCCACCACGGATGTTTGGCATTATAGTCACCACCAACGATAAATCGTCTACCAAGTGTTTCGAAGAATTCCTCGTATTTTTCACATTTAACGTTATGTCGTGGTGGAAAATAGATTGAGGAGACAACCAGATCACCATCATCACATTTAAGTTTAATGCTTGCTGCCTGCAGATATGTTTGCTGAACTCCATTTAAGATTTCATATTTTATTGTTGATTTTACCAAAATTCCTGAACCTGCATGAGCCCTACCATCAGGATGGTTGGTATTTATAAAGTCATAACCATTAATTTTAAAGAAACTTCTATTAGTAAAATGAGTCTCAGAGACTAAAAGTAAATCAATGTAGTTTGATTTGAGAAAAATTTCTATTTCTCTTGTATGATTGGATATGCCATTAGCATTCCATATTGCTAAGCGTATATTTAAACGCATAATTTTGTTATAATGAGTTGCATCACATTTAAAAGTTTGTTGGTTAATTCATTTTGTTTTTGGAAAAAAAATTCTAAACTTTTCAAAATGTTTTATTCTTGTTGGCTGCTATTATTTCTAACAGCTTGAGCATAGCTGTACTGATTACCTTCAAAACAATTGTTAGATCCGTTGTTATTATTGAACGTAGTAAAACCATTATTTGTAAACGGGTTGTTTGTTTCAGGTGTATTTCTATGTTGTCTACGATAGGCATTCTTTTTTTTCAATATATCTCTATAAACACCACATCCCTTATAGTTTGCTGTATGACGTTGCAGACAATTGACACACTGCGGAGGAGTGTTATCTGGTTTAGGGCAATTTTCAGTTGGATGATTTAATCCACATTTACACAATTAAACAGTTTCCTACAATATTTTTTTGAGTGACCAAACTGCTGGCATCTATAACATTGGACAATTTCATTTATTTTTATAGGGGGTTCCACTTTTACAACTGCACTGAGAAGATATCTGACTTCATAAATCCTCTTGTTGTTTTGATTTGGCTCTAAGTCAATGTAAAACATAGACATTGGTTGCTTGGTTACTCTACTTTTAATATTTATAACGTTCCGGACTTGATGCCCTAGAATTTGAATTTCTTCTTTAATCGCTGAAACTGGTGTAGAAAAATGTAGATTTTTAACAACTACTCTGTAGGCTCTCTCTTGCTTAAGTTGGTAGGTGTGAAATAATATTTTTTTATCATCAAGATATTTGACTAACACCCTATATGATTTTACATTTTTAATCATCAGACTTACCTGACCATCTCTCATAGATTTGTAGGAAAAATCTTCAGGATTTATTAAAGTTATTTATCATCACTTTTATATCAGATACATCAGGAATTATTATTGGTGGTGGTTTTGCTTCAGAAGCTTCATTATTAACCTTATCATCATTATCATTATTATCAATATCATCATTAACATTAGTTTCATACATATCATTATCTACATCAAGTGCAGCAAACTTGTTGTTGCTAGTACTTGGTAAATCACTATTGTTGTTATTGGAATTTACATTTTTCAAAGCTTTGCTTTTATGTTTAAAAATTTCTGGTGATTTTATTAATCGCCGTTTTGTTGTTTTATTATCAGAAACTGTTTGCCAGACAGCTTCGTCTTCTTCACTATTTTCGCTGCCACTAGTCATTCTGCTGTTACAGCAGAGGATTAGTAAGGCAGAGTACTAATCCCTTTGTTTTTACTTTTAATAAAAAGTAATAGTTTTGTTGTTGATTTAAACACACAAGTATGTTAGAATATTATTTTAACGATTGTTATTGTTTTAGATCTTAGGATTTTTGTTTTGTGTTTTAGAAATTAATCACAATTTACGTCTGCACTTTATCACGGTCAGAAAGAGACTCTGGCACATGTATTTAAAGCTGAAATTTATCTTCCTCAATATTTCGGAATATTCAATACTTTAATTTATACAAATAGTAAATATCTCAGGTTACATAATTTATTAAAAAACGAGTAAAAAAGTTAAAGTCGGGCATGCCGACTATATAAGTAATACCCTACACCAGTCTAGTTAAAAGCCAACATATGTTTGGATCCGAAATTCGAATGGATTAAAACGGACTTACGTCAAAATTTTCTATAAAATGATAAAAGAAGAGAAAATGGAAAATATAGCCCATATGGGCGATATGTCTAAATATGGACCGATCCTATCTAGAATCAGTAGGCTTTGTCCTTGGGACCATGTGAGTCAGGGAACCAAATTTTATTGAAATTTATTTATATTTGCGACCTGCAACGTATAAACAAGCCAATTTTGGGGGGACCCTTGTATGGGCACTAGGTCTAAACATGGACCGATTTTAACCAAAATCAATAGGATTCGTCCTAAATTTCATCAAAATATATTAATGTTTGCGACCTGTAGAGTGCGCACAAGAATGCATGGACAGACAGACGGACATCGTTAAATTGAAATAAAAAATGTGTCTGTTAGTGGGTCAAGGTCCAATATTTTTTGGTGTTACAAACATCAGCACAATTTTATTATACCCTCTCCACGTAGTGGTGTAGGGTATAAAAATTTCGTATTTCGTTTTTAATTTTAAGAAAAAATTAACTAAAACTGAAAAAGTTTTTTCAGGAGCTTATAAATGTTCTAAGTTGTTTTGATTAAAAATCCATAACCAAAAAGTCATTTTGATTCCAAGTATGCACAAGGACTAATTTTCATTTTGTTTTTTTTTTTAACAAAGCAAAAAATTAAAAATAGTTGATCAAACTTTTACAACTAGTAAATCAGAACATTTTTTTTTAAATTGGTTGGTTTTAAAAAGATTGATCAATAATATTGAACATATACATATTCTTGACTTTACACTGTAAAACATAACTGTTGGTAAGGTAGAGCAAATTCTACATATTGATAATATTTCCCATATACATTTTTATTTCCATTTCGTGCTGATAAGGCACTGAAATATTTCAGTAGCTGAGATGCGGGTAATTAAATTAACAAAATTAGTTGAATGCTTTTAATTCTTAAATGTTATGCCATTCTTGATTAAAAACTCAACAGTTGAAAAATCGAAAATCTTCCCACAAAGCGCCAAAGAACTATCAGAATCAACTGTCATCTCGTTTTTTTAATTTTGTAACGAACGAGTTTTGCATCTCAGCTACTCATTTGTTATACTGCTTTATTTGACATTTAAGCGATTAGTGGAGGAATAGGTCAATAATCTAACCGATATTTAAACAATATTTAAAATTCCAAAGTTACTTTTTGCGATGTATTCATTTGTAAGAATTCATGATTTCAGACCATGTGTAACAGAGTTGTTGGATTAGGGAAAAAGTAGTTGTATTTCTGTTACAAGTTTATTAATATGCAAATTCACTGAACTGAGCAACACTGATTCTAGTAAGAAGGCAATTTCATTCAAAAAAATAAATGATGTGGACGATAAAGAAAATTACGCAGTTTTTCAGTTCTTTAACTTTAATTTTTATAATTAAAAAAAAAAAAAAAAAAAAAAAAAACACCCACAGAAAAATTATGATAATATGGTCAAACCTAAGCACCTGCAGAAAATATTAGGACTAAATAATTCAAATAATTGAATTATTACACGCAAAAATTGTGTGGGAAAAATTAGCCCTAACAATATATATAAATATATATATATATAATAAAATGTAGTGTACAATTGACTTTTTCTTAATTACAATTACAAAAAATTGTAATTTATAGATATACCCAAGTACAATTACTGTAATTGAGCATTTTGAAAGACTTCAAAGTAATTTATCCATTAAAAATAAAAAAATATTTTTCTGAAATCATTTTGGCCGCCATTAGGTATTGAACTTGCAATCTCAAGATGCTAGTATAGCCCTCTACCGCAGAGCTACTCTTTGATATGAATATTGTCTGGCATATGAGCACAACTTTTTCATTGCGAGATATTGCGACTTATACTCTTCAATAAAAGTACTTATAATACATACAAGTGCAAAAGGAGCACTGCAATTCAATATTTTTCCAGTATTTTTTCACAAGTTCATAAAAAGCAATTTTTTTCGTTTTTATTTCATTTATTTTTAGGAATTATAATATTTAAGAAAATGTTTTTTTTTTTTTTATTTCCTTTTCTATGCAACAAGATAACATCTTATAATTAGATATAATCTAAGATAAAAATTATAATAATATATCAAAAACAATTAACAGACAATTATTAAAAAATATATAAATTAAGAGTGAGATTTGAATTATTTAACTACAAGTGGTACTTTCAAAGTTGTTCAGAATTGCTTCTGAAAGGGTGGGACAAATATACTAATGGATATTTTATAACCAATGAGAGAATTGGCTTTTAAAGCAAGCTTTGGTTTGGTAATACCAATTTTTTAAATCGCTTTGGTTTGGTAATATCAATGGCTACTCTTATAGACATAAATCTGTAAAAATAGCAGAAAAAGCAACTTAAAATTAGTTAAAAATTATGCTGCAGAAAAAACTGCTAAATTAGCTGATTTTTTTGCTAAATAATAGAAAAAGGTGAACAGCAAAAATAAAACTGTTAAATTTACAGAATTTTAGTTATATTTAAGTTAACTTTTAGTTAATTTAAAATAACAAATTATACTGTAAAATCTGAAGAAAATTTTGCTAAATATTTGTAGACTAAAAATAGTAGTAGTATTCTTTTTCATAATGCAGCAATATATACTTATATTACAAAAATCAATAATTGGTGTTCAAACATTCGACCATGACTTGATGTCGTCGGTCGGCAAATCTTAAATAAATTACGTGCTGTGCAAAAATATTACAAATTTTTAATAATTAAATTCATGTATAAGCATATTCCTATAATTTATACAGTGTTTTATAAAATTAGCTAACGCCTTCCATTCTATTATTTTACCATCAAGTGTTTTCAAAACTTCTTCCTCTTCAAGTAAAATTTTTCCGAAATAAAACATTCTAAATTCCCTAAAAGCTGAACAACGGCCCAAAAAATGTACTAGATTCTCTTCTTCGAACATATTGCAAATTGAGCATAAAATCGATATATCATCCTGATTATTCTGATATCTGGTGGCATTTAGTTTTATTAGATCACGCCTCATCTTAAAAATCCACATTATATCATCTCGTCTGCTGACTAAAAATAGCAAAAATAAGCTGTTATATCTACACAATTTTTGTTATTTTTAAGCTAAATTTAGTTGATCACAAATAGCAGTTTATACTGTGAAAATACCAGAAATATTTGCTAAAAAAGGTGTAAACTGCTGTTGTCAAAAGACTCGATTTTTATTTGCAATTAAAAAATAATCGAAAAAAAACTTGGAAAATTTTAAATTTTTTTTTGCTGATTTTAAATTTTTGGTATTTTCTATTAACAAAAACTTAACTCAAATATAACTAAAATTGTTTGTATTTAACAGTTTTATTTTTGCTGTTCACATCTAATATATAGCAAAAATAATCTGTTAATTTAGCAGTTTTTTTCTGCATCATTTTTAACTACTCAAGTAAAAAAGTTTTGATATAGGTTTATATGACTTTATAAAATTGCTTGTGGTAATATATTGCAAAATATGTACGCATACAAAATTATATTACATTGTATAACGTTGTATAATGTTGTATATTAAATATATACATAAATATATATTACTTCACGTTACACTTCATACCCGAGTAAAAAAGTTTTGATATAATCATATATTATTTTATGTAATTGCTTATAGTAACTTATAGTTACATATGGCCACATATGCTTTTAAATTCAAGCAGATATACCTTTATATAGTCATATGTGAGATATTTTTTCCTCAAAGGTTTTAATATGGAGACATACGTGATTTTATATTATTACATACTGGCCTACATATAATTGCATATGCTATATATAAGTACATAAATTAACATATTACAGATATAATTACATATACGTTTATATATAATATAGTATGACACTATACATAATAATATAAAACTATATGTGGAGCCATATAAGAAATATTTCATAATTTGTGTTACATATGATTATATATTGACAAATAAGAACCCATATATAAATTAATATGGTTCCATATATACAATATTTCATGATTTCTTTAATATATAACAATACAACGTTCTTTATAAAATCATCTATAATTATATATCCTCCCACATAAGCAATTATTTCAAAGTGATTTGATATAAAAATATATAAGGTTCATATAAAATCGTATTATATTATATGTGGTTCTATGTTAACAATGATTTTGAACTAGTTTTAGATTTAGTAATTACTAGGGATTGGTGCGTGACTAGAAATGTTCGTGAGTCACGTTATTCACACGTGATCGTGAGTAATAATTACTATAGTCAAGTGATTCGTGCGTGAGTCTGAGAATATATAATTCATACTTGATTCGTGCGTGAGCGTGAATAAGAATATATAACCCGTGCATGATTCGTGTGTGAGTTTATTTTTTGCATCATATATTTTTAGTAATTTTTACTATTTTGTAATATTTTACTATTTTTCTTATATCCTATTAACTTTAAATTTCAGTCTTGTTAACTTTATTTTAAAATTACTAAAAATAAAGAAAATTTTGTTCATGTTTAATGCACTGTCATGGTAAATCTGGATAAAAGTAATAGAAGATTTATCTAAATTATAGGATCTCCAGCAGATCTTTGGGTTAATCATTATATTTGGAAATTAATTACTTATGCAATTACACAATTACATGTAATTGTAATTGGAAAAATTCAATTTCTATTACATATTACAGTAGACGCTCGCAAATTAGAGCTTTCAGTAATTCGAACGTCCAGAAATTAGAATCAATGTTTGCAATACATTAAACGCTCTGAAATTCGAATTTAAAATTCTAATTTCTGAGCGTTTTTTTTTTTTTTGGTTATTTGAATACACAGGAAATCCCCAATTTATTTTTATTCTGTTTGAATAAAGTAAAACTAAAACTAAACTATATGTTTTTCTCTATTTGTTTTTTTTTTTTTTTGTCGCATTTATGTACATTTTTGGCTAGTTTATTTGTGAAATTTGATACGCGTGTACATATTATTTGGCAGTCTCTATTAAATAGTGAAAGTGTATCATTTAAAATGTTAAATAAACGTAAAAAAAACACTTTATCATTGGAAACTAAAGTCAAAATATTAGAAAAGCTTGACAAAGGCGTTCAAGGGAACCGGTTAGCCCTAGATTTTAATGTGACAACATCTTCAATCAGCTACATCAAATCACATAGAACAGCAATATTAAATGCTGTTTCAAACACATATCAGGAGGCAAACAATAAATCTTTGCACAGCGCTGAATATCCAAAAATGGAAAGTCGTCTGTATGAGTGGTTTTTAAATCAACGAGAAAAAAAGTGTACATTAACTGGGCCAATATTAAAAGAGAACAAAATATAGAGAGGAATATCCCGATAAAGACGAAAATGCATTCCGGGCAAGTGATGGATGGTTTACCAAATTTAAGAAGCGACACGGTATCCGTTTTTTAAAAATTTGTGGCGAGATTCTTTCCAGTGATGTTGCTTCAGTCACTCCTTTTATTCATCGATATCGTGCAAAGATCGCTGAGATGGGTTTAATGGAGTCACAAATATATAATGTCGACGAAACCGGATTATTTTTTCGTTGCCTACCAGACAGAACCTATGTCTCTGCTTTTGAAAAAAATGCCCCTGGACATAAAATTCAAAAAGACAGAATTTCAGTCCTACTTGGTGCAAACTCTGATGGATCACACAAATTAGTTCCATTGGTAATTGGAAAAGCAAAAAAACCCAGGTGTTTTAAAAATTTCAATAATCCTCTGCATTACAACTTTTCAAAAAATGCTTGGATGACTTCTCGGATTTTTCACGAATGGTTTCACGGAATATTTATTAAAGAGGTAAACAAAAATATTGATTTCAGGTTCAGTACATAATTTAAAAATTTTTTTCAATTCACAGGTGAGCCGCTTTTCTCAGGAAAATAATTTGCCTCCGAAAGCCATTTTGCTTATAGATAATTGCTCCGCTCATACACCCATTGAGAAACTTAAAAGTGACGATGGAAAAATAGTTGCATTATTCTTTCCACCAAATGTGACAGCAGCTTTACAACCAATGCATCAAAACCCTATTAAGTTAACAAAGCTCAATTACAGAAGTATGTTTCTTTCTCAGTTAATTGCTGAAGGTGGTGAACTGAAGAATCATTTGAAATCCCATTCGATCCGCAATGCTATATTATTACTGAAACAAGCTTGGGATGCGGTACCACAAAGTGTTATGAAGAAATCTTGGTCAAAGTTGTCCAATTGGGACTCTAACCAATACGACAGCGACGATGACGTGCCAATAGCACAATTGTTGCAAATAGATCAGGACTGCAACGAAGTTATTCAGATAACTCAAGCTCTTTTAAAAGAAATAGCTCCCAACGATTGCATCGGTATAGAAGACATCGACAGATGGAATGAAGATATGTTTGATGACGGATCTCTTTATGTTCTCAGTAGCGATGGTGAGTCTTCAGATAGCAGCGAAGACGACGTTGTTGCAGTATCATCAGTTGTCTCTAATACTACAGCCATTGAAAGCGTAAATAATTTAATAAAATGGTGCAATAACAGTGAATTGTTTTCAACTAAGCACATAAGTAATCTTTTGGCTCTCCGTAATGATATTTCGGATTTAAAGAAACCAAAAAAACAAACAAATATAACTGATTATATGTCAAACAAAGATTAATTGTGAACTTGGCCATTGTTTAATTTTAATTGTTTAATTTTTTTTAAATACAGTTTTTTAGTTTTTAATTAAAAAAAATACATGTGATGTAATTGGACTGCATTGCTATGTTTTATTGCCATTCGTTTTTTTTTTTATATTCATATTTTTAATTTAAAAAAATACATTTGATGTATTGGACTGAATTGTTGTGTTTTGTTTTCTTGTTTTTATCAAATAAAATTGAATTAAAAAATATTAAAAAGAGTTTTATTTAAGTTTTTGGAAGTAAATTTACTCAATTTATTTTTCGAAAAAAAAACGTCCAGAAATTAGAATAATTCAGAAATTAGAATTGCCTCAAAAACAAAGCGGTTCTAATTTGCGAGCGTCTACTGTATTTGTAATCGTAATTCAAAAAAAAACAATACAAGTAATTTGTAATTGAAATTTTTCAATTATACATTACATATAGGGAATGCATCCCGGGATTACCCGTCCCGGGATTCCCGGGAAATTAACCATTTTTCAGTTACCGCATTTCCGGGAATTTGGACCGGGAATCCCGGGATTTCAAAAAATGCAATTTAAAATAATCAAGTTAATTATTTTAAATTTTCTTATGCAAAATTTTCCAACCTTTTGAAAATAGTAAACATTTTTCATTAGTCTTGCTCGTTTACTTACTACAATTTGTTACTTTTACCACAACTGGATAAATTCAAAGAGTAACCAAAACAATGATTGAGTAAAAGTAGTAAGATTTTCGAGTTAACGAACACATTGATTAATTTGTGTTCTTGATCAAACTTTTTAAGTTCCTTTCAGTGCCTTTTAAAACCACTCAAATAGTGTTTGTATAAAAAATTTTGAATCGCACTTATTCTGTACAGAATTAAAGACAAATTTGTCCATTGATTTTTAAAAATTTTCAAGTACGTTAAAATTTATTCCCATAATTTTTAAATTTTTTTCCAATTTTCTAAAATTATTTTCTGTATTTATTTTTTTTGACGGGCAAGCTTTGGAAAAAGATACTTTGTTTTTACAAAGTACTTTATTTGTACTTTTTTTGGAAAAGGTATTTTTTTTTTAAAAAGGTGTTTTTTTTTGGAAAAATGTATGTTTTTTGGAAAAAGGTACTTTTTTTGGAAAAGGTGCTTCTTTTGAAAAAGGAACATTTTTTTAGAAAAAGGTACTTTATTTTGGGAAAAGGTGCTTTTTTTGGAAAAGGTACTTTTTTTGAAAAAGGTATTTTTTTTGAAAAAATGTATGCTTTTTTGGGAAAAGGAACATTTTTTTAGAAAAAGGTACTTTTTTTGGAAAAAGGTACTTTTTTTTGAAAAAGGTACTTTTTTTGAAAAAGGTATTTTTTTTGGAAAAATGTATGTTTTTTGGGAAAATGTATGTTTTTTGGGAAAAGGTACTTTTTTTGGAAAAGATACTTTTTTTTTGGAAAAGGTACATTTTTTTAGAAAAAGGTACATTTTTTGGAAAAAGGTACTTTTTTAAAAAAGGTACTTTTTTTGGAAAAAGGTACTTTTTTTGGAAAAAGTGATTTTATATTATTACATACTGGCCTACATATAATTGCATATGCTATATATAAGTACATAAATTAACATATTACAGATATAATTACATATACGTTTATATATAATATAGTATGACACTATACATAATAATATAAAACTATATGTGGAGCCATATAAGAAATATTTCATAATTTGTGTTACATATGATTATATATTGACAAATAAGAACCCATATATAAATTAATATGGTTCCATATATACAATATTTCATGATTTCTTTAATATATAACAATACAACGTTCTTTATAAAATCATCTATAATTATATATCATCCCACATAAGCAATTATTTCAAAGTGATTTGATATAAAAATATATAAGGTTCATATAAAATCGTATTATATTATATGTGGTTCTATGTTAACAATGATTTTGAACTAGTTTTAGATTTAGTAATTACTAGGGATTGGCGCGTGACTAGAAATGTTCGTGAGTCACGTTATTCACACGTGATCATGAGTAATAATTACTATAGTCAAGTGATTCGTGCGTGAGTCTGAGAATATATAATTCATACTTGATTCGTGCGTGAGCGTGAATAAGAATATATAACCCGTGCATGATTCGTGTGTGAGTTTATTTTTTGCATCATATATTTTTAGTAATTTTTACTATTTTGTAATATTTTACTATTTTTCTTATATCCTATTAACTTTAAATTTCAGTCTTGTTAACTTTATTTTAAAATTACTAAAAATAAATAAAATTTTGTTCATGTTTAATGCACTGTCATGGTAAATCTGGATAAAAGTAATAGAAGATTTATCTAAATTATAGGATCTCCAGCAGATCTTTGGGTTAATCATTATATTTGGAAATTAATTACTTATGCAATTACACAATTACATGTAATTGTAATTGGAAAAATTCAATTTCTATTACATATTACAGTAGACGCTCGCAAATTAGAGCTTTCAGTAATTCGAACGTCCAGAAATTAGAATCAATGTTTGCAATACATTAAACGCTCTGAAATTCGAATTTAAAATTCTAATTTCTGAGCGTTTTTTTTTTTTTTGGTTATTTGAATACACAGGAAATCCCCAATTTATTTTTATTCTGTTTGAATAAAGTAAAACTAAAACTAAACTATATGTTTTTCTCTATTTGTTTTTTTTTTTTTTTGTCGCATTTATGTACATTTTTGGCTAGTTTATTTGTGAAATTTGATACGCGTGTACATATTATTTGGCAGTCTCTATTAAATAGTGAAAGTGTATCATTTAAAATGTTAAATAAACGTAAAAAAAACACTTTATCATTGGAAACTAAAGTCAAAATATTAGAAAAGCTTGACAAAGGCGTTCAAGGGAACCGGTTAGCCCTAGATTTTAATGTGACAACATCTTCAATCAGCTACATCAAATCACATAGAACAGCAATATTAAATGCTGTTTCAAACACATATCAGGAGGCAAACAATAAATCTTTGCACAGCGCTGAATATCCAAAAATGGAAAGTCGTCTGTATGAGTGGTTTTTAAATCAACGAGAAAAAAAGTGTACATTAACTGGGCCAATATTAAAAGAGAACAAAATATAGAGAGGAATATCCCGATAAAGACGAAAATGCATTCCGGGCAAGTGATGGATGGTTTACCAAATTTAAGAAGCGACACGGTATCCGTTTTTTAAAAATTTGTGGCGAGATTCTTTCCAGTGATGTTGCTTCAGTCACTCCTTTTATTCATCGATATCGTGCAAAGATCGCTGAGATGGGTTTAATGGAGTCACAAATATATAATGTCGACGAAACCGGATTATTTTTTCGTTGCCTACCAGACAGAACCTATGTCTCTGCTTTTGAAAAAAATGCCCCTGGACATAAAATTCAAAAAGACAGAATTTCAGTCCTACTTGGTGCAAACTCTGATGGATCACACAAATTAGTTCCATTGGTAATTGGAAAAGCAAAAAAACCCAGGTGTTTTAAAAATTTCAATAATCCTCTGCATTACAACTTTTCAAAAAATGCTTGGATGACTTCTCGGATTTTTCACGAATGGTTTCACGGAATATTTATTAAAGAGGTAAACAAAAATATTGATTTCAGGTTCAGTACATAATTTAAAAATTTTTTTCAATTCACAGGTGAGCCGCTTTTCTCAGGAAAATAATTTGCCTCCGAAAGCCATTTTGCTTATAGATAATTGCTCCGCTCATACACCCATTGAGAAACTTAAAAGTGACGATGGAAAAATAGTTGCATTATTCTTTCCACCAAATGTGACAGCAGCTTTACAACCAATGCATCAAAACCCTATTAAGTTAACAAAGCTCAATTACAGAAGTATGTTTCTTTCTCAGTTAATTGCTGAAGGTGGTGAACTGAAGAATCATTTGAAATCCCATTCGATCCGCAATGCTATATTATTACTGAAACAAGCTTGGGATGCGGTACCACAAAGTGTTATGAAGAAATCTTGGTCAAAGTTGTCCAATTGGGACTCTAACCAATACGACAGCGACGATGACGTGCCAATAGCACAATTGTTGCAAATAGATCAGGACTGCAACGAAGTTATTCAGATAACTCAAGCTCTTTTAAAAGAAATAGCTCCCAACGATTGCATCGGTATAGAAGACATCGACAGATGGAATGAAGATATGTTTGATGACGGATCTCTTTATGTTCTCAGTAGCGATGGTGAGTCTTCAGATAGCAGCGAAGACGACGTTGTTGCAGTATCATCAGTTGTCTCTAATACTACAGCCATTGAAAGCGTAAATAATTTAATAAAATGGTGCAATAACAGTGAATTGTTTTCAACTAAGCACATAAGTAATCTTTTGGCTCTCCGTAATGATATTTCGGATTTAAAGAAACCAAAAAAACAAACAAATATAACTGATTATATGTCAAACAAAGATTAATTGTGAACTTGGCCATTGTTTAATTTTAATTGTTTAATTTTTTTTAAATACAGTTTTTTAGTTTTTAATTAAAAAAAATACATGTGATGTAATTGGACTGCATTGCTATGTTTTATTGCCATTCGTTTTTTTTTTTATATTCATATTTTTAATTTAAAAAAATACATTTGATGTATTGGACTGAATTGTTGTATTTTGTTTTCTTGTTTTTATCAAATAAAATTGAATTAAAAAATATTAAAAAGAGTTTTATTTAAGTTTTTGGAAGTAAATTTACTCAATTTATTTTTCGAAAAAAAAACGTCCAGAAATTAGAATAATTCAGAAATTAGAATTGCCTCAAAAACAAAGCGGTTCTAATTTGCGAGCGTCTACTGTATTTGTAATCGTAATTCAAAAAAAAACAATACAAGTAATTTGTAATTGAAATTTTTCAATTATACATTACATATAGGGAATGCATCCCGGGATTACCCGTCCCGGGATTCCCGGGAAATTAACCATTTTTCAGTTACCGCATTTCCGGGAATTTGGACCGGGAATCCCGGGATTTCAAAAAATGCAATTTAAAATAATCAAGTTAATTATTTTAAATTTTCTTATGCAAAATTTTCCAACCTTTTGAAAATAGTAAACATTTTTCATTAGTCTTGCTCGTTTACTTACTACAATTTGTTACTTTTACCACAACTGGATAAATTCAAAGAGTAACCAAAACAATGATTGAGTAAAAGTAGTAAGATTTTCGAGTTAACGAACACATTGATTAATTTGTGTTCTTGATCAAACTTTTTAAGTTCCTTTCAGTGCCTTTTAAAACCACTCAAATAGTGTTTGTATAAAAAATTTTGAATCGCACTTATTCTGTACAGAATTAAAGACAAATTTGTCCATTGATTTTTAAAAATTTTCAAGTACGTTAAAATTTATTCCCATAATTTTTAAATTTTTTTCCAATTTTCTAAAATTATTTTCTGTATTTATTTTTTTTGACGGGCAAGCTTTGGAAAAAGATACTTTGTTTTTACAAAGTACTTTATTTGTACTTTTTTTGGAAAAGGTATTTTTTTTTTAAAAAGGTGTTTTTTTTTTGGAAAAATGTATGTTTTTTGGAAAAAGGTACTTTTTTTGGAAAAGGTGCTTCTTTTGAAAAAGGAACATTTTTTTAGAAAAAGGTACTTTATTTTGGGAAAAGGTGCTTTTTTTGGAAAAGGTACTTTTTTTGAAAAAGGTATTTTTTTTGAAAAAATGTATGCTTTTTTGGGAAAAGGAACATTTTTTTAGAAAAAGGTACTTTTTTTGGAAAAAGGTACTTTTTTTTGAAAAAGGTACTTTTTTTGAAAAAGGTATTTTTTTTGGAAAAATGTATGTTTTTTGGGAAAATGTATGTTTTTTGGGAAAAGGTACTTTTTTTGGAAAAGATACTTTTTTTTTGGAAAAGGTACATTTTTTTAGAAAAAGGTACATTTTTTGGAAAAAGGTACTTTTTTAAAAAAGGTACTTTTTTTGGAAAAAGGTACTTTTTTTGGAAAAAGGTACTTTTTTTTGGAAAAGATTACTTTTTTCGGAAAAAGGTACTTTTTTTGGAAAAAGGTACTTTTTTGGAAAAAGGTACTTTTTTGAAAAAAGGTACTTTTTTTTGGAAAAAGGTACTTTTTTTGGCAAAAGGTACTTTTTTTTGGAAAAAGGTACTTTTTTTGGCAAAAGGTACTTTTTTGGGAAAAAGGTACTTTTTTTGGGAAAAGGTACTTTTTTGTCCCCGTTTTGCCCCTCCCGATAAGAATTTCCAAAAATGCCGTCTCAACGGACGTCTACACCGATCGAGGAACCTACATACCAAATTTCAACTTCATAGCTCCAGCAGTTTGAGCAGGCCTTCAAGGGGGAAACTTTTTCCCCTTTTTGCCCGTCCCTGTAAAAACTTCCAAAACTCCCGTCTTGGTGGATGTCTACGATAGTGGAGGAACCTTTATACCAAATTTCAACTTCCTACCTCCAGCGGTTTGGGCAGGCCGTCAAGCGGGGCCTTTTTCCCCTTTTTAACTCCCATTTTTACAACGTCACTGTCCAAAATTCCAGAAAGTACTTTCCAGAAAAGTTAGCCCATACTCCAATGAACACATATCTTAAATTTCAGCTTTCTAGCCAAAGGGGTTTTGGCAGGCCTCCAAGGGGGAGACTTTTCCCCTTTTTGCCCGTTCCGGTAGGAATTTCCAAAAATCCCGTCTTAGCGGACGTCTACGCCGAAAGAGGAACCTACATACCAAATTTCAACTTCCTAGCTTCAGCGGTTTGGGCTGGGCGATGTTGAGTCAGTCAGTCAGTCAGTCACGTTATTCTTTTATATATAGAGATGATCAAAAGTATAAGGTCAATATTTAGATATAATTGTATCCAACTATGTCCACTTTTATAACATTTTATATAATTTTATACAAAAAGATATAATTTGATGTAATTGGATGAGGACAAAATTCGGATACATTTGTATCGAATTGCATAAAATTGTATCAAATTGTACCAAATTGTATACAATTGTATACAATTCGATACAATAAGATAAAATAAGATGTTCTCATTTTTCGGATATAATTATATCTAATTACATAAAAGATTATATATAATTAAATATAACTTCATATGGCTCCATATAATTTTTTTTACTTGGGTATAGTGCAATATATAATATCCAATTATATATCTATCTATATATACAACATATGCCACATATAATTACATATTTTTATATACGCACTCAAAAAAGTTTGACAGTTACTACACTCATAAAAAAAAAGTTAGTTCAAAAGTCTGTTAAACGTGTTCTGATTAAACTGAACTAATTTTTCTGTTATTTTCTCTAAAAAAGCCCGTAAAAATAGGTAAAAATTGTGCTGAAATAACAGGAAATAGTACATGTATTTGCGCCAGCACAATTTTGACCATTTGTAAAGGATTTTTTTTATTAGTGTACTTAACAGTTGTTTGTGTAGTAATCAGTAGTTGTTGTTTTTAACAGTAATTGCAGTTGTTTTTCTATGGAAAAATACAAAACAACTTTTATGACGGTTATTTAAGAAAACAACTAACGGAAATTACTGTAATATTCTAACAGTTGTTTAAATCAGTTATTTGTAATATCATAATAAACAACTACCAAAACAGTATTTTTACAGTAAACAGTTGTTTTTGTTAGTTAGTAAAAAAATAAAAAATTTCGTTGAGTTTCTTTGAATTTTAAAAATGCTTGTTTAGTTTATATTCCACACGGAGAACCGTGTGGAATTTTTCTTTAAAATTTTAAATAGGCTGAAATAATTACACATATTTTGGTAATCGAAAGAAAAAAATTCTTTTTTTTTTAATTAAAATGTACTTTTATAATACCAAAATAATTAACTGTACAAAAACAGTAGTTTTTACTGATTTTGTCAGTTGTTTCAAAATTTTTGTAGTAAAAATTTGTCAGTTAATTCAACAGTTAAAAATAACAAAATTTTTCGTTATTTTATATACTCTTGTTTTACCTGTCATTTTCAGTAGATTCTACCGACAAACTTTTATGAGTGCGAGTGTATCTAATTGGATAAATTTGTATTACATTATATATAATTTGATACATTTAAGTGGGGACAAAATTCGGATAAAATTGTATAAAACTATATCTTAATTAATCAAATTATATCTAATTGTATCAAATAATTTGCTAATTTTATCAATTTAGATCTTATTAAAAAAGATAAAATCAATCATCTTGTATAATACGATAAGTCACAAAATACGTTTTTGCATGGGTAATTTTAAGTAGTTTTAACTAAATTTTTTACAGATTTTTTCTATTAGTGTACGTATTGCTTTCATGCTACATTTACAGCCTGTGCCTGCAAGCAGGAAATTGGTAATTTTTAAGAAAAACCAAAGGTGAATTCATCAATTTTATGTTCAAATTATAATAAATATGTTGAAACCTATAAAGAGTAATAATAAAAATATCAATTTATCAATTAAAATCAAAGGCCTTGCAACTCTCTCAACATTTTTTATTTGAAAAAATATTAGGCGGCTTGGAACAGGAACGAACTCCGACTGGTTAATCAGGGATGGAAAAGGCTCACTTAATCGGGCTCTTATACCAAAAAATGTTAGATCGCTCTTACATATTTAAAAATGTAAGTAACTAAAAAATAGCTTCCTCTTTGGCTCGTTAAAAAAAATTAAAATGGAATATTTAGATATTAGCAAATATTAGCACAAATTGCGAAAAAAAACATTTGCAAAAAGCGAAATTTTTGCAACAATATATTCGCTTGCAGAATGTCGATCGCTGATTACCTCTTTTAATTCATTTTCTGTACCATAAAGCCTTTTTCGAATTCCGCCGTTATTTTGCAATTTTTAAGTGCGGTTTTTTTAAATATATAACCTAGGGATTAAATTTTTGTACCATAAAGCCTTTTTTCAAATTCCGCTATTATTAGTAATTTATAATCTAGGGGCTATAATACACATTTCAGACAACAAAGTTTGGTGGCTAGTTGCAAAAAAAATCGCGAAAAATAAAATTTGCAAAAAGGAAAATTTTTGCATCAATATATTTGTTTGTAGAATCTAAATCGCTGATTACGTTTCCTAATTAATTTTTTGTACCACAAAGTCAAAGTACGTTTCTTTTTAATTTATAATCTAGGGACTATAATACACATTTCATACAACAAAGTTTGGTGGCTAGTTGCAAAAAATATCGCGAAAAATAAAATTTGCAAAAAGTATAAATTTTTTCATCAATATATTTGTTTGCAGAATGTAAATCGCTGATTAAGTTTTTTAATTAATTTTTTGTACCATAAAGCCTTTTTTCGCTTTCCACGATTATTTTGCAATTTTTTAAGTTTGATTTTTTTAAATTTATTATCTAGGGTCTATAATACCAGTTTTATATACAAAAGTTTGGTGCTTAGTTATTTGAGTTTTTTAGTTATTTTTTTCTACCACAAAGTCTTTTTTCGCGTTCCTCTATTATTTTGCAATTTTTTAAATGCGGGTTTTTAAATTTGTAATCTACGGAGTATAATGCCCATTTCATAAAACAAAGTTTGGTGGTTAGTTGCAAAAGAAGAAAATTTTGGCATCGTTTGCAGAATGTAAATATTTTAATTAATTTTTTGAACCCCAAAGCCTTTTTTCGCATTCCGGTATTATTTTGCAATTTTTTACGTATGGTTGTTTAAAATTCATAATCTAGGGCTATAATACTGTTGGAATAGTATAATTCCATAGTATAGTTCCATTCTTGCTTTTTATAACTAAATTATTATTTTCCATTCCTGGTTACAATCGATGTTTTGAGTCATACAAAGAGCGCACATAATGACCCTGCAAACATTTAAAAGATACCTTCCAAGAAGATATTTCATTTGAATGAAAATAATCAAGTAGTATTTACTTTGAAATTGTCTTCTTTTTATCACTTGGAAGATAATTCGACGATATTTGGAAAAAAGGAATTCAAAAATTTTATCTTTTGTCATAACTTTTTATGACAATATTTCGGCAATATCATCTTTGTATCATTTGGAAGATAAAGAAAATTTGTTTGAAATCTTTTATCAATTTGGAAAAAATTAAAACTAAATTTGTACAAAAACAATCAAAAGATATATAGGAAATAATCTCGTGAAAAGTAAAGATTAATTGCGCGGGAAAAATCGGCTAAGATGAAATCAAAATAATTTATGAGTTGGTCAATGGATTATGTATGCAGATATTGTTTTTCAGGCTTAAATTTTATAATGAAAAAATTAAATTGTTTTTTTATTGTACTGGGAGTTTATTTAGCGATATCCCTTTTATCTTCCATATGAGTTATTGCTTTCATATTGCCTGGAAGTATTGTTTTAGTGTAACAGTTGTTTCCAACGGAGGAAACTTCCGGAATACGAAATTGATATTGCCGGCAATAAATGTTTTCTTCCTGGCGATATGTTCGGAGAATATTCTTCGTGTTGCCATGTTTGCTGGGTGATATTGGTTTGAGTATGTTCCTGTTCCAAGGCACATAATAGAACAAATGCTTTCTCAGTGATAGAGAGTCCCCAAATCTCTTTATTATGTATACTCTTTGTTAAAATGTGCGAAAAACATTCAATTTCCTTTTTGCAGCCACATTTTCTAAATTTTTTCTCAGTAAATGAGAGGTTTGGTTTATTCTCTAACCTCTTTGAACCTTTCTATGTCGACTGGGTGAAAACATGGACCCATTTTTAATAGAGCTTCACCTGTGCACCAAATTTCGTTTAATTATCGTTTGCATTGCTACCTGGTGTTTGATTACAATGATCGTTCATTTTATATGGATTGACCAACGGAAATCGCTTAATCTATCCAAGTGATTCTGTGTCAATCGATATACTCGATTTACGATGGCTGTACGCCATATATTTCTGGATATATTCAATATATCCCGTTCTACAGAGAGGTGCAGGTTATTAAAAAGAGTACCTTTTCCCTAAACCAATAATGTCATGATGTAAAGTAAATAAACAACAACCTTTTCCTAATAAATGTCTACTGTTTTTCATAGATCTCATTAAGAGCCGTCTCCCTATTTTTCTTTTTTTCTTTTATTTTCTGCAATTTAGTTTCAATAATGTCAAGAAAATAAAGCAATATCTTTTCATCCCTCAGCTTTACTTATTTGACATTATTTTCTTTGTTTGATACTCATGTAGTTGTATTAGTAAGACGTGTATGTATGTGTGTTTCTGTTGCTTTGTGTACATTTTCGGTTAACATTAATGAGGATCCACACTGTTCATATTCCTGTTGTTTTGGTGGTAGTTTATATGTATGTAAGTGATTTGATATTGTTAGATTTCCGGCCTGATTGCTGTAAATATTGCTTAGACAAGCAAATTTTTTTAAAATTCATAGTTAAGCTGGCAGAAAAATCCAAAAATAAATCCGAAAAAATAAAAATGTTTTATTTGATTAATGATGTATGTTTTTTATTTGTAGGGCAAGAAATATCAAGCACTTAAGAAGCAAAAATATGCAAAATGTAAAGGAAGTGTATCGATAATCCTACACTCATAGAAATAAATCTGTAAAAATAGCAGAAAAAGTTACTAAAAATTAGTTAAAAATGATGCTGCAGAAAAAACTGTTAAAATTAGCAAATTTTTTTACTAAATACTAGTAAAATGAAAACAGCAAAATTAAAACTGTTAAATTTACAGAATTTTAGTTATATTTAGGATAACTTTTAGTTAATTGAAAATAGCAAATTGTACTGTAAAATCTGCAGAAAATTTTGCTAAATATTTGTAGACTAAAAATAGCAAAAATAAACTGTTAAATCTACAAAATTTTTGCTATTTTTAAGCTAAATTTAGTTGAATTCAAATAGCAGCCTATTCTGCTAAAATCAGCAGAAATATTTGCTAAAAAATTGTAAACTGCTGTTTTCAAAAAGCTCGATTTTTATTTGCATTTGAAAAAAAAATCGGAAAAAACTTCGAAAATTTTAAATTTTTTGGTGATTTTAGCAGGTTAATTTGCTATTCTCCATTTACAAAAATTTAGCTCAAATAAAACTAAAATTCTGTATATTTAGCAGTTTTATTTTTGCTGTTCTTATATTACTAATATATATACAAAAATTATCTGCTAATTTAGCAGTTTTTTCTGCAGCATAATTTTTAACTAATTTTTAGTAGTTTTAACTAAATTTTTTACGGGCTTTTTTCTATTAGTGTAACAGTTTTTGCTACGTATGTGGTGAACTAAATTTCAAAAGTCAGCGACGAAGTTTCACTGAACTGGAAAAGCAGTGTTATCGTGATTATTTTGGCTTCTGTTAGGCTCATCAAGAGAAGAACTGGTATCTGATTGCTACTTTTGCCTGACTGATACAAATAGGATAAATATGGAATCGAAACATACTGTGGAATATGCAAATGTTCATTCTGCAACACGACCAATTCGTCACAGTGCTGATTTACCTATACCTGCAGTGCCAAATCATACAAAAGAAGCCCCAAATGAGGCCATCGATTTATAGAAAAAATCCAGTATAATATATTTTAATTTAATCTATGTGCTGACTTGAAAGTCATTGCTTTACTCCTCGGATTACAGCTAGGTTTTACAAATTATTGTTGCTTTTATGTGAGTGGTAGAGCAGAGATCGAAGCAAAAGACTGGCCAAAGCGCGAGTGCCTCACTCCTGGGGAAAAATGTTTTACACCCCCCTCTTGTCGAGCCTACCAGAATATTTTTAGCACCACTACATACAAAACTAGGTTTGGTGAAAAATTTTGTCAAAACCATGGATCGTAACCGTTCAGGTTTTATGTACTTGAAAGAAAAGTTTGCTAAAGTTAGTGGCGCTAAAATAAAGGAAGGAATTTTCGCCGTACCTCAGATTTCGAAATTGTTCGAAGATAATATATTCGAAAAAAAGTTAAGTCCGTTAGAGAAATCTGCTTGGAAACGTTTCATAAAAAAACTTTTTGGACAACCACAAAGCAAGTAACTACAAATATCTGATAGGAGAACTACTTTCGACCTATAAAGCATATGGTTGTAATATGTCACTTCAAATGCACTTTTTATACTCCGACCTCGATTTCTTTCCTGAGAACCTAGCAGCCATTAGCGATGAACATGGGGAAAGGTTCCATAAGGATATTTCCGGCATGGAAAAACGATACCAGGGTAAACGGAATCCTCGTATGTTGGCAGATTTTAGTTGGACGCTTGCAAGAGACCAGTGTCAAGTCAAATACTGTAGAAAATCATAACTTTTGATTTTAAAAAACATATTTTCAGGTTTAATTGCAAATAAAGTCTCAGTATTTTTTATGAAATATAAAGTTCCTGTCACAAAAAAAATATGAATGTGAAATTTTTTCGACAAATGTTTTCCACCTTAGGAAGTTAAAATAAAATAAAAGATGCCAAAGAAGTTCAAGTGACCAATTAAAAGTTTATTTTTGTCAATCAGTGTTATTTAACAAAATTGTTCAAACTATTAAACGCTTGAATACTCTAGTAAAATATCAAATATTATTAATTTTGTAGGTTTGAGGTTAAGAAAAAGAATAAACCTTCCTCAAAAGTTATAAACACATTAAATTTGCAAATCAGACTAAATCTAGTTTCTGCCTTTTTATGACCAGGCTTCATCAGTGATCTTCCATTAAATGGTATTATTGTTTATATTTTTATTGTCAGATTGTCTCTATATGAATAATTTCAGAAGTGATCAAACAGACATATACAAACATTCTACTTCAGATTTTCTCTGTTTATCTTCTTATTTCCTCCGTGTCACCTTTTCACAAATATTGCCACATTGACGTATGGTTTGTACGTACAAGTGCAGGCAATTTGTGTATATTAGAGACGGACAGGGCATTTTCATTTTTTATAGTAAAGTGTTGTTTTTTCAAACGCGTCGTATATACCAAATACAATTAATATTGTCATTAATATGTATTTTTATTAATTCTAATTTAATTTTACTTATTGAAATTACTGGTCTTTGAAAATATTTGAAGTTAAGTTCACGAGATATCCTTGAACAGTTTCAGACATAATTATTCCCATAAACATAAGCTGGTTATGTTATAATTTCAAGTGCATAAATAAAAAATTCGAAGATTATTTTTGAAAAATTTCAAGAGCAGTAGAAAAAAGCACAATTTTTAGAAAAAGGTGTGGCACATTACTTATAATTAATTTTAGCATGTTAAATACGAATGAAACTTTCCAAATCGCGCTAACGGTCTTCCAAATGAAGGGGACTTGGAAAATCCCCGAAGCGATCGTCTTTTCATTCCTGAAAGTGTAGAGATTTTTTAAAGCAAAAACTCTGTGAAGTATATGTCAGGAGAATATCATGATTAAGAAAAATAGCAGCTTTTAGAAAAAAGTAATTATAATGTTAATTCATAATAAAGAAATGGCCATCGAACTAGAATTAATAAATTTCAAAGGTTTTTCAAATATTTAAAAACATGCTAAAATTAATTACACTATGCGACAGTCAAAATCGGGATGGGATGAAACCAACGGGAAATGTAATATCGGTCAAAAACAAGTTATACGTGTCCCGGCGTTTCGCTGGGTCAAATCTAGGAATCGAGATATATCTTTTTTTGACATAACTCGAGAACCACTAGTCCGATTTTGCTCAAACAATTTTAAAAAAATTAAAAATTACAATTCCTTTAATCTGTTCATATAACGTTTTTCTATATACTCAACAGATTTGCCGGTAAAAATAAATGTTTGTTACCGCTACCATAAAAATCAATAACCTTTTGTTTATTACTTTTTTTTAATATTTTAGGCAAAAAATATTTTTTTCTTCATACATTTATTTTTACCGGCAAAACTGTTGAGTATATAGAAAAACGTTATATGAACAGATTAAAGGAATTGTAATTTTTAATTTTTTTAAAATTGTTTGAGCAAAATCGGACTAGTGGTTCTCGAGTTATGTCAAAAAAAAAGACCACCAAAGGTCAAATCTCGATTCCTAGGGTTGACCCAGCGAAACGCCGGAACACGTATAACTTCTTTTTTACCGATATAACTTTCCCCGGTAGTTTGAACCCTTCCCGATCACTGACCCCTACCATTTGTCTCACAGTGTTATAAGTCACGTTTCACACCTTATCTTTTTATTAGGGGAAATTAAAAAAAAAATAAAAAACCGGGAACTCTGGCCACTGTTTGCCAAGGCTTCCGATTTTTCTCAAATTCTCATTAAAAATCCACAACTAAAGGGTTTCGGAGTTCATTATGCAAGTATTTTCATCTAACAGTATTTTTAACGTTTTAGACGCCAAGTGTACAAAACCTAAAAAACACAAAGTATCCAGAGGTTTGACTTTTTTTTTCGTCGGGAAATAAGGGATGTTGTAAAAAATGTTCAACATATAATCCTGATGATATAGGTCAAAATAAAATACTATTAATTTTTCTAATTGAATCTCAATAAAAGTAAACAAATGTTACACTCAGATAAAAAAGTTAGTAAAAAAATTTGTAAACAGTTTCCAATCGCACTTTACAATTTTTATACTGATTTTTAGTACAATTTTTTTTTAGTAATCATTTTTGCTATTCTCTTATTACAAATTACGGATTTTTTTACTAATTCTCGCTGCTGATTTCAGCAAAACATTTTACTAATTTTTCAAAACCGAGTGCTGGATTTAGCAGAAAAATAAACTAATTTAAAAATATTTTTTTTTTGATTTTTACAATTCTTGTTTATTTTATATTTGTTACTATTGATATATTCTTAGTTTGGAAATAACACTCAGAAAATTTTTTTGTATATCCAATGCATAAAAAGGTAATAACTGGAGTACCGTTCCCAATTTTGATTCCAAATTTCAAGCACGATGAAGTAATATACGCTTGTTAAAATCGAAAGATTACACTATGCGACAGTCAAAATCGGGATGGGATGAAACAAACGGGAGATGTTATATCGGTCAAAAACAAGTTATACGTGTCCCGGCGATTCGCTGGGTCACCTCTAGAAATCGAGATATATCTTTTTTTTGACATAACTCGAGAACCACTAGTCCGATTTTGTTCAAACAATTTTAAAAAAATTAAAAATTACAATTCCTTTAATCTGTTCATATAACTTTTTCTATATACTCAACAGTTTTGCCGGTAAAAATAAATGTTTGTTACCGCTACCATAAAAATCAATAACCTTTTGTTTATTACATTTTTTTAATATTTTAGGCAAAAAATATTTTTTTCTTCATACATTTATTTTTACCGGCAAAAGTGTTGAGTATATAGAAAAACGTTATATCAACAGATTAAAGGAATTGTAATTTTTAATTTTTATAAAATTGTTTGAGCCAATTCGGACTAGTGGTTCTCGAGTTATGTCACAAAAAAGATATATCTCGATTCCTAGAGTTGACCCAGCGAAACGCCGGGACACGTATAACTTCTTTTTTACCGATATAACTTTCCCCGGTAGTTTGAACCCTTCCCGATCACTGACCCCTACCATTTGTCTCACAGTGTTATAAATTTTTTTAGATTTTACAGTTTTTTTATTTTTTAGTTCACTTTTTTGCTAATTTCAGCAGATTGATTTTAAATTACAGTTTACAACAATTTACTGAAATTTAGTAGCTGCAACTAATATTTATACTAATTTCATTGTACTAAAATTATTGATATTTACTAAATTTTTTAACTAATTTTAGCAAAACGATTTTGAATTGTAGTTTACAACAATTGAACTAAAATTTAATACCGGCTACTAAATCTTTCTACTAATTTTATTGTACTACAGATTAGCAGACATGTGTTGCTAAAATTAGCAAAAAATACCGCTGGGCTCAAAACAATTAAATTTCCCGTAATAACAGCAAAATTTTCATTAGCCATTACAGGCTTTTTTGGTTGAGTGTACTCTAACGACCAAATTATGACAAAAAATTAAATTTTTCTCCAAGTTCGCTTAAACTAAATGACTGCCATAGCAAAATTAAAAAAAGATATATGTATATAATTAACCCTTTATTTCCTATAAATTATTATTTATTTCATATTTCCATGGCGCAATACTAAAAATTTTAATTCCGATTTAACAAATTTTTAATATTTGCTTTAAAAAAATTTATAATTTTTGGATATACCTGAATATCTTTTCAGTAATTTTGGACCTATAAAATTAAAAAAATAAAGCATTAGAAAATTTAAATTGTTCTTGAACAACTTAGTTAAGCGGTCTTTGACACTTTAATGACCTGGGGAATCTACACAATCAGAGAACTTCTGAAGTCAGAATTTGTTAGTTGTTTAAGTAATATTTCAATTTTGTTATTTTAAGTTAATATAACATTCATTTATAGAAGAAATATAAATTTTAACAACATTTGTAAGTCATTAAACAAACAAATAACACAAAATACTTAGAATTCGTAACACTCGTTTTATTCAGTCATTTTTTTTATTAAAAATAAATAAAACAAATAAATGTATGTAAGTAATTTTTGTTAGTTGTTTTGACTAATTTGTGATTCATTTTATTAACAGTCAGCAACAAAAGAAAATATAAGTTGAATTTCATAAAATGTTAGTGGTACTGTTCTCAAGTGAAATTTAATTTGTTTTTAAATAAATTTGCAGTGGTCTTTACAAAATATTTTAAGTGTAATAACTTGATTATATTCCAACCGATTTTTAATTTGTACACTTTTCGGGAAGATTATTAAATGTAGACTACGGTTCTGTAATCAGTTGTTGTAAAAAGATACACTCATAGAAATAAATCAATCAAAATAGCAGAAAAAGTTACTAAAAATTAGTCAAAAATTATGCTGCAGAAAAAACTGCTGAAATTAGCAGATTTTTTGCTAAATACTAGTAAAATAAGAACAGCAAAATTGAAACTGTTAAACTTACAGAATTTTAGTTATATTTAAGTTAACTTTTAGTTAATTGAAAATAACAAATTGTACTGTTAAATCTGTAGAAAATTTTTCTAAATATTAGTAGACTAACTATAGCAACAATAAACTGTCATATCTACAAAATTTTTGTAATTATTCAACTAAATTTAGTTGAATGCAAATAGCAGTATATCCCGCTAAAATCAGCAAAGATATTTGCTAAAAATTTTAAACTGCCGTTTTCAAAAGGCTCAATTTTATTTGCATTTAAAAAATATCGAAAAAACTTCGAAAATTGTAAAGTTTTTTGTGACTTTTTAGGCTACAAATTATTTAGCAAAATTTTTGCTGATTTTAGCAGGGTAATTTACTAATTTCCATTATCAAAAATTTAACTAAAGTATAACTAAAATTCTATATATTTAAGAGTTTCGGTTTTGCTGTTTTAATATTACTAATATGTAGCAAACATAATCTGCTAATTTTATCAGTTTTTTCTGGAGTATCATTTTTAACTAGTTTTTAGTAGTTTTAACTAAATTTTTTACAGACTTTTTTCTATTAGTGTATGCCTATTAGAGTGGGGCGATTTGTATGGACTAAAATTTTTTGATATTGTGCCATCGATTTTTCGATAGCTTTTGGCATGAGGAAAAAAAAGTTCCACTACGACATATCAAAGAAATCATTTACGAGGCGCCCAAATTTCAATTTTTTGCAATTTTCTAATGAATGCTAGATTAGCGCCATCTTGCGGTGGCTTTTTGAAACAACTAATGAAGTTGTAAACAATATAAATTTACAACCTTGCCAGAAAGGTATTACTTATGGAAATCGAATAAAAAATGTGGCAACTAGAGGTAAAAGTATATAAGTAAAATTATTTTCTGCTTGTTTTCATCAACATCATCATCATCATTTCATCAAGAAGAAAATAATTTTACTTATATACTTTTACCTCTAGTTGCCACATTTCTTATCCGATTTACATAAGTAATACCTTTCTGAAAAGGTTGTAATAATATATTGTTTACAACTTCATTAGTTGTTTCAAAAAGCCAACGCAAGATGGCGCTAATCTAGCATTTATTTAAAAATTGCAAAAAATTGAAATTTGGACGCCTCGAAAATGATTTTTTTGATATGTCGTAGTGGAATTTTTTTTCATCATGCCAAAAGCTATCGAAAAATCGATGGCACAATATCGATTACTAAATCGCCCCACCCTAATGCCTATAAACAATTTTTTTTTAAACTTTTTTTTTTGCCCTATATTCCTCTAACTCCCACTGGAGCATAGGGCGCTCTATAAATACATAGGGCGCCCTATAAATACTAAACAAAATATTAATTTTCTATATCCAATCTCCACCAAATTTTATATCAGTAATTTTTTATATAAACAACAAAATTAGACCAATCGGAACTCTTAACATTTATTTTTAAAATTTTTCTTACATGGGTTCACAGATCTTCAAAATATACGTTAAAATTGCGAAAAAAAAAACATGCATATGCATGAAATTGCTTGCCCTATTCATTTATTTTAAAGATAGGTAGGTTTGTTGTAATGTCTGTTTTGTGGCTTAATAAGATATCAAACACTTGCAGACAGACGACAGTCGTGTTTTTATATACATGTACTTTAAATACACCATCTTATAAACCCACCTATTCTATACACCCACCCATTGCATACCTTAAATATGTATTTGCTTTTTAATTTTTCTTTCTTTTTTATTGAGAAAACTCATTTTTGTTATACAACAGGATTAAGTTTTTCTAAATTGTTGCTTTATTGTTCATCACGAACACAGGAAAAGGGACCATTTTTGTTTTTTTTTTGTTCTTAATCTGCTGTTTTTTTCTTGCTGAAAAGAACCAACCAACCAACAAAAAATGTTTTTTTTTTTGTGTAACTTAAACCCTAAAAGTTATGTCGTTAGTATTGTTAAAAAAGTTGAATGTAAGAAAATAAAACTGTAAAATGAAAACTTTGTAAATATTTGATTGGCCTTATATAGATTCAAATTAGTGTGAAATAAAAAGACAAAGTTAAAAACTTTTAATAAATTTATTTTTTTATGTGAATTTTAGTACGAGTACTAAAAGAAAAGATGATTCTTATTATTAAAATTTTTAATAAAAAATATTTTTATTATTAATTTAAGTAATCTCGTATAAGTGATATGAGTCAATACTCTGAATACTTCAGGAAAACACATTCAAATAGGGAATTTTGTTAGGAAATGTTTTCATCTGAAATTAAAAAGAAATTACAGATTTTGAGACCTATTTCTCTTTCAGGTGTGAAATATTTTACACTAGAATTTTTAAATTCCAGTAATTATTTTTAAAACTTTGGTATATGGAGTGATTCATTTCTAATTATATAAAATTTTAAATGTTGTAGAAGAGACCAAGTTAATAAAAAATACGAGTTTATTGGCCCAGTGCCATATTTTAGGAGTCAACTGGAGGATTATATGGACCTACCTTTGAAATTTTCAAAATTCATAATTATGTTTATCTAGATTTAAAGCACTTGTAGGAAGAAAAATGTTGATATCCATATTGGCTCTGTTTTACACCCGTAGTTGCAACTTTTCTGAAAATGGTCAAATATAGGTCAAACATCGCTTTGGAAAAATATGCAATATCTAAAAAAAGCCGGTAAAATGACTCGTTTAAATCAAATGACGAACAAAAAGTTCTATAAGGAAAACCCAAAATGTATGAATTTTAAACAAGGTTAGGGCTATCGAATTTTGTTGTTTCAACAACGGTAAAAGAAACGGTATTTAAGACTATTTCGGTAACGATATACCGTAATCGATTTTAAAATACCGGTACGTACCGGTAATATAAATTACGTTAAAAACATAACTAATAAAAAACATAGCATATTTTTCATTTTAAACCCAATTTATACTATAACGAAAAACTACACTCATAGAAATAAATCTGTAAAAATAGCATAAGAAGTTACTAAAAATTATATAAAAATGATGCTGCAGAAAAAACTGCTAAAATTATCGGATTTTTTTCTAAATCTAGTAAAATAAGAACAGCAAAATTAAAACTGTTAAATTTACAGAATTTTAGTTATAATTAAGTTAACTTTTAGTTACTTGAAAATAACAAATTGTACTTTAAAATCTTCGGAAAATTTTGTTAAATATTAGCAGACTAAAAAATCACAAATAAACTCTTATATCTACAAAAGTTTTGCTATTTTAAAGCCAAATTTAGTTGAATGCAAATAGCAGTTTATCCAAGTAAAATCAGCAGATATATTTGCTAAAGAATTGTAAACTGATGTTTTCAAAGGGCTCGATTTTTATTTGCATTTAAAAAGAAATCGAAAAAAAATTTGAAAATTTTAAACTTTTTTGTGATTTTTTAGCGTACTAATTATTTCGCAAAATTTTTTGCTGATTTTAACAGGTTAATTTGTTATTTTCCATTAACAAAAATTTAACTCAAATATAACTAAAATTCTGTACATTTAAAAGTTTTATTTTTGCTGTTCCTATATAACTAATATATAGCAAAAATAATCTGCTAATTTTAGCAGTTTTTTCTGCAGCACTATTTTTAACTAATTTTTTGTAGTTTAAACTATATTTTTTACAAACTTTTTTCTATTAGTGTAGTAGTTTTTGAAAACTTTTAGTTCCGGATTCAAAATTTATATATAATTTGACATACAAACACAATTACACTTAAAATAATTCGTCAGTAGAAAAATCTGTCAAACGGGTTTCAAATCGATTTGACTAATTTTGAACAAATTTTTGGTTGAAACACTGATTTCAACAAAGATTTTAGTTATCTTCATTTAACACTATACTAAAAATCCTCAGTACTTTAACTAGTTTTCAGTGTTAATTTTCAAAACTATTTATAACTAATTTTTAAGAACACATTCGTCAAATTTTACAAAATTTATTGTTAAAATATAATATTTTCATGTTTCTGTTATTGGCCGGTATATGGCGCCACCAATGTATCCGAAGTTTTAAAGATGGCGCTATTTCTATCCCTCCCGATTTTTTTTACCTCGAAAACTAAGAGAGATAGAGCAAAATTGATGAAAATGTCAAATTATGTTCCTTAACTCAGTGGTTAATTTAGTTTCATTCGGGGCAAGGACATGACTACCTCCCATATATCCTTTTTCTAAGAAACTATGTTTTGGCCAGATTTAAGATCAGAATGCACTAGGAACTTACACCCAGAAAACAGATTCGGTGCTGACAACCCCATTTGTTGCCAATCGAATGGTTCAGTTGCATCAAATGAATTTTTCGGTTGTGGCTACCTAATTATTCTTGATACAACTGAAATTCTGTTGCCATAGTCAAATTAGTCCTGTCTCAATTGGTTTTCTGTTGCCACAACTGAAAAATTCGGCTACCACAACCGAACCATGTGATTGGCTACAAATGCGGTTATCAGAACTGAATCTGTTTTCTGGGTGTACAATAGTTTATAAAATTATACTTTTTATCTCTGTGCAAATTTTATTTCTTTCGGTGTAAGGATATGAATATCTCCCGTATATCCTTTTTCACAAAAACTATATTTTGGCCAGATTTAAGATCAGAATGCAGTAGGAACTTACAATAGTTTATAAAATTATACCCTTTATCTCTGTGGCAAATTTTGTTCAATTTTTATTGCTCAATTTTTACAAGGTCTTTTATGGTGTAATATTATTTTATTTTAGCAAAACAACTGATCGAAGATTCTTGCTGCCGATATTTTATTCAAATGACTAAATCTTCGATAAATTGTTAGTTGTTGGTATTGAAGGTAATGTAGAAGTTAGTATTTTTTCAATATTGATTAGAAAAACCAATATTTTGGATAATGTGACTGTGTTTTGGTTAATCGTATATACCCAGGTAGAAAAATACAAACGGCACAATGTTGGCCCGGTATTGGAGGCGGTAGTGCATGTACTGGCAATGCGTCGGATTTTTAACTTTCACTGTACTGCCATGTTGTCGAAATGATAACACCAATAAACGCTTGGCCGTAGTTATTTCCCAACGTTGGCGCAAGCTTGGGATTTTATTTTTTTGGTATTATTCCAGTACATTTAATAACAAATTTAGTAGTTTGCTAGAACTTTACTGTCCTCTTAGTGTACATCACAGATTTTTTTTTATTTTTATTTTTTTTTTGTCAATGTCTTGAGACTTGATGGAATTTCTTCAAATGTATTCTTTCGAAACTTCACTAGAAAAGAATGGCGATGTCTCTCTTACATAAATAATTTTGTAATAGATGTAAAAATACGTAAAATTTATAAAATTGTTAATTTTAATAAATTAAAAAAAGCTCGTTAATTTTCAGAAAACAGTACTGGCAAAGCACGTTTTAAGTAGTACCGGCATTTCGTAAAAAACAGTGCTCTCCCAGTACAACTTTTGTTGTAACGTCGGCAATTTCTACCTGGGTATTTTCTCTTCAGAATTAAATTTAGCTTTTCTGATGATGAATTACACTGTGAGACAAATGGTAGGGGTCAGTGATCGGGAAGGGTTCAAATTACCGGGGAAAGTTATATCGGTAAAAAAGAAGTTATACGTGTCCCGGCGTTTCGCTGGGTCAACCCTAGGAATCGAGATATATCGATTTGACCTTTGGTGGTCTTTTTTTGACATAACTCGAGAACCACTAGTCCGATTTTGCTCAAACAATTTTAAAAAAATTAAAAATTACAATTCCTTTAATCTGTTCATATAACGTTTTTCTATATACTCAACAGTTTTGCCGGTAAAAATAAATGTATGAAGAAAAAAATATTTTTTGCCTAAAATATTAAAAAAAGTAATAAACAAAAGGTTATTGATTTTTATGGTAGCGGTAACAAACATTTATTTTTACCGACAAAACTGTTGAGTATATAGAAAAACGTTATATGAACAGATTAAAGGAATTATAATTTTTAATTTTTTTAAAATTGTTTGAGCAAAATCGGACTAGTGGTTCTCGAGTTATGTCAAAAAAAAGATATATCTCGATTCCTAGAGGTGACCCAGCGAAACGCCGGGACACGTATAACTTGTTTTTGACCGATATAACATTTCCCGTTGGTTTCATCCCATCCCGATTTTGACTGTCGCATAGTGTTATAAGTAACCGAAATTAAAATTTTGGAATAACGAAAAAATTTCGTTGGTTCTGATGGAATTCCAACCAATTTATTTTCTGTGTGCACTTACTTTTTATCATGTACTTTTTAGAGAATTTATGATTTCAAGTGACGTGTGTTCAAAGTCATTGATAAGACTACCATGCAATGAACAATTTAAAAATGTAAAGCAATTAAGTAACGACAGTTTTTCTACCCCAAAAATTTTTTTGTTATAATTAGGGTTTGGGGTTCGGGAATTCCCGGGCTGGAATTCCCGGGAAATCCCGGGAAAAGTATGCCGGGAATTCCCGGGAAAATAATATATTTTTCCCGGGAAAACGGGAAATTTTAAAAATATTAAATTTTTTAAATTGTTTTTGTTTCGAATAGGTTTTTTTAATTTTAGTAATAAAAAACATTTTAAATACCAAAACAAAAATGTCATTCTTAAAATCTTTTAAAAGGGAATACATTTATTTGACACACAAATCAAATATTTGCCAAGTAATAAGGAGCATTTCAACTAATAAAGATTTTTCGCATAACTTATTCAAAATTTAAGTAGTAAAACCTAAAAACTTGGTAAAATGTTTAAAAGAAATATGAAAAAAAAGCTTTGTTTCTTACAAATAATCGCCCTTCCTATCTAAATTTTTCAAATGTATAATTTAGGTAAAGTCGACTTTAGTTAAAATATTGGGTGGCAGTATACTTTGACTTAGTTTATTTTTGGAGCATTCTGATTGGTTAATTTATTTTCAACCAATCAAAATATATGAAAATATAAATATTTTTGTAAGGTTTTCATACACAAAATGAACAAAACCGTTTGATTAAAAATAAAGTCGACTTTAAATTTAAAATACGCCTTTATATTAAGGGTCAATAATTTTATAAGTAACGTTTTCATTAATAAATGTGAAAAGAAAAGACTAATGGTTAATGGTGGTATCTAAATTTGGTTATCCGACATCTAAATTTAGTTCACAAAAAAAAAAAAAAAATTGATGGTCATGCAACTTCTCTTGAAGAAAACAACAAGAATAACGTTTCAGCTAAAATTAGCAAAGTACCCGAAGAAAAAAGTGTAAGCTGAATAGGCAAGGTTTTATGGTAGGGCAAACATTTCCTGAAATGGTATCCAAATTAGCTGCAGTCAATCCGCACAATAACTAGATCTTCGTTTATTCGAGAAAGTTTTTTTAATAAAAACCTGGCATTGGAAAAAAATGAAACCGATGTAAAGAACGTTATATTAAATTACTACAATCATGTAAAAGATATCATGATAAAAGAAATATCGAGCAATATTTCTAACAATAAGAGATTTACTATAATCTTAGATGAATGTACAAGAATATCAGAAAAGAGATATTTGAACATATGTATAAACGGAAATAATTCATTTTATAACCTGGGGTTGGTTTATATATCAGGAAGATGTAATGCTGATGAAATAAGAAGAATTGTAGAAATAAGACTAGAAGAGTTTTATTTGTCTTTGGAAAATAACATTGTGGCCACCATATCTAATGGGCCAAGTGTGATGAAACGGTTTGTTTCCGACAGTCCAGTAGTAGGTGCCTGCTGGAATCATGCAATTCATTTGGCAGTGCTGCGAGTAATTTATGTGAAATCAAATGTTCAACATTCTGATATTTTTTACTTTGAATTCTCACTACACAGACTGCATTTGTACTGAAATAGTGTTTTTTTTTAACAAAAATTACTTATATAGGTGTTTTTCATTAACAATTTTGTTCAAAAATATTTCCCGGGATTCAAATCAAATTTTTTCATTCCCGTTTCCCGGGAAATAAAAAAGTCCGGGAAATCCCAAACCCTAGTTATAATACTTTACTAAAGTGTGTACTAGTTAAATACAAAAATAATTATGCCGCCCAGCTAGCAAACTTTGAATACTTTTTTAAATATTCTTATTTTATACGTCAAAAATTACTCAAATACAACACATATTTTTGAAATCTTGAAATTTTTTTGTTAAAAATTGCTCATTTTCTGTACGAAAATATGAGCCTCCTAAAGTGAGACATGAAAGGCAAACAAATTCGAGGCAAATTTTTAAATCCAAAAGTTGGTTCACAAATGACTAAATAATTTGGAATATTTTGTGAGCAGTTCAAAAAAGGCTAAAAAAAAAGAATTTTTTTGAGCCTATAAAATCTTTTTATTCTTTTTTTTTTGGTAATTGTTGAATAAAAAAAGAAGGCTCTTTTGGATGAACCAAATTCATACAAAAAGTTTAACTTTTAGTAATACGTTTTGAGCTCTTTTCTTATTCATTTTTTGTTTCGTTTTCTGGCTGGATACGTAATATAAAAATATTACAAAATTTTCATTATTTAAAAATTTACTTCAGATTTAAACAAAGATATGTACGTATTACGAAAAGATATGAATAAAGAAGTGTACTCAGTTTTTATTAAAGAAAAACAACATATTTCTTATAAATTATTTTGCAGTAATGAAACAGGATACCAATTATTACGAATTTTCATATGTTTTCTTTTCTTTAAGCCTTTAAAGTTTTTGCAAACAGTTATACATATGTATGTGAAGTAGGGGTGTTCTTATTTTGAAATATTGGATTTTTATATACCGCCGGCCAGATTCTTGTTCTTTTATATTAAAAAAATAAATAAATCAAATTTGGAGCAAATCCGATAATTTTAAATGGACCCGGAAACGACTTGAAATATTGAACGAGTAAATATGGGCAAACTATCTGTTTTTATACATTTGTCACTTTTTAATCACAGTTTTTCATTACATTCTTCAAAAAAATATTGAAAGAAAAATTTATTTTAATTTTCTTCTCTTTACATTATTCAATATTATGATGGTAGAGTGGGGTAAAGTGGGATATGGGGCGCCAGATCATTTTTTGACTCGGGCATTTTAAAAAATTCAAAGGATATTCGTGGGTATTTTTTTGGGCGAGACAAAAATGTGTTCCACTCTACCTTACTAAAAAATAATATATCTAATAATTAGGAAGTCCAAAATATCATCGACTGCGGAAGAAGCACCAACCTCTTCAATATTCATATTTGTTTTCGTTCGATTTATTTTGTTATGAATTAATTAAATTGCTATAGTTCTTTCTATTAAATCAAACGAATTAATTCCCTTGTGAACGCGTTCAATTTTATAAATCGAACGGAAAAAAAAGTGAACTAATTCCTTACTGAATTAATTCACCCCTGAATTCGTTCAATTTCATTTTCGTTCAGTGAATTAAAAAAAATAAAATTACGTTCAGTGAATTAAGAAAAAAAAATACGTTGACTGTTAAAAAAAATTACGTTCACTGAATTGAAACAAAATAAAAATACGTTCACTGAACTCTAAGCCTGTTTTCTGCCGTTCAGTAGAAGAAAGCATTTACTTACGTATATTACGTGAACGTATTTTTTTTTAATTCAGTAAACATATTTTTTTTTAATTTACTGAACGAAAATGAAATTGAACGAATTCAGTGGTGAATTAATTCAGTAAGGAATTAATTCACCTTTTTCCGTTCGATTCATAATATTGAACGCATTCACGAGTGAATTAATTTATGTGATTTAATAAAAAGAACTATTGCAATTGAATTATTTCTTTGAATTTGTTGTTTGATGAACGCGTTCAGTTGAACGAATTCATTGAATTACTTAAGAAAAGGAATTCATTTAATTCTAGAGAAAATTGAATTCGATTGGTAGTGAATGCGTTCAAAAAGGAATTAATTATTCAAAGCTCTGTTAACAACTTACCAATTAACAACACGACTATCGAGAAAGAAAACTTAAGCTCAAATTCTGTATTAAGTCAAAAACGAAAAAGTTTTATTACAGCTCGGTTAGAAGCAACGCTGGACAATGCCAAAGTGTATGATGGAATGGCAGTTCACATTCTCATAGCAGCAGCTGAAGCATTAGGACATCATGTAGAGGAACTTGTCATTAATCGTTCAACTATCCATCGTTTGCGGTAAGCTACAACGGCACATTGAAGTTTCTACGTGCACCGAAAGTAGAATAATCAACTGGAAAAATAATGCGGATGCAGTTTATAAAAGCTTAGAAAAAAAATGGAATATTGTTGACCAAGTAAACGGCTTGTCATATGATAGAGCGTTTACAAATACTGGTATCAACGCCGCAGTCCTCTGGGAAAACAAAATTGGACGTATTCTAATCAATCTAATTTGCCTCCACCATGTGTACGAAATAATATTGCGCATCGTCTTCGAAACAAATTTATATTCAACCTTTGCTCCAGAAGTTTCAATATTTTAAGGATATGCCAAATCTTGGCCAAGTTTTAACAAAGAATTATTTAGAAGTAGCAATGAAGGTGCAACTGTTTGTTTACAAATAAGTCCAGCTGAACATGAAAATTGTATAAAGTTTTGATATTATCAACTAACTAAATCTCAAAATCCAGAAGACTATAAAGAATTACTTCAGTTGGTCTTAATCTTCCTTGGTGCAGAGAGGTATAACTTTCGAACGACTGGTCCAACTAGCCATGCAAGCTGGGTGTCAAAAGTAATATGTTCTTTAAAAATATTTCCGTTCCATGACCAATTCTCACTTACGAAACATGAATCAAATGGATTACGCGCTATTTGCATTTTTCTAGTGAAACTTTATATTAAAGTCTGGTTCAGATGTACTACTAATGCCATAGGCGCACCGCTTCAAGATTTGACTTTTATTTAAGATGCTATAAAGTATTCATAAACTAACCCAAAAATTGTAAAATTAAAAAATGGTCGATACTATTCGAATTTAATAGACTTTCCAAAATCAAAAAACTCATTATGTGATTTTTGTATCAGAGAAAACAAATTATTCCTTAAGTCGGTTAAGTTTATCCCTGGAATTTGTAGATTTTGAATTTGAGAATGGTTTTACATCCTGTAAGGACATATTTGTTGTTGTAAATGATACTGCTGACAGAGGCGTTAAATTCATACAAGACCTTAACAGAATATTAACCAATGATGAAGAGAAAAAACAATTGTTGCTTCAGCTTGTTGAGGCTTGTCGACAAAAATATCTATCGTAGAAATAATCTCATCTAATATTATTATATCCCTAGTTTTAAGAAATATAGATCCAGAAACTAATTATCTATTCCAATTTCATTTTTGTAACATCCCAGCAAAAAAATCCATTACAAAAAAGTTATTTTAAAAGCACTCCGAATAGCATCAACTGATTGTGAAGTAGTTACAATTTAGCTTTAACACTGATTTATTTTACACGTGATGTCCCATGTTGTCAGTAGTTCAATTTAAGCATTTTGTTAGTAATTTAAAAGTGATTACATGATGTTAATAAAAGTATGGTTTTTAGATACACATTTTCATCACATCAATACGAGTACATTTTGTTTGTATTTTTAGAGTGATTTAGAAGTACTGTTTATAATATATAATATAATACATTTTTCAAAGTGATTTAAATGTGCTTTTTATAATGTCTGAAATAGCATATTTTAGAGGCAATTTTAATGTTTAGCCTTTACAGAGCCCATTTCTGAACCTATTGTGTAACAAAAGCTTCAATTTATTATTATTTTTAGGGCAATATTAAGGAAACACTTCTTTTGCCTCTGAATCAATTCAATTAAGTCAAAATCAGACAAAACCAATTTTTTTTTTATTTTTGTTCAACAGTTTTTTAAATAAGTTTGTAACATGTTTACTTCAGTCGTTAAATTCGAAAAAGCTACGATATTGAATTAAATAAGATTAATACATTAAGACCGAATTTTTGGGATGTCAGTTAAACTTGGTTTAGTTAAACCGAAAACGAAAAATAAAATAGATTTTAGAAGCAGTATTCCAGTTATAAACTAAGTTTAAAGATAATCTACATCCTAAAAGCTGGGCCTAAAAGTTATATGTAACCCTCTGATTGATTATTTTTTTTTAAAAACATTACTCAAGGAATTTTCAGAATATTAAAGCGTACTAGGAAACTATTTTTTTGATTTTACAACTCTACAGTAATAAGGCCATCATTATAAATTTGCTGAATCCACAGTTCCAACGCTATAATTTGCAATCGTGATTAGTTAAATTCTTATGTTGAAGAATTTCACTTAGCAAAATTTTAACTTTAATTAAAATTTGGAACTTTAATGTACATTTTAAAGTTGACGGCACCCAGGTAGAAATTGCCGATGGTACAAAAAACAAAGCACTGGCAAAGCGTTGCTTTACAATGGTACAAAAAAAAGCATTGCAAAAGCATTAATTTAGAATGCTTTGCCAACCTTTGGCAAATGTGCTTTCCCAATACTTGTTTTACAAAGTTTACCCCTGTTCATGAAAAAACCACTGGCAAAACATCGGTTCAAAACGATTTGCCAACGTTAGGTAAAAGGACTTTGCCAGTGCCTGTTTTACAAAATTTACAACCGTATATAAAAAATACCACTGCTAAAACATCGTCTTAAAACGAATTGCCAACGTTTGCTAAAAGGACTTTGCCAGTACTTGTTTCACAAAATTTACGACTGAACATGAAAAAATACTTCTGGCAAAACATTGGATTGCAGCGATTTGCCAACATTTGCGAAAAGGATTTTGCCAGTACTTCCCAGGTAGAAATTGAAATAGAAAAAAGCACTTATTCAGAACGCTTTGCCAAGCTTTGGAAAGAGTGCTTTCCCAATACTTGTTTTATAAAGTTTACCACTGTTTATGAAAACAAAAACCACCGGCAAAACATCGGTTCAAAACGATTTGCCAACGTTAGGTAAAAAGACTTTGCCAGTGCCTGTTTTACAAAATTTATATAAAAAATATCACTGGTAAAACATCGGCTTAAAACGAATTGGCCACGTTTGCTAAAAGGACTTTGCCAGTACTTGTTTCACAAAATTTACGACTGTACTGTTTTAATAGTGTTAACTTATAATTTAGTTTTATTAATCTTATTACTAATTCCCTTTTATTACTGAAATTATCAGTATTTTAATACAAAAAATCAATGTGCTTAAAACACTTATTTTTATATACAGAAAAAAATGTTTTGCAACCATTTTATTTTAATCCAGGCTTTATACTCAGAAAAAGGATTTATTTTTTAAGATTACTGTTTTTTCGAAAAACTTTTTTGTAAAAATATTGTTTTCACTCCTAATATTCTCAATTTAAAGTAAAAAACAATAATTTCAGTTAAATTTTTCTTTATTTCGAATAAAAACTGTTAATTAATGTTGATTCTTTTCAAATTATCCTAATTTCCAATATTTCAATGAATTTTATAAGAAAAATTTTTAAATTTTATCAATTTGAATTGAAAATCGTTTAATATTACAAAAAATACGCAGAATGTAAGTTTAATTTTTTATGTTTTGTTTTTCCATTTTATGTTATTTCATAATTTAATCTTTAATCAAATAAAAAAATCTAAAATTTGAATCAATTGGGTTTTACTAATGTGTACTATAGGTATCTCTTTCGGCATTTAAAATGCCTGAAAGCCACTTTTTAGTCCATTGTAATAGTACTTTTCAGAACGTTGGTAGAGCACTTATTTTACCATTGTTACCAATGCTTTGCCAACGTTCGGAAAGATAGACGGCCAACCGAAGATCGACGTTATCATTTCAAGGTTGACCCAGTACTTTAATTTTCGAAAAACGGACGCTCTGCCAGCGCTTGTACCACCATATACAGTGATTTGCCAACGTTTTACCGTTTGTATTTTTCTACCTGGGTTGTTTTACTAAACTTATGACTGTAGGGTAGAGGGGGGATCCTTCGCCAGTGGAGCACATACAACAATCCCATTTTTCTCCGCTATTAAGGGAGATAAAAAATTGGAAAAAATATAAGTTAAGCACGGCGGCGGACGTGCTTCAAAAAAATTACTATGTTGGGCCGCCCATGGGGCCCAACAGACCAAACTCACTTTTTTAAAAGTTAGTTTTATGTATCGTTCCCGTTCAGCACTAGAATTGGAGTGCCAAACAGAAAGTTTATTTAATCAAAAGAAATTTATAAAATGTTACACAAAATGCTTATGCTAGCTTAATTAATGGGAACGATTTGCCAATACATTTCCCATGATTGCACAAGTCAAGTATGGTGTCGTATTGCACTCTGGAATATTTGCTGAGTCAAGACAACATACAATATAATGTTCGAGGTAGGTTGGAAAAGTGTGAGGTGTTACTCGAGGTAGGTTGGAAAAGTGTAAGGTGTTAGCTTATATTTTGTGCATTTTTCAATTATCTTTCCTTGACATCCACTTTGATGAATTTATATCACATGTGGTCGCAGACAGACGTGTTTTTGTGTTTTTTGGGGTGCCAAAAAAATAATAGGAATTAACTACATTTCGCAATAACTTCTTCAAATCGTGAGATAAGAAAATAATTTTTCATTATGTTAGACCTACGATCCTAAGGTTTCGAAAAATAATAATTTAATTTTAATAAATGCTTCAAAAGTGTGAAAAAATATTAATATTTGTGGTCCCTAGAGCTACAAAGAGTTGGTGCATCCCTGCCTAAAATGCTCTATAAGACTCTTCTATATGTTTAAAATATGTTTAATAGTAAATTAGAACAATCGTGTTCATTCTTAAATTTCTATTAATTATTCAGTTTTTTGTAATTTTGAAGAATCATTATATTATAGTTTTAAATAATTTTTTTTTAATGTATTGGACATTTATTGATTAAAAAGAATCACTTATCTTAAAGAACTTATTATATATTATTTATTTCAGTTATTAAAAGATTGACTTTGCTGTATTAACAAATTTTTTTGTTGAAATTGTATCCAGCTCTTTTGGCGAATATACCCCAGGTTTTAAAAAATAATAGAAAGTATGCAAATAATTAGAATAATAATCATAGAAATTAAAGCCAAGATATGTAGGTTTTCAATTTGAAAGTAATTTTTGAAAAATAATTAGGGGTTAAGAAATGACAGTGCTTTGAAAAAAAAGTGGCGAAGGATCCCCCCTCTACCCTATGTAAAAAATACATAAACTGATCACTTAATGTTCACCGTATTTAAGTACCAGTTTTCAAGTCTATTGATAAAACTGGAAAATTGTTCTTCTGGTAAAATTTGTGTGAAAATCTATTGAATTTGTAGTTTTAAACAGAGATGTATTCGCTTATTAGATACAGTGCTGCTATACTAAAATTTACGTTTCTCTTTTTTTCGGGATTGGGATTTTACATATTTTTTCATGAAGAATTGAATAAAAAACAGTTGATCTAAAATACCGATTGGCAGAGCACTTATCTTACTATTGTTACCAACGCTTTGCCAACGTTCGGAAAGATAAGCGGCCAACCGAAGATCGACGTTATCATTTCAAGGTTGACCCAGTACTTTAATTTGCGAAAAACGGACGCTCTGCCAGCGCTGGTACCACCATATACAGTGATTTGCCAACGTTTTGAAGTTTGTATTTTTTTACCTGGGCAGTTATTTTTTTAAATCTATTTTTAAGTTGAAGAAATAATATATTTTTTGTCACTATAGAATTATTTATTTTACGACTTTTAATGTGTAATAGGAATTAAAGCATATCGACATTTAAAGCAGGTGACATTTATAGAACTTTTAATATATAAGCAAAGGTAAGGGACCAACCTCTGTTAACGAACTTCTTGATTGGTATGTTTTAAACGATAAAATATGTTAACATTGCAACAAATTTTATTAACATATTTCTTTGGTGCACAGTGCAAAAGCACGCGAGCGACTTCATAGAGCCTTAACAATACATTTTAATTGTTAACTTTTATATATTTGCATTTAGCGAAAAGAAGAATTCATATTTGGGTCATAGTCCAGGAGGTTCAATGGGTTCCAATTCTTTATTTCCTTCCCTTTTTCAATGGGAACTGTAATTGAAGTATTTTTTAAAATATGTACGAATAATTAAAAAATATGTAAATAATCGTAAATTAATAAAGTACGTTAATAAAATTAACTATTTTGTTTTTTTTAGAGATAAAAAATGGAATCTCTAACAAATTCGTAATTTACAAACAAATGCATTTACAAAGAAAAAAACAACATTATATATACATTTTTGAAAGTTGTTTTAAAGGACATACATTCGAAGCAGAAAAAGAGCACTTATCGCTCCATTGTAACCAATTTAAAAGTTGTTTGTTTTGAATGACTTACACATATTTTTGCTGGGATGTATTCAAATTAATAAAAAAAAAACATTTTTCGAAAAAATTATTCAAAACTCTAATTTTGTTCTATTTATTTGTATAGCTTGGATTCGCTTCAAATTTTACTTATTTAATTTTTTAATATAAAGGAACAAAAATCTGGCCGACGAACTGGAATCAAACCACTTTAAAATTTGGCCATACTAATAAGAACACCTCTAATATGAAGGGGTTATAAAGAAAGTGGTCTAACTCACATTTCCAAAAAAAAAAAAAAAAAATGGAGTAAAGGCTTTCCTTAACTCTACAAAGTTAAAGGACCCTGAAATTTTAATGGATTTCTTGTATTGTCAGATATATTGTCGCTTAATACAACAATCCTTTCCACAAAAATAACCTCTGAGCTGTAGGGATTTTGAGCTACTGATTTCAAATACGTTATTTAAATTATTCCGGCATAGCATTTTCCCGGAATTTAGGAATTTTAGTCCTTTTTTAACTCTTTCACTACCCTTGTACACAACAGTGTACACATCTTTAAAAGAATATATAAAATTTTAAATTTAATTTAAACAGTAAGTGATATAAATTTATGATCTAGAGTCAAACTAAAGAACATTAATTTACCTGAATATATAAAATTTTATAATGCAAAAAAAACTTTTACACGTTTTGTATATAAGTTTAATAGGCCCCTGGCCTTCAAAGAAAAATCATTGTATGTATAACCAGTTCAACATGGCAATACAGTCGCGATATTTGTTAATGAAGTCCAATTTTTTTAATACATCATAATCTCCGAGAAAAGGGGGTTTTGGTGTTTCTTATAAACTAATGAAGATAAATAACTGAAATTTGGCATATGGCTTCGTTTTATGACTAGAAGAAAACCAGCCAACGGATTTTTGGCTATTCAAATACTTAAGGGATAAAAAGGGGATGAGAAATTTAAAAACATCGATTTTCTAACGCCATTTTTGGAGATTAGGAGGGGAGGGGGAATATTTCGGTACATATTTTTTCTAATTTGAGGACTCTCAACAAGAATCTGAAGTTGGAGTAAAGTTAGATCCGCAAACAAAAGTCGGTAGTAAAAGGGTTAAAAGTCTTTTTTCAAAGCAGTTGTTCTTAGTATCATATTATATTCAAAAGCCTGCTTACTTATTAATTTCTGAAGAAAATTAAAAAAAAAACTAACTATTGGGCTAACATATTTAAATAAAATATTTTTTTTAAGTTTTCATTTTGAGTGTAGCAAGTATCTATTCACTATAGGAAATATAATGATTCTCACAATAAATATCTCACTTCATTGTACGCTTATAAATGAAAATAATGCCCTTTGATAAGAACTAAAAGAAAACATAAAAAAGTTACCACCACACTAATAGAAAAAAGTCTGTAAAAATTTTAAATAAAACTACTAAAAATTAGTTAAAAATTATCTTACACAAAGAAACTGCTAAAATTAGAAGATTATTTATGTTATTTTAGTGAGATGGGAACGGCAAAATTAAACTGTGAAATAAACCTACAGAATTTCAGTTATATTTGAGTTAACTTTTAGTTAATATAAAATAACTTAGCCCATAAATATTTTGCTAAATAATTAGTACATCTACAATTTCCTGTTATTTTAGTAGAATTTTGATCTATTTGTACGGACTTTTTTAGAGCAAATAACAGAAAAATTAGTTCAATTTAATCAGAACGCGTTTAACAGACTTTTGTACTAACTTTTTTTATGAGTGTAGACTAAAAAATCACAAAAAGTGTAAAATTTTCAAAGATTTTTTTATAAAAACCATCAGAGTTTTTTAGCAAAAACTACTTTTGATTTTGGCAGGATAGACTGCTTTTTGAATTCAACTACATTTAATTTAAAAATAAAATATAAAAAAAATGCGGATATAACAGTTTCTTTTTGCTATGTTTAGTCTATTAATATTTATAAAAACTTTATGGTATAATTTCTTATTTTAAATTAACTAAAAGTTTACGCAAATATAACTAAAATCCTACAAATTTAATCTGCTAATTTCAGCAGTTTTTTCTGCAATGTAATTTTTAACTAATTTTTAGTAGCTTTTTCTGCTATTTCCATAGGTATATTTATATGATTACACTAATTGTTTTAAAAACAACTTTATATCTGAGTTTATAGAAAACGGGACTTATACTACTTTAAAAATAAGCTCTTCATTATTATCTTATTTTGCTTTAGGTTAAGCAGTTTACATTTTAAAGTTTTTCTTCAATCATGTACTACTTTTTTTGCATAATTACAAACATTTACTTTGCACATCACTTATTTCTCTACACATCTGCTACCATGACAGGCACTTACATAAAACATACTATTAAAGCTACCTTAATGTGTGTTAATGCAAGAAAATCACATTTAAAGGATCACTCATTTTTACATGCATATGTGACAACATGAGTATATAGGATGTCAGTCAATCATTCACCTAAATTTTTACAGAAATAAACAAGAATTCAAACAAATCACAATTTCCTTGCGTAATAATAAGATTTTTCAATTATTTTGTCCACTCTCATCAGCTTAAAAATATAAAATCTTTGCATACATGATTTTATTGATCACCATTTTGCTTGCCATTTTCGTTAAAGCATATAAGTGTAAAAATAACACAACATTAGAGTTGTTAAATTTCGATACTTTTTGAGTACTCAATACTACTCAATACTTTTCAATTGAGTAGTCGATATTACTCAATACTTTGAACGGTTTTTTTGAATTTAAAAATAAAATGTTATGAATTCGTATTTATTAGGAAAAATAACGACAATTCAAATCACGTGTTAAATAACTATTGTTACCTACATTTTAATTAATTTAAAACATTTGAAATAAATTAATTAAATAATTTTTCCCAAAAATTTGTTACAAATTTTTCTTGCTTCACAAATAGAGTTGTATTTTTAGAGTACTATTTTTACAGTTGTATTTTTATACGAAAAATACACATTTCTACGGAAAATTGCATCTTTAAAAGTATTGAGTAGCACCGTTTTAGTATTGAGTACTCAAAAAAACAGTCAGTATTGAGTACTCAGTACCGGAATACTCAATACTTTTATAACTCTATACAACATTAAGGTACTGGTTTTTGAGTCATAACTAAGACCGACTTTTTTCTAAAATTGACTTGAAATTTACTTGTGTCAAAATTTGTCTACAAAAAATTAGAAATACGGTAAGAAATTTTGCCTAATGTTAGATGTATTTAAGAGAAAATTGGAAATATGATCCATATGGGCGACAGGTCCAAATATGGATATATCCTATCTACATTTAAAATAATACGTCAGTAGAAAAATCTATCAAAGGGGTTTCAAATCGATTTGAATAATTTTTAACAAAGTTTTTGTTGAAACACTGATTTAAATAAAGATTTAAATCCTCAGTAGTGCTACTTTTTATTGCATTTCCTGAAGCAGTTTCTTTTATCTCCCGTATATGATATGAATTTGTATGCGACGTTGCACTTAGAAGCAACAAATTGCAACAAAAATACAACCACATCTCAAACTTTGCCTTCTTTTATTGCATTTTAGGTATGGAAAGAAAAAGTAACGCTGAAAAATTTGCTTCTAATATTGCAGTGCTTTTAAAGTCATGTATACTTTTTGTTGCGATTTTTTTTTCCATATATAGGGACAACTAAACGTATAATTAATATATTAAGTATACGCATAGAGGACCCAACTGATTAAAGAAATATTTGAATTTTTATTGACGCAATACCTAATAAGTATTTTCTTCAAAAAGAATCCGAGTAATATACTAACTGTGTTATTCAAAAACTTTTAAAATATCCTAATTACAGACTTTTAAGCTAATTTGGCAAAAATAATATTCACAAATGATTAATAAAGATAAACTTATTAAACGCTTAAATCAGGGTATAGCCTAAAATATCTGTTTTATAAAGTTTGGAAAATGAAAACCACTGTAAAGAACTAAAAAACGTTAATTTACAATGATCAAATGAATTGTTTAAGAGTCATCCACGCAAAAATAGCTGGAATATAACATTTTCAGTGTGTTCGTTTACTCGAAATTCTTACTACTTTTACTACAATTGCAAAGTTTTGTTTACTTTTTGTATTGATTTTTTCCAGCTGTAGTAAAAGTAGTAACTTGAAGTAAGTAAACGGACATGCTTATTGTATCCAACCAAAACAAAAAAAACTACAAAAATTCCTAGACTAAACTCTTTTTTCGAAAATTTTCCCAAATTTGCATGAAAATAAAATAAAAACAAATTCAATAAAAAAGTGATGCATTTATAATAAAACCATACTCGATATTGGAATACTTTTAGTATTCGTAATATAAAAAATTATTTAACACAGTTTGTTCCCATTATTACTTCTCAGTAATGTTTTAAAACAGTTTCTTAATATTTTTTGATTTGTAATAAAACAATTTAATTTACAAAACAATATATTTACCTACAATTACCGAATCATTCGTTCACAAAATTCATGTATCACTAACAATAAAAAGAGAGAATACTTTGTAGCTGCCGGAATTAAAAACAAATTTAATCAACTTTTATTGTATGTTTTTGAATACAATTTTTTAATAAAGGTTTCATAGAGATAATGAATGCTTTAGCCAATTCTAAATTAAGAAGTTTTTTGTAATAACAGCGTAAAACTTTCTGAGTCGATAGAAAATCATCTGAGCTATTTTTTTTTTTTTTTTTAAATATAAAATATAAAAAGTTTAGCTAAATTGAGTTATATATTACACAAAAAATTAAGAACTAATTCCGACTTATTTCTTATTCTTATTTTTCACAAATCTTCCATAAAATTTTTCAAAAGTATTTAAAATAAAAACTTTTGAAGTAAGTCGGGACTAGTTTTGAATTTTTTGTATAATATATATTGAATTTTTTGTATAATATATATTGATATTTTTTATTAAAAAAAAACAAGCTCAGATGATTTTTTATCGACTTAGAAAGTTTTAGCATATTTTTCGGATTGGTTTTGGAGCAAATATTTATTAGGTATGGTGTTAGATATTCAATAAGAATTCAAACACTTCTGTAGTCAGCAGAGAATACAAAATTGCTGTTTTTTTTTATTTTAAAGAGAAGCAACACTCAGGAAATTCTTCCTATTAATTAACGTGTGGCTTCCTTTGGAAAGGGGATAGACAAGAAGTGAAAGGTAGTGAAAGAGGAAGGGCTTCAAATATGGCAACACTGTAATTTCGCGAGATGTTGTATTTTAGAATAGTTGTTGCGCGCCATCTGATGGTGAGTTGGCGAACTTTGTTGAAGCTTTTTAGTTCATAGCCCTGTTACATTATTTTACATCGGTGGGGTTAAGTGTTATGGAAACACCGAATGAGGACGCTGCAAAAATGTATGAGGGATAGAAAAAACTCACACATATTATTATTTTTCATAAATTGGTGTTGCATTGGTCGGGGATCGAACCCGCAACCTCCAACGCGCTAACCATTACACCGCAGGTTTTTAGGTTTTTTATTGCATGTTTTGCTCTTATTTGCTTCTTTTGGATTTTCCGTTTTTTTGGCTTTAAAAAGATTTTCTTAAGATTTTTGAGCTTTGAATTGCTTTTTTTAAGACTTTTTGCCCAAAAATACTTTTTTTTGCTTACAAAAATATATTTTTTCTCTTAACTTTGATTTAAAAAAAATGCTGTTTTTCCAAGTTTTTTTGCTTTTGCTTTTTTATTGCTTTTTTACAATATTTTTTTGCTTTAATCACATCGGATTTTGCTTTTTTCTGTCTGCTCTGGTAATCAGTTAGGTCCTCCATACGTATACTTAATATATTAATTATACGCTTAGGTGTCCCTAATATATGGGACAAAAACCATAACCAGAGAACACAAAATTACTGTTTTTGCTTTTTATTGCTTGTTTTACTCATATTTGCTTCTTTTTGCTTTTTTTTGGATTTTCCGTTTTAAAATAGCTTTTTCTTAAAATTTTTGAGCTTTGAATTGCTTTTTTTTAAGATGTTTTGCTCGAAAATACTTTTTTTGCTGACAAAAACCAATTTTTTTCTCTTAACTTTGAATTTTTTTTTTTTAACTGTTCTTTTTCCAAGTTTTTTTTTTTACTTTTGCTTTTTTATTGCTTTTTTACAATACTTTTTTGCTTTAAACACATCGGGTTTTGCTTTTTTATGCCTTCTCTGATCATAACAAAAAATTTACATGACTTCACAAGCACTGCTTTATTAGAATCAAATTTTTCAGCGTTATTTTTTTCTTTCCCTTCTGAAAATGCAATGAAAGAAACCAAAGTTTGAGATGTTGCTATATTTTTTTTTGTTATTACTTCTAAGTAGGACATCTCATACAAAAATCATAACATGTACCGGCAAAAAAAGAAGCTGCTTCAGAAAATGAAATAAAAAGTATCACCTCTATATTACAGGTATATGAAATTATTTTTATAACATTCCGTTATAAATTACAATAGAAATACAACAACAAACGAAAGCGAGTAATACATTGGAAGTTGGGTCAGATTAATTATTTTTATTATTAACTATTATCATTATTATTATTCTTGGCAGAATTTTACATATGACGCCCTGAGTTATAAAAATATTTTCAAATGATCTCTTCTTTTGTGTACGATTTCTTAAAGCTAAGAAAAATAATGAGAATAGAAGTAAATCAAAAATACAGCTATGGACATGAAAATAGGACACTTTTATGTGTTAAGAAACATAAGTATTTATTTTAAAAAATAAAACGAAAATAAAATTTTCAATTTCATATACGGGAAGTGTTATTATTGATGATTGTAATTCATTCTTTATTTAAATAAAAATCCTTCAACTATTTTATGTATATTGGTTAATATGTATAAACTAATAAAAATATCTGGACTTCTAAACAGGACAAATTTTATATTTTTACAAAAAACCGTACATTTTTTGGGTTTTTAAAACAATTATTATTTTTTTAGCGTTAATATTACACTAATATTTTGTGCTGTATCCATTATTATCAATAACCGCTTCGCATCTTCTTTGCATACTCTCAACTAATCCCTGGCATCTTTCTTTTGGTATAGAATGCCAGGCTTCTTGAACCAGCCCAAAGTTCGGTGGAATTTTTATAATTGTCTTGCGAAGCTTTTGTTTCTACATAATTCCATAATAATTCCATTGTTCTTGTAAAAACCAATCCTTCACTACACAGAAAAAACAGTAGGCACCAACAATGGGAATTTGTAAAAGCAATCACATTTTCTTTGAAATTGAAATTTTAGTTCCAACAATTTTTTTGTTTGAAATATTTGTAACTCGTTTTTAAATTGTTATCTTTCATATAAAAATTGTTTAAAAATAAAAATTCAAAGTTATAAAAAAAAACAATTTTTTTTTTTTTGGATTTACAAAATTCTTTGTTGGTGCCTTTTAAAAAAGTTTTTTTTTGTATTTACAAATTTGGTATGAGAAAGGTGTTTAAAAATTTAATTAGAATTTTGTAAATTCGTTCTGTGTATGTTCGACGAATGCTTCGGATCATTGTCTTGCATAAAGATCCACTTAACTGGCATATTTTCATAGGCAAATGGCTCCATAACATTCTTAAGAATGCTCAAATATTAAAACCTGTCCATTTTGTCCTCTACTTTTACGATAGGCCCAACACCACGCCAGGAAAAAGCCCCTCATACCATAATATTACCCCCACCGTGTTTCAAGGTCTTCTGAGTGTACTTAATGTTTAAAGCCTGGTTTTTTGGGCGGTGTACAAGTGTTCTACCATCTAGTCCGACACGATTTACCTTCGTTTCATCGCTCCAAAGCACATTTTTCCAAAAGGACAACTCATTTCCTTTGTGGGTTTTGGCAAAATCAATACGTTTCTTAATATTTTTTTTTTTGAAAGAACTCTTCTTTCTACTTATTCGTCCAAATAAGATTGCTTTATTCAGTCTTCTTCTTACTAACCTGCCTGACACTTTAACGTTGAATTTTATTTGACGGGAGGACATAAAAGCGTTGAGTTTGCTTTTGCGTACTATAGTCCTGTCCATATAAGTTGTAGTTTTACGACGGATTGGCTTACGTTCTTTATTTTGCGTATGATATTTCTTGTCGGCAGCATATAGACGAATAGCATTGTATACCATATTTCGCGAACACTTTAGTATTTTAGCAATTTCAGTTGGAGATTTCATCTCGTTGTGGAATTGAGATATAAGTCTTCGTTTTTCTGGATTACAATGTTTTCCACGTCCCATATTGGTACAATTAGAAAAAATTTACTTATTTCAAACGCAAATTATGAAAAGAATATTATTCCTAAGTGCATCGAGTAAAATTTTGACACTTATGCAAGTGTCCTATTTTTATGTCCAAGTCAAATAAATAAATATTTGCATGTTTTAAATATTTCAAAGTTTTATATATAATCTGAGACTACTTGATTACAGTTTACTGTAATAGAAAAGAAATACAATTATTGCTTTATAATTATTGAGAGAAATGCATGAAGATAATTTTGTATGAAGTGTTTTATTTCTATGTCCAAAGATATATTTTATATTCCTTTTTTCTCTGCCCTAAAATTATATAAACATTTAAATATAATTTGAATTTCGGGTGTATGTAAGCAGAGACTACTAATTATAGAGATAGGAAATCAAAAATTAAGCCTGGATTAGCCAGACGTAAACGTAAACGTATCTCTGCATAGCTAAATTAATTAGTTAAATAAGAACAGAAGATGTGTTGTGTTTTTAGTTTCATTCTTATGCATTCAATATAGAGCAAACATAAATACACAACGAAAATCTGTTGTGAATCATATGATATTGTAATCATTTTTGAATAATAGTATGATAACTTAAGGATAATGTTATAAGAAAAAAAAGGTAAAATTATAATATTATTGTCGCAATCATAAACCTAAAAATATAAAATTCGAATATGGACATCCAAACCATGACTTTTCTTTGCGTGTATTTTTTGTTTGACCTTAACTAAACATACATTTTAATGTAGCGGGGCAGTTGTCTAGTCTAAGCAGATGTACGCATTTTTAGATATATTTCTAATTCTTACAAAACTGTCTTTACCTAAAATAATATAACTAACACGCTTAGATTTTAGTTTTATACATTTTGTATCTTTTTATACGAAGTATCATTACATTTTGGGGAGTATTAAGAACATTCCGTGTTGAATATAAGCACAAACGTTTGAATATATATAAGATTTACATGAAGAGAGGCAGCTGTAAAAATCCCTGACATCATTAAATTGTGCATTGCATGATGATATTATGTTTGTTTTTTTTTCTAATGATATAAAGAGAAGAAGTATCGTGTGTTTTCACCATTTTTTACTTCTCGCATTTATCTTGTTGATTTTTATCATCGTAATGATTTTACTTTTTTCTTTAGACAACTTTTAATGTTCACGAGGGAGTTGAAAATATTTTGTTGTTTCATTTAGTTTTTTCGTTATATAAAATTTTATATTATAAAAAAACTGCAAGCTGCTATTTGCTTTTTGGCATTAAACATATATTTTTGTGTATCCTGATACTCTTCTTCTCGCCTTAAAGGAATTGTTTAATTTTGCGCTTGTTTTTCATGTTATTAAAGTTTCATCTTTTCATTTACGTGTGTCTTTTATGTTTCGCATTTAAGTTACATTGTTTTATTTAATTTATCCTTCACGTTTTTTTAGAAATAAAAAAGTTTTGTGTATTAATTATTTTAAAATAAAACCTCCTTAAGTTAGTTTTATCCCTAAAAGAATGAGTGTTGTTTGTTTATAAGTTAAGAGCTTTAATTAAAAAGTTAAGGCAGTACTCTTTGTTTAAGAAATTATTTTTATGATATTTACTTTTCCATCTGATACATGCTGCAAGAAATAATATGAAGATATAAATATTTAATCTGTAGTCAAGTATAGATAAGCAAAATTTAAATTCAAGTAAAAATACTTTCAAATAAAATGCACTTATACTTCGCATAACTCGGTTAAATTACCTTAATCCTGCATCGTAGAAAACTACATTATGGAAAAATTTCTTTAAATCACAATCTTTATAACCAGCGCAAGGAATTTTGTGTACTAAAAAATTGTTTCTTATATCCATACAAATAAATAAATAAACTAAACTAAAAAAAAGCAAAAAAATTTACTAAAACTCCTTAATGTTAAATATATGCATTTATTGTTGATCCATTTCGGCGTTTCCAGTGTTTTCAATTAAGTTGGTTTTTGTCTTAAAAAGTAGTTTAAATATTGAAAACACATATTTATTAAATGGGAAACTTAGTATTTGTTTAAAGAAATCGACCACTTTTGAAAAAGCCCCATATATCCATATATATTCATAAATGTGCATTAATGAAATTTGAGATAATATCTGCACGTATGATCGTAAAAGTTCATTCATATCCATGAATGTTCATACATGAAGATACATGCAGATATTACATCAGTTTTCATTAATTCACATATGTGGAGATACATGGATGGTTTTTTTCAAAAGTGATCGATTCCTTTAAACAATTTAGGAACGATTATTTCCAATCTAATATAAAATTTTCAAACTAAAAATGACAGCTGTAATATGGCAGATGCTTTTTGTATAACAATCAGTATTTAATGTGGTGTCCGCGATTTTTTATATTGAAATTTTGATGTACTTGGAACAAGTATTCACACCAAACGTCTTTCCAAACATAAATTGCGATCTGCAAACATTTTGTAGTACTCCTATAAATCCAATTAAATTCAAACTCCCAGAAGTGATGAATATTATTGGAGAGCTTGACGTAAAAAAGTCTCCAGGACACGATAAAATATCGGGAAAAATGATTAAAGAACTTCCCGAATGTGCAGTAAGAACACTGATGTTTATATTTAACGCCATAAATAGATTAGGGCACTTTCCCCTAAACTGGAAACAGTCACAAATAATTATGATCCCAAAACCCGGCAAAAACATTACGCAAACATCATCATATAGACCAATCAGCCTGCTGTCAATATTATCAAAAGTGTATGAAAAACTACTCCTTAATGTTATTATACCTTATACTAACGATCATGGTATTATACCTCAGCATCAGTTCGGTTTTCGAAAAAGCCATAGTACAATAGAACAAGTGCATCGAATTGTCAACATTATAAGGGAAACATTTGAATCAAAACTTTACTGTTCAGCTCTATTTATCAATATCTCTCAAGCACAAAGGACTTATTTGGAAAATTACCCACACTCTACCACAAAATACTCACAAGATTCTCGAAAATTACTTGTCGAACCACTCTTTTGTAATCAAGGTGAAAGAAAACTTCTCAAGTACGCGATTAATAAGTGCAGGCGTTCCACAGGGTAGTATATTGGGTCCCTTTCTATTCCTATTGTACACTGCAGACATGCCTAACCATAGCCTAACGAAAACGTTCACATTTGCTGATGATACAGCGATTACACTGTGAGACAAATGGTAGGGGTCAGTGATCGGGAAGGGTTCAAACTACCGGGGAAAGTTATATCGGTATAAAAGAAGTTATACGTGTCCCGGCGTTTCGCTGGGTCACCCCTAGGAATCGAGATATATCGATTTGACCTTTGGTGGTCTTTTTTTTTTTTGACATAACTCGAGAACCACTAGTCCGATTTTGCTCAAACAATTTTAAAAAAATTAAAAATTACAATTCCTTTAATCTGTTCATATAACGTTTTTCTATATACTCAACAGTTTTGCCGGTAAAAATAAATGTTTGTTACCGCTACCAGAAAAATCAATAAATAACCTTTTGTTTATTACTTTTTTTTAATATTTTAGGCAAAAAATATTTTTTTCTTCATACATTTATTTTTACCGGCGAAACTGTTGAGTATATAGAAACACGTTATATTAACAGATTAAAGGAATTGTAATTTTTAATTTTTTTAAAATTGTTTGAGCAAAATCGGACTAGTGGTTCTCGAGTTATGTCAAAAAAAAGATATATCTCGATTCCTAGGGGTGACCCAGCGAAACGCCGGGACACGTATAACTTGTTTTTGACCGATATAACATTTCCCGTTGGTTTCATCCCATCCCGATTTTGACTGTCGCTGTGCTGATAAACACACTCTAGTCCCACAACTTCATCTAATCATCTTCAAGCCCACATATCTGAACTAGAAAAATGGTTCGAAACTGGAAAATAAAGATTAATCCATTTAAGTGTGCTCATGTAACCTTTACTCTACGAAAGGAAAATTGCAGCCCCATCAAAATTAACAACGCATTAGTACCTCAACAAAATCACGTAAAATACTTAGGAATTCACCTTGATCGTCGACTAACTTGGAGTAAACATATCGAATCCAAATTAATTCAAATAAAATTGAAGACATCTCAATTGATGTGGCTTATAAACTCGAGATCCACTCTTAGTCTAGAATACAAAGTTCTCATTTACAACGTAGTAATTAAACCAATTTGGTCCTACGGTATCCAACTGTGGGGAACAGCTTCTGCTTCAAAAATTTTGATGCCACCATCATTATCTGAATATTGCGCCACTTGACTTTTAAAAGTAATGATACACCCAGAAAACAGATTCGGTGCTGACAACCCCATTTGTTGCCAATCGAATGGTTCAGTTGCATCAAATGAATTTTCCGGTTGTAGCTACCGAATTATTCTTGATACAACTGAAATTCTGTTGCCATAGTCAAATTAGTCATATCTCAATTGGTTTTCTGTCAATCAGTTGCCAAAAAAAGTACCTTTTTCCAGAAAAAGTACTTTTTTCCAAAAAAAAGTACCTTTTTCCAAAAAAAGTACCTTTTTCCAAAAAAAGTACCTTTTTCCAAAAAAAAGTACCTTTTCCGAAAAAAGCACCTTTTTCCAAAAAAATTTACCTTTTCGCAAAAAAAAAGTACCTTATCCAAAAAAATTTACCTTTTTCCAAAAAAAATACATTTTTCCAAAAAAATACCTTTTCCAATAAAGGACCTTTTTCCAAAAAAGGATCTTTTCCCAAAAAAAAGACCTTTTTCCAAAAAAAATAAATTTTTCCTAAAAATAACTTTTTCAAAAAAAGTACTTTGTAAAAATAAAGTATCTTTTTCCAAAAAATTTCGCTTTTTCCAAAAAATTCCATTTAAAAAAATATAATTTCACAAAAAGTACTTTTTTTCTTCCCCCCACGGATATCTCCACTAAAACAAGGTTTCTTGATATTCGGCATAGACGTCCGCTAAGACGGGATTTTCGGAAATTCCTACCGGAATTTCCAAATACATTCGGCATAGACGTCCCCATAGACGGTCTCACAAATTGGAAAAGTGTCCCCCTTAACTGCCTGCCAACACCACTGGAGTTAAGAAGTTGAAATTTGGCATAAAGGTTCCTCCACTGTAGTAGACATTGACTAAGTTTGTATTTTTGGAATTCCCTACAGGATATCCCAAAAGGGGGATGTTTCCCCCTTGACGGCCAGCCCAAACTGCGGAAACTATGTAGCCGAAATTCGGTATGTGAGTTCCTCCTTCTGTGTAGGCGTCCGCTTTGACGGAATTTTTGAAATTCCTATCGGGAGGGAGATAAGGGGAAAAGTATTCTCCTTGACGGCCTGCCCAATCCCTTCTGGCCAACCTAAAATTTTAAATATGTATTCCCTGGAGTAGTACCGGCAACGTAATTTTTCTATTTTGGAACAGAAACATAGTAAAAATGTGGGTTGAAAGGGAAAAATGTCCCCAATAACGGCCTGCCCAAACCGCTGAGGCAATGAAGTTGAAATTTGGTATGAATGTTCCTCATCCATCGCAGACAGCCGCGAAGATCGGATTTTAGTAAATTCCTATAGGGAGGGGCAAAAAGAAGAAAGCCTACCCTTGGTGGCCTGTAAAAACCCCTTCGTCTAGAAACCTGAAATTTAAAATGTGGGTCCCTGGAGTAAAGGCTAACTTATTAGAACGATACTATTTTGAATTTTGGACAGGGTCGTTATAAAATAGGGGCTCAAAAAGGGAAAGTGGCCCATTAACGACCTGTCCAAACTGCTGGAACTAGGAAGCTGAAATTCCCTGTCGATGGATTTTCGGAAATTCCTACCCAGAGGGGCACAAATAGTAAAAGTTGGCTAGAAACCTGAAATGTAAAACATTTGTTCCTTGGAGTATGGGCTCACTTATCGGGAAGGTGCTTTGTGGAATTTTGGACAGGGACATTGCAAAAATGGGGATTAATGAAGCGAAAAGTGCCGCTTAAAGGCCTGCCCAAACTGCTGGAGGTAGGAAGTTGAAATTTGGTACTAAAGTTCCTCCTCTATTGTAGACATCCGGTAAGATGAGATTTTTGGAAATTTCCACAGGTAGGGTCAAAAACAGGAAAAGTATCCCCCTTAACGGCCTGGCCAAACTGCTGGAACTAGGGAGCTTAAATTCGGTATTTGGGTTCCTTCTCCAACGTAGACGTCCCCTAAGACGGTATTTTTGGAAACTCATACCGGGATGGGTAAAAAGTGAAAAAACTTCCCCCTTGCCGAGTTGGGCAAACTTCTGGATATAGAGACCTAAAATTATGTATGTAGTAGGTTCCTCCTCCAACGCAGACGTTCTCGGAATTTTTGGAAATTCCTACCGGGAGGGGTAAAAACGGAATAATTCTCCCCTTTGATGGCCTAACCGAACCCTTCGGCTAGAAACCCGTAATCTATAATGTTTTCCTTGGAGTATGGGCTAACTTATCGACAAGGCATTTTTAGGACTTTGGACAGGAACGTGGTAAAAATGGTGGCTCAAAAGGGGAAAATTGCACCCCCCCCCCCTGAACATCTGCGTCTTTAGCTAGAAACCTAAAATTTAAATAAAGAACGAGTGTATATGGAACACTAAAATTAAGAAACTAAATAGGAAACGAGTGGAATTGAAACACTACACAAGTGGAACGAAATGGATATAAACTTCGAACGAGTGGAATTGAAATTATAGACAATGGAAATGGATTGGAAGAGGGAACGAAAAGGAATGGACTATAGAACGAAATGGAATGAGGAGCGAGATGGCATAGAATGGGGAACGAGTGGAATTGAAACACTGCAGTTAAAAGAGGAATGGAACGGAGCAAGTGCAAAGAAATAGAATGGAAAGAGAAGCGACTGATATCAATATCGATACACAAGACAGTAGAACGAAATGGAATGAAACGGGGAACGAGTGGAATTCGAATAACAGATAATGGGAACGAAATGCAATGGAATGTTATTCGCTTCGCCCGCTATCTTTAATATTATAAATCGCTTACCAACCCTGCTTTAAATGATTTTTTTATATTTTCATTCAAACCACAAATGAACAAAACTATTTACGGGTCCATCTACCTATGTGCGCACTTTACCAAATTATCTTGACATAGGTACACACATATATTTGAAGAATTATTGTTGTGTCAGAATTATTTATTTGTGGTGGCTGGGTGAGTGAAGGTTTTTATTATAAAAAACTGTATTTAAAAAAGCAAATTTTAAGAGAAACCATCAACCACAAATACGCGTTATCTATAATAAATTTACCTTAACAATTATTTTACCTTAGCAACAAATATTTTGTTTTAGTTTATATAAAAGAAATTTAATTCTAACTTTTAAGGCACGCTAACAACGTAGCGGGCTGCGCCCGCTAGTATTTTCATATATTTAGTTGGAATATTCTTCTACCTCAAGTCCAAATTCTAATATGATATTGTCATATTAGATTTTATTTGTTGTTTCAAAAAGGTTTGATCATTTTCATGATAGACAATACAATTGTTTCGTAGGCATCACCCTACTCTTCAGTTGTCCGCAATAAGAAAATGATAACTTTCTTACTTAAACCGAGACATTACATAAGGTACAAAAAATCAACGGGACGAGAATTTTGTACTTTCGTATATGAACTGTCTGATTTGGTAAAACCAGCTATAAATCAACTCCTTTTTGAAAGCAACAATTACATAACTTTGGGTAGTTAAATTTTATGAACACAAATAAGAGTTTAACATCACTTTTTCTAATTTTTTTTTCATTATTATTTTAGCAAATATATGCACCAAATGACAACATCAACTAATTTGACCAACGATTTAGCGTAATTTCACATAACATTTACATGATTAGAAATTAAATTTTTATATTCTTTTTATGGGTTTGTTCCCACGACTTCACTTATAGTTTCGCTAATTTCCTTCTCTTGTATCGGATCTTTTCCACGTCCCCTTCTTCTTCTTCCTATAAATCAGCTCTAAAAAAGATTTAAATTTTCTCAAAAAAACTTATGGAAAAAAATAAAGCTTCTCTTGAAATATTTTATTCAACTTTCAATTAATGGTTCCCCGTGGTTGATCAGAATTTCTTCTCCATAATCAGATTCACAAAAAAAAAATCAACATCAAATTTATTTTTGGTTCTTTTAAAATATGTTTTTAAAAATTATTTCACAATTTCAAATTTCTTAGTTTAAATTTACAGGGTAACAAAACACAAGTTTGTTTTACCTAAAATATTAGTTGATAATAATTATTTCAGTTAATTTGAAAATGATCTGAAAAATTCTTTAACTCATCAACTGAGAAATTTTAGCGGTGTAGGAAATCATAACTGATTTGACTCAAAATGTGTTATAATTTACAAGATTTTGAATAGAAAGATTTTGATTATTGCTGGTAAAATAAACTTTCGAGATTTCGGTTGTTTTTATGAAATACTGCTGACAAGCCATATGCTTAGCAGTTTTTAGCATTAAGAATGAAGTTTTATGTTATTAAAAATAAACAAATAAATTAAATAAAAAAAAGCTACTTCGACATGTCATATTTCATAGATAAAAACATAATTGACTTGCTGCGCATAAGTCAACTTACTCGCCAACATACAAAAAATCAAGAAATATGTGGTTACATATATCGTTACCAGTGTTGAAAAAATATTGAGTCTAAAAACAGATTTCAAAAGAATTTACAAAAAAATCTAGAACATTACTTTATTTTTGAAATAATGATAAAAATAAGTCATTATTGGTAATACATCAATTTTTAATTTGAAATAATGAAAAAAGTAAGTATTTATTAGTAACTCATTATTAATTTTAAAATAATGCAGAAAGTAAGTCAGTGTCATTACCAGTAGTCCAAAAAATAATTATTTGTCATTACCGTTTCTACACTGGGTAGTTATTAATATCATCTATACTTTTCAGATTTTAATTATTTCAATCGATTTTAACAGCATTTAAGCATTTTACAACAAAATAATTTTAATTATTTTGTTGTAAAAAAAGTATTTATTTTGTTGTTCGGTATTGCGTATTTGATTTACTTGGTACCGGATGAGATCATTGGATTATGCTTAAATCCTGGAAGAAAAATTAGTGCATTTAAAAAAAACCGTCAAAGAAACTTAGATTTCAATGTGGTAACGCATCAGGTCTGAAAAATTAAGGGCCTGTTTATGTATTACGAAAATAGTCTAAACGAAAGGAATTGAAATTACTTTCGTCAAAAATATATGGAAAAGAAAAACAAATTTTCGTTACTTTGCTATCGTTTAGAGTATTTTCGTAATACATAAACTAGGGCTAACTTATTCAGAATGTTTTCAAACTGAAAATACTAAACTTGGTTTTTTGTATACAAGTAAATTACAATAATTTTGAGTTTACGAATAAAAAATGTTGTTTGTATAGAAAATTTTAAAAATTGCGGATTTAAATGTAGGCGTCTTATTAAGAGTGGATCTCGTATTGGAATGTAATTGTACTCCAACATTTTTATTTAAGGAGCCACGGCTCAAGAATTATTCTCTAAAGGATAGTGTCAGATAATAGCAGTGTCCGTTATTGGTAGATTTCACTGTATTTAATAATTTTTTACAAAATCGCTAGTTTTTCTTTTAAAATTGTTCAGCCATTTGTAAGCTTAATTTTAGCCAATTTTTAAGACATTTTTGCACAAAAATTTGGCCATTTTTGAAAACTAAGTTCTATCAATGCTTTTTTTTTTTGGAAAAGTTTTTGTAGACCGACCTGTTTTCTTTTTTGTTTTCCCAGCGTGAGCAAGATAAATAGTTCAAATAAACGTTGTTACTGTGATGGGATGTTAGCGCAGCCAGTGGTTATCCAGCTGTTACAGTTTATTTACATTTTAAGCTATCAAGTACTATATGTCTCATTACATTAGTGAGTAGAACTCTCGTCTGCCCATCTGACGGGAAAAAGAAAATTCATATGAACCTCTTTTAATATTAATTTTGAAAATTTATTGGGCTAAAACCAATTGTTTCTCATATTTTTTTTTTCTTTATGCGTTGCAAATTTTATTTTTTAAATTTATTTTTATCGGGATATACATTAAATGGAATTAAATGTGCTAAAATCTGAAAAGTGTAACGACGTGTTTTCACTTTTTAAGCTGGGGCATATTAAGCGTGCCCAGGATCCGTTACAAACTATTTATATTTCGATAAGAGAAGAAAACACTGTGCAATTTAATATTTTTTCATAACACGTTATAAACTTTATTATTTAATTGTTCTTAACACGTAACAAGTTGACACGACACGAATATTTATTTTTTTACAGCCAGCAGAAGTCGGTCCCGTAGTAAACGGCAGTACTTTGTAGTGGGGTAGAGCAGGACGATAGCTCACGCTTACGGCGATGATTGAGCAGAGCGATAGCTCACGCTCACGGCGAAGATTTGAGCAGAGCGATAGCTCACGCTCACGGCAAAGATTGAGCAGAGCGATAGCTCACGCTCACGGCGAGATTTGGGCAGAGCGATAGTCACGCTCACGGCGAGGATTGAGCAGAACGACAGCTCACGCTCACGGCGAGGGTTTGAGCAGAGCGATAGCTCATGCTCACGGCGAGATTTGAGCAGAGCGATAGCTCACGCTCACGGCGAGGGTTTGAGCAGAGCGATAGCTCACGCTCACGGCGAGATTTGAGCAGAGCGATAGCTCACGGCGAGAGTGGTCACCGAGCAGAACGATAGTTGACACTCGCGTCGGAATGGGCAACAGAACGATAGTTCACGCTCCCGCTGTTAGTCCGTATTATGGCACAGAGCGATAGCTCACGTTGCCGTCCCTATCGTCAGCTGTCTTAGGTGGTCGAGTTGGTTAAAGGTGTTGAACGATAGTTAGACACCTTTAAGCTATTTATTTAAAACCTTCTTTAAATGCAGAAAGATATTTCACGCACTTATAGAAGATCTTACCTCGTTGCCGTCCACTGGCTAGTTCTCCAAAATCGATCAATGCAGCAGCTTTTATACATGTTGATCGATGACACATAAACATTCACACATATGTATTACACAGTTGACAACAATTACATGAGTGTTACAATTAGTAGTACAATGATGCATTTTATAGTATTTTCCAATGTTCAATGTTAGGTTTGACATCTAGATGGTATTCTGAATAAAATACTGTGAAATTCAAATATAATTTAAATAAATTAGAACACTGATAAGGAACCAATAATAAAATTAATTTTATATATATATACATGAGACGCAAAAACGAATGCACTGACTTTTGCTCGTCTCAAAAGTATTTAACAAATTGTGAAAAATAATCTGTTGAAGGCATGTCCCAATCCGGATTTCATTATTGCCTAAGGAAATCGTCAGGGGACGATGTTTTTAGAATTTTTGGAAGTATTTATTAAGTTAAATTACAAACTCAATGAGAATTTCTTGTTCTCGTCTAGGAGCGTTATTAAACATTCAAAATATCAAAGAAAAAACAAAAAATTTACCATAACTTGCTTTGTCAACTTCCAATTTCGTAAGATGACAAAAAGATGTTTGTTCCAATTTTGTTTCGCCAATGCATTTCCGATTCTTTCTTAACATCCGGTTCTTTTGTCTAATGATGTTATCCTCTTGGGATCCGAAGCCACTTTTTTCTAGGAATTATACCACTTGTTAAAATGCTTTTCAGTGCCTTCCCGTTTATGTTTTTCTAACCAGGAGCGTTATACAAGGTATAGGTATATTCACTATCATGTATGCTGATTTATGTATTTAATTAAACTTTTCCATCTAATGTATAATTTAAAAGCATATCACGTTTAAAGTTGGTAGAATTTTAATGCAGTTTTTCTCATGCAAAAATTATTATATTCGTTAAAACTTCTGATAATAGGTGCAAACTGACTAAACTAAATAGAAAATACAGTTTTGTTTTCACTCTTAGCTACCAACAAGAATTATTTAATGCAAATCCATACTAAACAGATTAAAGTTAGAAATAGTTTTATGAAGTTATTATCCAGCAAAATTTTTTAAAACTGTTCTTGTTTGGAGGAAATCAACCTCTTGTTCAAATTCCATACAAAAAGAAACGGTTGCAGAACATAAATTTTAACCTATGTATGTTAATGGAGTATTAGGTATTCTGCAACCAGTTGTTTGGATCTATCTGTTTTACTGGAATTTCAATATTTAATAATAGGCACTTCCGAACTAATGTTATACTTACAAGGAATGACCATTGATTGGTTCCCCCGATTATAATGAAATTTTAAATATCTCTTTTTAAGAGCTAACCACTACTGAATTCGTCAAACTCGCTTTAGTTTTAACCATCAGGTGCCCAGCATGTCGGAAAAAAGTCCGATTCGAGTGCACTGTGGGACAGGATCGCCGTTTTTTGGCCAAAAGTACAATTCAGGTAAAGGGAAAATACGTTTATACATTCAAAATCTAGGATTTTTGAATATGTTGTGAGTGAAATATTGTATAATTGTGGTTACTCGTTGTTAGTTGGCGAGAGTTCAAAGTCAAAGTTTTTTAATTTTGTGACATTTTTTATTTCATAATGATACAATAAAAAAGTCATAAATAAACAATAATTTATTCTAACAACAATCTCAAATAATAAAACTGAAACTAGTTATCAAAAAAAATAGATACCTCTTAAGTATTTACGAAAAAAAATTCGATGATGCTGGCCCACTGTGGAGTGTAGTGTAATTCGTTTTACAAAATTCACACAAATTAAATGTTTGCTTTTTACTTACTGCTTCCAACATTTCATAGTTATTTAAAAACTTGAAATAAGCTTATCAAATAACTTATAAATCATTCAGATCTCATTTCGCATCGTTGTCTAAATTTATGATCATAGATATTTGAACAGCAATATATGTTTCTTTTTAAAGTTAAAAATCAAAGCTTTGAAGAATTAATTCCTTAATTTAATTTTTCAATTCTGAATTAAAAATTCTATAAATTAATTCACTAAGCACCATATATTGAATGGAATTAATTCATATTTGCTTTCGTTCGATTTATTTTGTTACGAATTAATTCAATTGCAATAGTTCTTTTTATTAAATCAAATGAATTAATTCACCGGTGAACGCGTTCAATTTTATAAATCGAATGGAAAAAAGTGAATTAACCACTGAATTCATTCAATTTCATTTTCATTCAGTGAATTAAAAAAAAATAAAATTACATTCAGTGAATTAAAAAAAAAAATAATAAGTTCACTGAATTGAAAAAAAAATAAAATAAGTTCACTGAATTGAAAAAAAATAAAATAAGTTCACTGAATCCAAAGCCTGTTTTCTGCCGTTCAGTAGAAGAAAACAATAATGTATAAATAAAATTTTTAAATAAGCAATTTTACAGCGTGTGCTAGTAACAAATTATCAACTTATATGATTCAAAAATAAAGCCTTTTACTATTAAAAATAAAAACTTTACAGATATAGATAAATTTGGAAAAAAAAATAACTATTAATTTTTCCAACTAGTTTGTTACATATAAGTATGCAGCGAATCGTTATCCTTAACCCTCTAATGCACAAGACCGCCTAAAGGCGCTCTTCAGATGTTAAATAGTTTTTGGCTAAATAACAATATTTTATTAAACAAGTTGTATTATATCCATAGAAAACTTAACTGTCTACTTTTTTTCCTTCAAACTTTTTGTGTATAAGGAACGGTTTTCAAGCGAGTAGCATGTAAAGTGAAAATTTAGAAAATTTGAAAAAATTAACTTTTTACAATAGAAAAAAATATTTTAAAAATTGCCAAAAATTCATTTACGATCTGGCGTACATTACCGATAATAACAAAGCTAGTTTAAAGTCACTAATTGTAAAATCAGTTAAAAATTTTTCTCCAGGACTCACAGGATAACGCCAGGATACGTTTTACATATATCTATCTAACTCCAAAACTAGCAAACAGATTTTTTTTAAATTAAACACAGATTTTATACTTTGAGGTAGTAGTAAGCAGAACTAATTTCGTCAAAATTTATTGATGTTTAGTGCAAAATTCGCCTAATTTCGTAATTTTCAAAAAGCGAAAATCGCCATAACTTTTGTAATAACAGCAATTGATCAACAATTTTCGGTACGTAATTTTATTTTATTGATAGTATTATTTACAGCATATTTAGTATGTTGTCTTCAGCTAAGATGCAAATTTCTTACAAAAACTAAAAAAAAGACCTTTTTAAAAATGGTCCAGCTCGTCAGATCTCATTGCTAGACCACAAATATTTTGGGAATCATCATAAAACAAACCAAGATTTATTTTGAGAGGGGCACATTTTTCTGTCCATATAAGGTGAGTCGGTCTAATGTACATGAGAAAAAGACATACAAAAAAAAACAAAAGTTCAAAAGATCATTGGCAATACTTTTAACTTGGTTCCATGTTTTGTTCGCGGCTTCATATTCTTGTTTTACTGATCTTTTCCACGTGGTACGAGGACGGCCGGATAGTCGGTGACCTTGCAGATTCCATTGTAAAGCCGACTTAGTTATATCGCCATCTGGTATTTGCAAGATATGACCAATCCACATCCATTTACGTTTTTTTTATTTTCAGTTAAATTTTTTTTTTTTTTTTGCTTTTACCAAATCAGACAGTTTATATACAAAATTTCGTCCCGTTGAATTTTTGTACCTTCCCTACTAAAAAAAATTATATGACTTTTGATATTATATATAATTATATCCGAAAAATGAGAACATCTAATTGTATCAAATTAGATCGTATTGTGATCATATTAGATCTAATTTGAGGCAATTAGATCTAATATGATGGAATAAGATATGGTTTGATACAATTTTATCCGGATTTTGTCCTCATCCAAATGTATCAACTATAATATAATCATATCTAACTAGATATAATGGTATACAATTCGATACATTTGTACATAATTATTTGAGGCATATGTAACTATATATAGGTCTATATATAATTGGATATTGTAATATGTTGTATTATATATTGTGCAATATATAACAAGATATAGTTATATATTTAGGATATAATTTCGTAAAATTTTATATAATTATATCTTGGTATATATGTTCCAATGTATAATTATACAACATTTTATATGATAATATATGACTATATCAAAACTTTTTTACTTGGGTTATGTAAAATCTCGGTTTGTATGTTCCAATCATCATTTTCTTATTGCGGACAACTGATGAGTTGGGGTGTTGCCCACGAAACAGTTGTATTGTCTATGATCAATGATCAATCTTTTTGAAACAACAAATAAAATCTAATATGACAATATCATATTAGAATTTTGACTTCAGGTAGAACAATATTCTAACTAAATATATTTATTTTCTAACTTATTTTTTGTACCAAATATAAAAGTTATTTTTTGACTTTTATTTTTTCGATTAAGATATTTTAAAAACGCTACTTTAAATGTGTGCAGTTTTTACCATATTAAATAAAAGTTTGAAATGACCTTTATTAAAATTCAAATTGTATTCACTACGCCTTAATTATATTTAAAAAAAAAATCTGTTATCACTTGGGGCCATCATTGGCACGGCATTTGGACAAAGTATTAAATTCTTATATTAATTACGATTATCACTTGCGATGGTTGCATACACTACTTAAAAACAATATAAAATTTTGCCCAGCGGCAACCACATCTCCAATCAACATATGGTATCCAACTAATTGGATGCGTATAAAGCGAATTTTAATGTGATAATTATTTGTAAAAAGAGATAAAAATAGGATTAAACAGTAAACATTCTAATTGAAAAAATGCTTATTTATTAGTAAAGTCACAGCCTGTGTAGATGCTAGATTATGCTACGAGTCATAGACTGTGTAGAGGGTTGCCGGTTCGATTTCCGGTCATAGCATACACAAAAAGTTTCCATATAGAGACAATTTAACAACTAAAAATCCTTTGATCAATTGACACATAAACTAACCACTGATGAGTCTTTGTGTGAGCCAAAACCGCTGGATTCTTGGGACTCACTTGTGTTTATTGCATTTTTCAATACAAATGTTTTCTTCTTTTTCTTCCTGTAAATGAGCTTTAGAAAAAATTCTTACTTAATAATTCTAATACTAATTACGATTGTCCTATCCGACGCTTAGAAACACCACTTAAAAAAATAATTGTTTTTCTCTTCGTTTTAATGTCAATTCTTCAATAAATGAACAAGAAAATTATTTATAGGGACGTTCCAATATTCATAAAATCTTTTCATTTTTGAAAGTGAATATTTTGAAAGCGATAATAGCTGTGTTTGTGCGGCAAGCTATCAACGTTGGCTTATGTCATTCCCATACAAATTTGATATTAGTAACTTTGAGAGTTAACACTAAACGTTGGCTAATGTCAAATTTATATGGGAATGACATAAGCCTCATTGATAGCTTGCAGCACAAACACAGCTAATATCCTGATAAAGAAAAATTTAGTATTTATGATATTATTCAAAAAATTCCAAAAATTTAATTTTTAATTTTTGCCTACTTTGGATAACAATTTTTTTACTATTTTTCATTTATGATTGTAGTAAAGATGATAAATATTTTATAAACCACTGAATTATTATTATCCTGTAAAAAAATATATAATATTGAAAATGGAATAAAGTGTTCAATTGGGGTTAATTTAGCAAAATAAAAAATTTCACTACAATATCTGTGAATTTGTTTTTCTTACGTAATAAATTTTTCACTTTGGTTTTGTCAACAAGCATTTCAAAAATTTTTAAATGCATTCAAAAGTTTCAAGTATAAGTATGTGTATATGCGATGTTAACGGAGTGCAGTTGGTCTGTATGTGAATATGTACATATACAATTTTAAGCAACTTCTTTAAGTAGTCACTTCATGGTGACACAGTTTTTAATGTACTTGAGTAATGTCCCAGCAAAGTTTTTTTCTTAGATATTCTAAAGAATATATTAAAAATTTTGGCGTTAGTTTAATTAATAGTGATTGAATACAACCACCGTTTTTGCCCGGGATTCAAATTCTTCTTCATTCACAGCTAAAAATATAATAATATAGTTAAAAACCCGTCTTGGAAATGTTAAGATTTCAAAAGGATTCATATATGACTCTGATTGTAGATCTTATTTATTATGCACGCTTTGGAGCCACCGAACCCTACGTAGAAAATTACCCTAGTACAGAGAGTTTTGGAATTCTGGAAGAAATATGTCCCGGGAGGCGGGATTTACTAACTCGTCAAACTGGCAGCACTGCATTTTAGTATAATCAGTATAATGTTAAGTAGTTGGGCGCTCTGTTGTGAATAACATAAGTGTTATAACTTAAGAAGCATTGGAATTTTCTACTATGTTCTACATTCACGGCAAATTTAGTTATAAATTAACATTGTATAGTGAGTTGCACATTACCGTTTGTATAGTTTGTGTGTGTATAATACAGTTGAAAAGTAATAGAGTGTTAAATAAATAAGTGCATAAGATAAATCTCAAACTAAAGAGTGTGTGTTATTTTAATTGCCAAGAGCACCGACTCAGTTTATTTAAAGGAGCTAAACGTACGTTTTTGAAGGTAAAACGTAAAACTTTATGTCAGCAGTGGAACTGGTTGTTTAGATTGCAATAGAAATCAACCCGGTTTATTTAAAGGAAATAAACCAACGCTTTTAAAAGATAAAAACGTAACAATATAAAAAGAGGAAGAAAAATAGTCCACAAACTGAGTGGGTTCAACATATAATTGTCTAATTTTTATTTTTCATTATCATTGTATTTTAGATTCATTAATAGTATAAACGAAAATTCTATCAATGTATTTTAGTGAACTCTACTAAGCAAAGTGCAGTACTCCAGCATTGTGGGTCTGGCTTAATAAATAAACAAAATTTCAAAAATTATGTTGATATTTCCTAATAAAAATATATTTGGCGAAAATTACAGTTTTAAATAAATTCTTATTACACTCGAAATAAATGAAATTTTGCAATGATGGTTAGATGCTTGAATGTGCATTAATGAGGGCATCAGTAATAAACAATAAACTCGACCCATACTTAAGTCGATTTAAGCGGTTGTGTGAAAATGACACAAATATAATTGTAAATAAATACAAGTGGTTACACATATATAAACACATATTTTACAACATCACACTATATGCGAATGTGTTTCGGAATGTATATATGTCTTCATTGAATGTTACAACTTTTACAACTTTATGAATGCATAATAATAGAATGCATTTCACTAAAAGCAGCATAAGGAATGAAAGAAATAATACACTTGAATTCTTCTGCCAACAAAAATGAATATTCAATTTGTATATCTATGTAATGTGTGCTCACAAGGAAGCTCTATTAGGGCAAACCCTCAAAATCTCTCACTCTCCTATAATAAATATGCACCCTAGACCGTACCTCAAAAAAAAAGTTCGGCGTACACCCTCCAATATGAAGTATTTTTGCAAGGCAATTTCAAAAAAAAATTTTATTTTTTTTTGGCCGAACGTAGGGGTCGCCTTTTTAAATTTTTCGTTATAGCTTCGGCATTTAAAATCGGATTTTAAAGTGTGATATATCGATTTTTTTGCCTCGAGGAGACCAGTGTTTTGCTATAAAGGAAAAATTCAATAAAAAAAAATTTAAAAAGGCGACCCCTACGTTCGGCTACCAATATATAAAAAAAAATTCTACTGGGTTTATCGAAAAACTTCATTAGCAAAAGTTTAATGATTTTTTGCGAGCTTTAATTTTGTGACATTATGGTGGTACATTAGGGTCGTAGCAACTGAGATCTGGTGGCTAACTACTAGAACAGGATACTTGAGGTCAATGGCCCTCGAGAGAAAAGCACTGGTCTCCTCGAGAGAAAACATCGATGTATCATACAAGATCCGACCCCTACGTTCGGCAAAAAAAAATAAAAAAATTGTTTTTGAAACCTCCTTGCAAAAATACTTCATATTGGAGGGTGTACGGCGAACTTTTTTTTTTTTTGCCTGTAAGGTGGTACGCTCTAATGCACCCTATTACAGAGATCCAAGCATTTAAAAAAACTTTTTGGTAAATAATTGTATAAACCGTTTGGTGTACCATTGCAGACCGGGTCAAAGTAAAAATCTGGTTGCCCAAAATTTAAAAAAAAAATCCTCCCAGAATTACAAAAAAAAATTAAAATATAGATAGTTTTTTTTTGCAATTACAATTACATGTAATAGTGTAATTCAAAGTGTAAGCAATTACAAAAGGTTATCATCAGGACAGCGAATTTTATGCACTCAAAAATCGATAATATGAGCTAAAATATGCCCATTAACGGAAATGTGCACCCAAAACCAAAAAAAATTTAACTAGAAATAAAAAAGAAAAACAATTTAAACCACAAAAAAATGCACCTTAAATGGGTTGGGTTTTTAAAATCATATTTATTACTTCAGGGCTTTTCCTTTAAAATTAAATCCAATACAAATGTCTAAGTAGATGACAACATGATGATTCTCCATTAAGTTAAGTGCTATGTTACAAATTATTTATTTTGTTAATTTTTATTTTAAATTAAAAAAAAATTTTGAAAATACGAAATTAAATCTGATAAAAATTATAAATATGCAAAAAAAAATATATTCGTATAACCAAATATGCAAAAATATGACACAAAAATTCAATGCCACTTTGTTGCAAATTCTTTCATTCCGAAAAATATTTCGTCAAAATCGGTTTCGATTCATTGACTGCAAAAGTTCATTTTCATTAAAAATGCTGCCCTGGTTATCATTAACCGCCAGGCCTGTTCAAAGTTAATGGTATTGTTCGCCATAAAGTAGTTTCCTAGCCAGTTATGTGGTTGTATGTTGCTTGTATGTCAGTATAAAATGCTTAAAGGTTCATTTACTTGGGAAATATCCATGTGGAAGACATTTCAATGTTATGTTTTTATATATGCTTAAACAAAGAGTGCATAGTAAGGCGTCCCTTGATATACGAATTATCGATTTTCAATGCCAACACATACTAGTTTTCTTCTTTTCTATAACAAATGTACAAATTTGACCCAAAACTTTTTTTCAAACTTTATCCCGTGCAGAATTGCGGCCCAAGTTGCAGATTTTTTGAAAATTCCCATTATTTTTAATAATTTTTGTATACGATTTTGCAAAATCTTTAAAATATTTTTAAATGCAGCTAAAACTTTGTATATTTAATAGTTTTATTTCTGCTGTTCTTATCTGCCTTACATTCTGCTAATTTCGACAGTTTTTTCTGCAAGGTATTTTTAGCTAAATTTTAGTAGCGCTTTATATTATTATTACTGGTTTATTTCTAAGAGTGTATGTAAAATTTCTTTAAAATTTTATTCATTTTTAAAAATTGGGTACTTTGAGGGCGATTCGAGCTCGGGCACAAACAAAATTGTTAAAATTTGTATATGTGATATTAAATGGAGCAAAACTGGGGCGTATTTTCATTGAAAATCGGCAATTCGGATTTTGGGGACACCTTGCTGCATATATGTATATTGGAATATACGAACTGTATAATGCCTCAATATTTAGTATCATACGGTGAACAAACTTCTACTTGGAATTATTTTTATACCCTACACCACTATGTGGTCAGGGTATTATAAGTTTGTGCTGATGTTTGTAACACCAAAAAATATTGGTCGTAGACCCACCTTATAGTATACCGATCGGTTCAGAATTTTTTTTTATTTCGATTTAACGATGTCCGTCTGTCCGTCCGTCCGTCCGTCCCTCCGTCCGTCCGTCCGTCCGTCCGTCCGTCTGTCTGTCTGTCCATGCAATCTTGTACGCACTCTACAGGTCGCACCTATTAAGATATTTTGATGAAATTTGGTACGCAGACCTATGTTGGCCCAAGGACGAACAAGTTTGATTTTTTTGAACATCGGTCCATGTTTAGACCTAGTGCCCATATAAGGGTCCTACCAAAATTATATTGTTTATACGCTGCAGGTCGTAAATATTAAGATATTTGGACGAAATTTGGTACACAGACCTATGTTAGCCCAATAACGCAGCCCATTGATTTTGGTGAACATCGGTCCATGTTTAGACCTAGTGCCCATATAAGGGTCCTACCAAAATTATACTGTTTATACGCTGCAGGTCGTAAATATTAAGATATTTTGATGAAATTTGGTACACAGCCCTACATTGGCCCAATAACGCAGCCTATTGATTTTGGTGAACATCGGTCCATGTTTAGACCTAGTGCCCATATAAGGGTCCTACCAAAATTATACTGTTTATACGCTGCAGGTCGTAAATATTAAGCTATTTTGATGAAATTTGGTACACAGACCTATATTGGCCCAATAACGCAGCCTATTGATTTTGGTGAACATCGGTCCATGTTTAGACCTAGTGCCCATATCAGGGTCCTACCAAAATTATACTGTTTATACGCTGCAGGTCGTAAATATTAAGATATTTTGATGAAATTTGGTACACAGATCTACATTGGCCCAATAACGCAGCCTATTGATTTTGGTGAACATCGGTCCATGTTTAGACCTAGTGCCCATATAAGGGTCCTACCAAAATTATATTGTTTATACGCTGCAGGTCGTAAATATTAAGATATTTGGACGAAATTTGGTACACAGACCTATGTTAGCCCAATAACGCAGCCCATTGATTTTGGTGAACATCGGTCCATGTTTAGACCTAGTGCCCATATAAGGGTCCTACCAAAATTATACTGTTTATACGCTGCAGGTCGTAAATATTAAGATATTTTGATGAAATTTGGTACACAGCCCTACATTGGCCCAATAACGCAGCCTATTGATTTTGGTGAACATCGGTCCATGTTTATACCTAGTGCCCATATAAGGGTCCTACCAAAATTATACTGTTTATACGCTGCAGGTCGTAAATATTAAGATATTTTGATGAAATTTGGTACACAGACCTATTTTGGCCCAATAACGCAGCCTATTGATTTTGGTGAACATCGGTCCATGTTTAGAACTAGTGCCCATATAAGGGTCCCCCCAAAATTGGCTTGGTTACAAACTGCAGGTCGCAAATATTAAGATATTTTAATGAAATTTGGTGCGCTGACTCACATTATAAAAAATTTTGACACAAGCCCCATTTTAACCTATTCGAATTTCGGATCCAAACAATACACCAGAGTGGTGTAGGGTATTGTATAGTCGGCATGCCCGACTTTAACCTTTTTACTCGTTTATTTATGTTGATATGTGTAGACATTTGTATCAAATGAAATATGCCCGCTGTTTGCATTATTTAAGGACTCAGAATTATTTATGTGCGATATCAATTTTGTTGTGCTTTTTGATTTTTATGAATGCAGTCGGTGATTTTGACAGGTCCATGAGATTTCAAATTTCAATTAGATTTGCTCTAGCAATATAGGTTTTAAGAGCAACGCTGTTATAAAAAAAAAATTCTTAATTAAGATTTAAAATATGAAATTATAAGTATTGACTATCTTCGTAAACTTTTATTGAAGATTTGCATACAAAAATGTACAATAAGAATTCATTCATTTTTATTTAATTCTAGCAATATATATTCTCACAAAAAAATAGGGGGAAAATATGCAACAAACCCGTTTGTTTGAAATAAAAGTTAAAACTAATAACCATTCGCATTTTATTCAAACATTATGATTATCAATATTGCAACTTTTAAATATAACACTCAATAGAATGTATTTGTTAAACAAATTACACAGTACAACACTACAAATGCATCGGGCATGCGACATATGTATCAATTCTGATAGATTTTAGAATGAATATCACGAATGTGAACAGCAAATTTCAATCTTAGCTCTACTTTTTGAAATATTCGCAAATTTAACTTTTAGCAAAAAGGAAATTTTTTTTCTTTAAAATTTCTTATTTATTCATATACCTGACTAAACCGAGTATCATTTTTAATATGGTTTAACCCTCTAATGATCTTTCTTCTGATTGCCATAATATTTAAATTATATATTTAACGTTGAAAATCTATTATGGAACAACCCAGTGTAGAAAATCATTACCAGATATGTGGTTTTGTAACTAAATACTCGGTAATAATAACTAGTTACTTTTATTATTACATTTCTTATTACCTTTATTAGCGATGTCGCGAAAAATAATGAGTTACACACCACCATACGAAAAATCAAAAAACATGTCTTTTTTTATTTTAATTTAATTTTATCGGGATATACATTAATTGCATTAAAGGAATTAAATATGCTAAAATCTCAAACGTATTTAACAAATTGTGAAAAATAATCCGTTGTAGGCATGTTCCGGATTTCATTCTTGCCTAAGGAAATCGTCAGGGGACGAAGTTTTTAGAATTTCTGGAAATATTTGATAAGTTAAATTAAAAACTCAATGAGAATTTCTTGTTCTCGTCTAGCAGCGTTATTAACCATTTAAAATATCAAAGAAAAAACAAAAACAACAACAGAAAATTTTCCACAATTTCCTTTATCATCTTCCAATGTACTACTCTGTTGTTTTGACAGATCTAGCAATGTTGTGACATACATTCATCTAGAAACAACAATAGAAAACAATGTTTTCTAAAGTGTCAGTAACATTTAAATTTACACAAGCACTTGCATATTACTTTTTTTTAATTTTACTTATGTCGTTACCTATATGCTTACCAGTATTGACAAAAATAATGATTCTAAAAATAGATTTTGGAAAAACTAAGATCTATAAAATAAATACTTGTTTATTGTAAAAATTTTTTTAATAAAATTTTCTCGTGCGGGACTCGAACCTGGGACTCCAGATTGCCAGTCTATAGCTCTACCATCTGAGCTACCTCGACATGTTATATTTGACAGATAAAAACATAATTGACCTCTCGCGCACAAGTCAGCTTACTCGCCAACATACAAAAAATCAAAAAATATGTGGTTACATATATCCTTGCCACTGTTGGCAAGGATAAAATAAAAAATTATAGGACATTACTTTATGTTTGAAATAATGATAAAAATAAGTCATTATTGGTAATGCATTATTTTTTATTTTGAAAAAAAATGATATGTCATTACCGTTTCTACACTAGGAAATATTAAAATTTTAATTTATCGCTTTATTTAGGCGATATAGCACAAGAAAGATTGAAGACATATCTAGAAACCCAGTAGTCAAATATTTTCGGTTTTTGCTATAAATAACACCATCAGTAAAATAAAATTACGTACCGAAAATTGTTGATCAATTGTTGTTATTTCAAAAGTTATGGTGATTTTCGCTTTTTGAAAATAACTAAATTTGGCGAATTTGGCACTAAATTTAAATTAGTTCTGCTTACTACTACCTCTAAGTGTATAACCTGGGTTTAATATCAAGAAAATCTGTTGGCTAGTTTTTGAGTTAGAGAGATATTTATAAAACGTATCCTCGCGTTATCTTGTGAGTCCCAGAGAAATTTTTTTAATTGATTTTACAATTAAGATATAATTAGTTTGTACGTAACGTGCCGTGACGAATCAGCTGATTTGTTTTTGTTCTATGAAAAAGCATTTGAGTCGTTAGTTTGTCTGTAATGTAACGTGCCGTGCCGGATGAACCTGTTGAGAACAGAATTTTTGTTATCCGTTAAGTGATAGTGAGTTGACAGCTGCTATTTTGAGATCTGAAACGAATGGCTTAAACCGGCTAAGCCGAGCCGCCGTCTAATTTTTGTAACCGCCGCCGTCGAAAATTTTTTTTACACGATAAAAATCTAAAAATAGTATATATTTTTTTTTTTAATTTTCTTTTTTTTACCGTTAAGCCGATGTTTTGTATATGTCAACTTAAAGTTGGCTAGCCGATCAGCTTTTGGCTCACAGCCAGTTTTAAGCCGCCGCTGCAATTTTTTTATTTAGCCACCGCAACCGATTAATCTGGTTGGCGCAGAGCTCTGCTAAGAAAAACAACATTAAACAGCTGATACGTTGTTACTGAAAAGACTAACTACACAAAAGAGCCATCCGGCACGGCACATTACAGAACCGTCACGGAACGCAAAGACTAATGGAGCCTTTAGAGACTCTAAACTAGCTTTGTTGTTATCCATAATGTACGCCAGATCGTTAATGTATTTTTGGCGATTTTTCAAATATTTTTTTTTCTTTTTTAAAAAGCTAATTTTTGCAAATTTACTAAATTTTCACTTCCCAGTGAACATTTGGAGCCCGAAAAGATTCATAAAAGAGCCTTTAAACCTTCTGGAATCATAACGATAAGAAGGTGATTTTCTTTGCGGGTAAAGCCTCTTTCTGAGCGTTCGTTTATGACTCAAAAACGGCTCCTAATTATGAGCCTTGAGAAGGGAAATTTTCCTGCTTTTTTAGAGCCTGAGGAATATAAGAGTGTGCTATAAAAGGTAATATCTTACACGGAAAGCAATCTTTTCTGAGGAGTTTCAGACTCTTTTATGAATATTTTTGGATAATTGGGGATACATTTTCTCTGCAATTTAGATGCATTTTATGAGCCCTTATAAATAGCATTAATAATTCTTTTTAGTATCAATCATTCGTTTTGTACATTTTTTTATTTACATTTTAACCCCTCAATTCATAAATGCTTTATAAAGTTATAGCAGGTTTACAAAACGTCATTTTCATACAAAATTTGTTCATTAAACCTCCTATAATTTTACAAAGTGTTTATGAATTTAGGGATAAATATTTACATAAAAATAAATTTTTACAGTTATATTAAAATTTTGTTTTATATATATAAAATACCATTGATATTCATAAAAATGGTGCATCAAATATAATATGCTACCTTCCAAAATCGTGCGGTAGATACGGATTTCTTTCGGATTTTCTATCTTGTCATACCTTAAGTAACGCCTGTTGAAATAATTTTTGCAGTAATCTTTGAATCCACGAGTCGGCATACAAGTATGTCTTCATCTTAATTATCCATTAGAATTTGCTTGTTTTATATAAGAAGATTCGGTTTTTATTTACTTTTTGTATGAAAGTTTTAATGAAATGAAAAAATTTTGAAAAAATTTTATGAAAATTTAAACTATGCCGACCGTGGTGTAACTTATTAAGAGGTGATGCTACGAGTCATAGCCTGTGCAGAGGGCTGCCGGTTCAATCCCCGGTCATGGCAATACACAAAAAGTTTTTCATATAGAGACAAATTAACAATTAAAAAAATTACTTTGATCAGTTGACACATAAACTAACCACTGACGAGTCTTTGGGTGAGACGAAACTGCGGCAGTCTGGTGATTCCCTTGTGTCTGTTAAATTTTTCAATAAAAATGTTTTCTTCTTCTTCTTCCTAGAAATCAACTCTAATTAAACTCGAATATTTTTAAATTTTTTTCACTTTTTTCTGAGTCTATTCTGAGTGTTCGTAAAACTTTAGTTTTTTCTACATATATTGGACTCTTTTTTGATGCACATATCAGAGCGTTCAGAAAATGTTCATAAAAATATACAATTTTGGAATATTTTTTTTTTAATTTCCCATTTTAAAAAATCCCTTTTTTCTGATTCTTTTCTGAATCTATTCAGAATGTTCAAAACGGAGTCTTAAAAAAGAGTGTTTTTGGTGCACGATTTTTGAAAGGCTCATAAAAAGTAATCAAATAAGTATCATATAGGACTTTAAATTATGATCGCTCGGAAATTGATCATATTATGGAGTCTTTATTGAGTCATAATTTAAGAGGGCTCAGAAATTTGTTGACTGGGAATTTAAAAAGGAAATATATAAGAATTTTCGCAAAATATTTATTTGCACATTTTTAATTTTATAAAAAATGCAAAACGAATGTAATAACAAATGACAGAATTAAAAAATAAATAAAATGAATATAAAAAACACATTTATTTTCTCGATCCACTCCAGATTCTTAGCTTGATAATTTCGTCCTTTGGCAGAGAAACGTTGCTTCTTGCAATGGTCTTCAATTTTCCATATATTTCTTAAATGTTTATACATACGTCCTTAAAAGTATTTCTTTCTGTAAATATTATTTATGCACCAACTTTGTTCCGCAAAGTTAACCACCGCGTATTTTATTTATTTAAAATATTTTCAAGCGGATTACCGAAGAAACTTCTATGTAAAAATATTTAAAAAAAAAATTAAAATTATATGACTTGCAAATCAATAACTCAAAATTAAAAAAAAATTATTTTGCTCAAATATCACTCATATTTATAAACCAATTAAGAGTGTTCTAAAAACACATATTTTTGATTCTTTTTTATCTCATATTTTCTAACCTTCAGAAAACACTCCAAAAATGTGCAATTTTGGGACATATCATTTTGTACCCAGCAAACAAAGATGATCATTAATGACTCAGAAATGAGCTCCAAAAACATAAACATTTTTCAACTTTTTCCTATGAAAGTGGTCCGTCCAAAAGAGCCCCCCGTGTACTCAGAAATGACTCAGAAAAAAGAACCTATAAAATCGAAATTTTCCTCATAAATTTAAATAATTTTGGAATCTTCTTTGAGTCCGAAAAATGAACCCTCATTTTGAGACAGCTTTTTAGATTGTAAAGACATCTTTTTGGATTGTTTTCTGAGGGATCATATTTTCTGCCAAAAAAAAGAGTATTTCAAAAAAACAATAATTATTTCTATGATCTATTTAAGAATCTTATTTATGAGCGCTCCGAAATTGCTGGCTGGGTATTTCCTTTTTTGGGAAATATCCCTCCTTTTTCAGAGTAGTTTTTGAATATTCGATGAATGTTCAAAAATGATTCAGAAATATGTGTAATATCTGAGTTCATTTTTTGAAACTCTCATAAAAAAGAATAATATATGAATCATTTAGGACTCAATATTATGAGCATTCAGTAATTACTAGGGTATTCAATCAATTAATCGTTATTTGATTAATCGAACAATTTTTCTCAAAAATTGTTCGAATAATTTAAAATGTCCAAATTTCGAATAATGAATAATTCGAATAATTTCATACGATTAATCGATTAATCGAAATTGGTAGAAAATTACAAAAATGTTTAAAAAATAAATTTTTTTATTAAAGTAAATGTCCCATGTGAAAATCGAAATATATATGAGCATACATGATCATACATTGGCTCGTATGTGATCATGCATGGGCATACATAGTCATATACGTATATGCATAGTTCAATGTATGACCATACATGATCTCATATATTTCCATATACCTTTGGATCCGAAATTTGAGGGTATATGGAGGTATATGGCCATATATGATCATATATGAGCATACATGAATCATATGTGAGCATATATAGTCATATATGAACATGTACGGTCATATACCCTCAAATTTCGGATCCAAAGATATATGGAAATATCATATGGTCATACATTGAACTATACATGTACGTATTTGACAATGTATGCCCATGCATGAACATATACAAGTCAATGTATGATCATGTGTGTTCATATATATTTCGATTTTCACATGGGGTGCTAAGAATTCAAAGTTTTTTTTAAAAATTGTGATAAATAATTTGCTGTAGGCTTATACATATCCGGATTTCATTCTGGCCTAAGAAAATAATTAAGGGACGATCTTTTAGAATTTCTAGAAATATTTGTTAAATTCAACTCAATGAGAAGTTCATGTTCTAAGTAGGAGGGTTAATAAGCATCTTCAATCCCACAGAAAAAAACAGAAACAACATAAAATTATCACAGTTTGCTTTGTCAGCTTCCGAATTACTACCCTGTTGTTGTGACTTATCTAGTAAAGTAGTGGTATCTATTTACGTATAATAAATGTTTAATTATTTTTTACGACTTTTTAAATGTTGATATTAAATGAAAGCATTAATATTTATTGTAATTAATGATTATTAGAATTATTAATTATAATTAATGCTTAATGTATAAAAGCTTGTTTTGTGAGCACTCTGAATTAATAAAATAAAATAAAGGATTCCTCACTATTTACATTTACGTTTTTATTTATTCAATGCATACGAAAGAGATACAAATTAATGTACGGGGTCTTATACATATTCTTCTTTCGGGTGTGGTTCTCCTCAATTTGGATAAAACTTTAATATGTGAAAGCGAGGACAGAAAAAAATAAAAATATTGAGAGAATCTGATCTCACTTATTACATTTGTTTTATTTTTATGAATTTCAGAAGAGTTACTAAATTTATTTTTGTTCCTTTATTTCAATAAAATTTTTAAAAACACAACAAGTGTATGCATATTATTTTACAGAAATTTTTTTCGATTAATCGATTAATTTTAAAATTTTGTTTGATTAACCGGTTAAGAAAAAAACACAAATAATTATTTGCACGATTAATCGATTAAAATAAAAAGCCGATTAATTGAATACCCTAGTAATTACTCATATTTTGGACTCCAATAAAAGTCGTAATTTATGAGCACTCAGAAATTTGTTGGCTGGGTACATTGTTGTTCATGCATATTTTAAAATCGTTATTTTTTATGAATTTTTAATTCAATTATCTAAAACTTCGTTGAAATGGATTAGAAGATACATAAGTATATATTTTACATTATTGAATGGTTTTATCTGGGATTTATAATTTAAGATTTGTTACAGACTCTTTAATTTTTATGTTCTAAGAAGGTCAATCTTTTTCAGATTTAGTCAATTTTAACTTAAAATTAAAACAGAAAATTCGAAATTTTTCTGATAAATTAAGTTACATGATATGTTTGCTAAAGGTGCAAATTCAAATATTGGATATTCCTTTCATCGCAGATTATTTATTAACGAAACCGTGAATAAAGATAAATTTCAAATTTAAATGCATGAATATTATCGCAGCTGTCAAAAGGTGATATCTGTCAAATTAAAGGGTATATTTCAGCATATTAAAATGTTGCAAGAAATAGCGTTATTACTTTCGTTTTTGCATTTTTTTTTTTTTTTGCAAAAAGTTTATTAAAAAATTTAACTTTCCTACAAAATCGTTTTTGCAAATATTTCTTAAACTATAGCTAACTTTAAAATTTTATGGCCATATTCGTAATCTGCGTCCCAAAGTCTATTAGAAATGATGTGCCGCAATCCCGATGCATCAAATTTTTCTTATTTTGTTGTACTGTGTTATTGAATACACTTAACATTTTAATCAAAGTAAAAAACTGTTTTTTTTTTTTAATTTTGGCCGTTATTTTGATTTTTTTTTGTCAAAGCAGCCTGTGTTTGGTTTTCTTTTTATTTGATTTTTTTACCTTTGAAATTTCTTATTGCAATTGCTCCTTGAACTTTGATGTGGTTACAAGTGTTATGTATAGAAAATTCTGTGAAATTATAAAATTATTCAACCTCATATGATGAAGGTAAAACTCATACAATTTCAAATTTTTAATTACTTATTAATATATAGTTTTTGCATTTCTGAATTGAATACGTCGTTTGAATTTTTTTAGCATATTTGTATGTAATAGAAAAAAAGACGTAGCTGCCCAGCAGAAATTCGGAAGCGGTAAAAATGATTAGTGCTTCTTTTCTGCTTCGTTTACTGCTTCTGTGGATTTATAGCTTGCAGTAGTGTGTTAAAAAAGGCAATAGAGTTTTGTTTACCACACTTTATAGCTCTAACAATGACAACCGAATTTACTAGCTAAAAGCTGTGATTTCATGCCATTATTTGGAGCAATGATAGAAGCGCATATCAGATATCGAAACAAGTGCTTTCACGCGAGCTATCTTGAACAAAAATCATGCCTTATATCAGCAATAATGCAAGCGCTACACTATTTTCTTTCCCTGGCGAACCTGCTCCCCAGCAAGCAGTATTTTTTGCTGGGTGACATTTACTACATTCGATGCATTTTAATTTCCACTACAAAATCATTGCCAGTTACTTTCCCATAGTTGTTTTATGGATTTCGAGAAAGCATATTGAGGGTATTTTCACCTATTATATGCAAAATAGTGAACAACAATATTTTTGGGTGTGGAATTTGTTTTCTGTTTTTTTGCTTTTACAATCAAAAAAATATGTTATTAGAAATATTAGTAAAACGTCTTGTATATCAAGTGTACTAATTTTCAGCATTTTTTTTGCTGAAATTCCTTTTTCAGCAAAAGTTTTAGTTATATTTGTTTAGCACTAAACTAATGTTTTACTAATTTATTTTGCTACAAAAATTGTACTATTAACCATGTTTAGCGTTGACGACAACCAAGCACGCTCCTGACTAAACATTTGCTGACACAGCAACATTTTTTGCTGACTTTTCTGATTTTTTTTGAGTGTGTAATTTGTTTATTTAAACTCTAATCTTTAATTTACAGCAAATCACCTATGCTAATATTAGCAGCTATTGTAAGAACTCTCTTTTTCTGAGCGTATTTCCACCAGCAAAATGAGCAACATTGCCTTAGCTGCTCAAAAGTTATAAGTACAAATGTAAAGACACCCCGAAATTTTCCATAAAAAATAGTGTATTTTACTGCTTTAGTGTGTCGCAAAAATTTGTAAATTTCTTAAAGAATTGAACTTTTGAACTTTGTGTGCATTAACTTTTTCCCATGTAGTTTTCTTACTAATACAAACTACATTATTTGATTGTTAGAGCTAGTCATGTTGTTTTAATAACCAATAATTTTAACAATGCTTGATGTAACAACAATTCCTAAATGAATTCATGTGAAGTCTCTGTAGTCTTACTTTTTAACAAGGAAAGTATATCGGGGGTCAAACACCAATTCCACTAATATTTCGATGTATGATGGAGATGATAGAAAATTTGTGAACACATACAGAAAACAAATACTCATGATACCTATGACTTGCATCCAGAGCTGTCCCTACAATATCAAAAAAAAGCCGAAACCGCATTCGCTTAAATTTTGTGACGTACTACATTCTTCCATGCATTTTGCGGCAATTTAGCATGAGCCGCAACCTCGTAATTCGGTTGGCCCCACAAATTAATTCCCCAACTCGGTTGTGACAACTGAATCGCAATCGAATTCGGTTGCAACAACTAAATTCGATTGGGGCAACCGAATTACTAGGTTGCGGCAAAAGAATCTATTCGGTTGGAAAAAAATTCGGTAGTCACAACGGAAATATTATGAGAGTGTATGAAATATAAGACTGGCCTGCTAACAAAATACGTGTTCATTAGTTTCCGCTTCCCTATCACATATCCAAATTTTAGCGAAATTGGTGGGTGACCTCGGGGATACCTTCCTTGTAATATGTTTTTAGAAAACAGCATCACAAATGTCTCTTGATGACGTTATTTGCTTGTAAGTTATTACTTACAAGCAAGTAACGTCATAAAATAAAAATAAAAACATCTGAAATGTTCTAGTTATGCTCAGGGTTTTCTGGGTTGTTTAATTACAACTTAAATAAGCATATAAACAATATTGCTGCCAATAAAGTCAACATACACGATTTCAATGTTTAGTACAAAAATATATAATTTTCAGACGGTTCTTAGGCGTTTGAGATTACGACTAACAATCAGAATTTGGGTTTCAAAATTAAATTACTTTGAAGTTTTTTCAACCCTAGGAATGAATATTAAAAAAACAAAAATAATGTAAATGCACACAAAACTTTAATTTTTTTAATATTCGTAAACATTTCTGAGCCGAAATTTGTCAAAAAGGTGTAGTGGCAGCTTTAGTTTAAGTAAAGATTAAGACTACCCATTACCCTGGTTTAGCTAAACAGTATTTGATATTGTTGTCATGTCAGATAAATATTTATTTTTTATTCTTCTATAATATTGTATCAACAACAATCTTTATGCTGTTTGTTTTGCCAAGTTTCTATTATTGTTACACTCGAAACAGTTTTTGAGTGTAACATCAAATTATCCTTAAAAGGATAATTTAAATCAATTTTTTCACTCTCCTAAAAAACTTGTTAAAAAACACATAGCACTACTTGCAGGCAAGCCGTCGATTTGTTTGTTTGAAATGTTTCTAACATAGTCCAACTGACTCAAAAACTGAGAGCTTTTCCCGCGGTTACTAATTTTGATTACTAAAATCATTGTACTACAAATCAGTACACATGCATTTATAAAATAAGCAAAATATACCGCATTTAATTTAGTAGGTTTGAGTTTAAGAAGGTTTATCTAAAAATTATAAACGTTAATTTTTTAACCAGACTAGATCTAGTTTCTGTCTTTTTATATTGACAGGCTTCTTCAGTGATTTTCCATTAAATTGTTAATTGTCTATATATTTATTTTTTCCGTAATAACATCAAACTTTTTCAGTACATTTAAGTCTAAAAAAGTATATTCTAAACTGCAGTTCTTTGGCATAACTGCGATCACTCTAAAATTTGTGCCATAAGTTGATATTTTCATTGTGTGTCCGAAAATATTAGTTTGTTTATTAAATTGAAAGTGTTCACCAGTGAGTTAATTCATTTGATTTAATAAAAAGAACTATAGCAATTGAATTAATTCTTTGAATTCATAATTTCTTTTTGAACGAATTCACTGAATTACTTAAAAAGCGGAATTCATTCAGTTCTGAAAAAAATAGATTCGATTCGTAGTGAATTCATTCAAAATCGAATTAATTCTTCAAAGCTCTGTGGACACCCACTTTGACGAATTTATCTCACATGCAGTCGCAGGCAGACGTGTGTTTGTTTTTTTTTTGTGTTTTTTGGGCGGTTAAAGTTTCCCCCCCTTTTTCAAATGTTTATTGTGAATCGGCATAGGAAACCATGTGAATCTTCCACATTAGGTATAGGATATGTTCAGTGAACTTATATAAAATAATACGGGGAATATTTTTGTGAAACATTTTAACTCTCTAGCTCTTCAATTAAAGGGACTTTTCTGGCCCATTTTTAAATAGGGACAAAAAAGACCCATAAGTTAAAGAGCTAGAGGGTTAAAATGTTTCGCAAAAATATTTGCCATGAAATTCTTCTTAAGTCTCTGAAAATTCAACTCCAATGCCAGAAATAAGTCAAATCTTAAAATGTGATTAAGAATTAACTTCATTTTTATTCAGACGTAGTTTTACACCCAAATAAATATTTCTATGGGCTGACCTGTTCAATAATTCACAAAGTTTTTTCTTCTTAATACAAGATTGGTGCACTGATGATGTCGCTATTAACTCTCAAGCAGCAATAAGTATTACAGTAAATAATTCTGCTTGGATTACGGCGAAGTTTAAAAGAAAGCGTAAACTTAATGTTGATGCAGACAATAATAGTAAAGATTTAGATGGATATGTAAATAAAAAGTGGGATCAAATACCCTCGTTTAAGCCTACTGTTACAGCTGAAAAATTCTAGAATATGTTAAAATGAGTACAAATATTGGAAAATGCGATATGAAATGTTTTAAATTAATTAAAAAGTATGCTGAATTCAATGCTCTTAGCAGAATTATATTTAAAATTGGTGTCTCTGACGAATTTTTTAGCACTTCATTGTCATCGGCTGATGGAAGAGTGAGGCCATTCCAGTTCTTTTTAAAACTTTCATTTTAAAACTAATATAACAATTTTCTTTTCTATTTCAAATCAAAGTTTGTAAGAAAATTGTATTCGATTGACTAAATAATTAAATAATAATAACATATGAATGTTCTTTAGTTTGACTCTAGATCATTAATTACTATCACTTTCTGTTTAAATTATTTTCAAATCAAAGAAAGATGATACAATTTAATTGAATTAAGGTTCAAAGCAAAAAAGAGCAATAATAACAAAGGATAAAAATAGCATTGTTAAATTTCGTTGATGTTAGCCTAAGTTGAGTTGTTGATAACAAATTCGATTTGCTTTCAACGGTCACATAAGTAGACGATTATCAAATATTAACCCACTCAAGGCGAAAGACACTGATGATGGCTTTGTAGCGAAAGCCGAAAATGTGTATTCTGTCTTGCTGGTCTTATCGAATTCTTTTTTAAACAGAAACAGACAGTGATATTAATTTATGATCTAGAGTCAAACTAAAGAACATTCATTTACTTAAATAAGAGATCAACTAAATATTCCCCCCATTCAATAATAACATATTTAATTCTCTTAGTGTAGGACAAAGTAGATAATTACACATTGTTTTGTAATCGATAGAAAAGAACGTTTTTTTTCAAAATATTTTTATAACTTAAAAAAAAGTTAACTGTAAAAAACAGTAGTTTTTACCAATTTTGTCAGTAGTACTGAAAATTTTAGTTAAAATTTGTCAGTTATTGTAAATGCACTTGCTTGTTATTTTTCAACAATTAAAAATAACGCCTGTCGTAGCTTTTTTTTACTGCATATACCTTTGTTTTAACTGACATTTTCAACAGATTTTACTGACAAACTATTTTGGGTGTAAATATTACCTAGTGCATGAATGAGTAGAAATTATATACTACATCCATTTCTATTTTTTTATTATTATCCCAGCAGAAATTCGGAAGCGCTAAAAATGATAAGTGCTGCTTTTCTGCTTCGTCTACTGCTTCTGAGGATTTATAGCTTGCAGTAGCGTGTTAAAAAAAGGCAATAGAGTTTTGTTTACCACACTTTATCGCTCTAACAAAGCACGAAAGAATGAACATGATAACCGAATTTACTAGCTAAAAGCTGTGATTTCATGCCATTATTTGGAGCTATGATAGAAGCGCATATCGGATATCGAAACAAGTGCTTTCACGAGAGCTATCTCAAACAAAAATCATGCCTTATATCACCAATAATGCAAGCGCTACACTATTTTCCTTCCCTGACGAACCTGCTTCCAAGCAAGCAGTATTTTTTGCTGGGATATATCATTCAATAGCAGTATTATTTAGTATTCGTTGATTGAAAACTAGCAAAGCACACAATTGAGTGAATTGTTGCATCACAAATGTAAATAGGCGGGCGAATCAAAAAGTCCGTTACTTTTAGAACTTTAGTCCATGACTTTTGAATTTAATAGACATCTGTCAGATTTTGAGCAAGTTCCGTCATTGTCTTTGTGTTTGGCAACATGCAAAAAATTTAAAAAATATCGCAGGGTTTCGCTATGGTCGCACAAGCGCTAGTGACGCCGAACGTTCTTTCGAAATAAATTACGCCATGGTATTGGCTGATTGGAAAGTAGAAGTGCCCGAGATTTTTGATACCATCGGAATATTATATGACCCTGATGATTTCGATTTTAAATGATCAGTTGAGTTTTAGAAAACTGTCCGCAAGATGGTTCCCCCGTTTGCTCACAACTATATTCCCCAGATTTACGGATTTAATTAATGGCTCAGCGGAATACATTTAGCTTCAACGATGATATCATTGATGAAACGAATGTCTATGCACCCTCGTATAGGTGTATAAGAAAAAATAAGTAATACTAAATATATTCTTTAAAAATTCAGTTTCTTTTACTCACTCTTCTTCACCCACTACCATTTTCAAACCGCGATAAGCCAAGTTATTTTGTTTAAGTTATTTTGTTATTATTAGGGTGTGGGATTCGGGAATTCCCGGGCGGGAATTCCCGGAAAATCCCGAGAAAAGTTTGCCGGGAATTCCCGGGAAAATAATATATTTTTCCCAGGAAAACGGGAAATTTTAAAAATATTAGGTTTTTTAAACTGTTTTTGTTTGGAATAGGATTTTTAAAATTTTTCAAATGTATATTTTAGTTAAAGTCGACTTTAGTTAAAATATTGGGTGGCAGTATACCTTGACTTGGTTTATTTTTGGAGGATTCTGATTGGTTAATTTATTTTCAACCAATCAAAATGTTTGAAAAATATAAATATTTTTGTAGGGTTTTCATTCACAAAATGAACAAAACCATATGATTATAAATAAAGTCGACTTTAAATTTAAAATACTGCTTTATACTAAGGGCCAATAATTTTATAAGTAACGTTTTCATTAATAAATGTGGTATTTTCAAGTAAGTTTATTTAAAAAAAATTTAATTCTTTTATATTTATTAAAGAATAAAATGTCAGGAGTATGGAAATACTTTACAAATAAGGACAATGCAGCGCAGTGCAATATTTGCCCTAAAAGACTAATGGTTAACGGAGGTATCTAAATTTGGTTCACAAAAAAAAAACTGGTGGTCATGCAATTTTTCTTGAAGAAAACAACAACAAGAATACCATTCCAGCTGAAATTAGCAAAGTACCCGAAAAAAAAGTGTAAGCTGAATAGGCATTGAACGTTTTATGGTAGGGCAAACAATTCCAGAAGTTGTATCCAAATTAGCCGCAGTCGACGGAATGTCAATCCGCATCATAACTAGATCTTCGTTTATTCGAGAAAGTTTTTATAATAAAAAACTGGCATTGCCAAAAAATTTTACAATCATCTAAAAGATATCATGATTAAAGAAATATCGAGCAATATTTCTAATAATAGGAGATTTACTATAATCTTGGATGAATGGACAAGAATATCACAAAAGAGATATTTGAAAATATGTATAAACGGAAATAATTCATTTTATAATCTGGGGTTGGTTTATATATCAGGAAGATGTAATGCTGATGAAATAAGAAGAATAGTAGAAATAAGCCTAGAAGAGTTTTATTTGTCTTTGGAAAATAACATTGTGGCCACCATATCTAATGGGCCAAATGTGATGAAACGGTTTGTTTCCCACAGTCCAGTAGTGGGTGCTTTCTGCTGGAATCATGCAATTCATTTGGCAGTGCTTAGAGTAATTTATGTGAAATCAAATATTCAACATTCTGATATTTTTCTTTGAATTCTCACTACACAGACTGAATTTGTACTGAAATAGTGTTTTTTTTTAACAAAAATTACTTATATAGGTTGTTTTCACCAACAATTTTATTCAAAAATATTGCCCGGGATTCCCGGGAATTAAATTTTTTTATTCCCGTTTCCCGGGAAATAAAAAAGTCCGGGAAATCCCAAACCCTAGTTATTATACAAAATTATTAACTGTTTTATTTAAATATATTTCATTTTATTTATTATGTTCGTTTAAAATTAAGGTGGCTATTCCTACTTGTGACTCTTTATGTCTGTCTTAAGACTTTTCAACTTTCCATACAAAACAACAATATCATTTAGAAATGTAAGTAAGTTTTTCCACATTGATATACACGCTACTCAATATGCTCTGAATGAACCACTTAATAAATCTATGAGGTTATTTAATATGTGTTGTAATCATTTAGATATAAGTGTTTCTCAATCTGATTTTAAAACCTTATTAAATAATATATTTTAAATTAGTTTTTAAGATGCTAGTCTGTAAGGATAAATTGTATCCATAGACTGAAATTAAATTAAATAAATAAATAAAATTTAAAAAATTCAAATTTTGTTTGTCATTATTATGATTGTGTCGATGCCAGGTCTTAATTTTTTTAGAAGTTTTCAAACAAAAATTTCAATAAATATATTCTATTGTGACTTTTCAACAAAAATACAGTCATAACTAAGAGTCACAGACTTTTCGTAGGAATAGACACGTAAATTCTGTTGTTGGAATATAAATAATATTTGGCAAAACTGCAGTTTATGGGGGGGGGGGGGGGGGCAGTCAACAATAAAGACTTTTTTAACTTAATTTTACTATTTAACCACCTAAGTGAACTCTTTAAAAAATTTATTAAGTCTTATAGTGGTTATTTCAACAGATGCTGAAAACATTTTTTAAACCATAAAGTGTCGGTAAAGAATGTTTCTTAAGTAGTAGATTAATTTTTTTTTCTAATTTATTTTTATCGGGATATACATTAAATTTAAAAATAAATTAAAAAAAAATAATATGCAAGTGCTTGTGCAAATTTAAATGTTATTTATACTTTAGAAAACATATTATTTTTTATTGCTGGTTATACATGAATGGATTTCACTGCATTGCTAGACCTGCTAAAGCAACAGAGTAGCATATTGTAAGATGACAAAGCGAATTATGGTAAATTTTTTGTTTTAGTTTTTGGTTTTTTTCTGACAATTTAAAAGTTTAATACCGCTCCTAAAAGAGAACAAGAAATTCTCATTGAGTTAGTAATTTAACTTAACAAATATTTCTATAAATTCTAAAAACGTCATCCGCTGAAGATTTCCTTACGCAAGAATGCAATCCGGATAGGGACATGCATTCAACAGATTACTTTTCACAATTTGCTAAACTAGTTTTTGGATTTAACACGTTCAATTACCTTAATACAATTAATGTATATCCCGATAAAAATAAAAACGAAATAAAAATGTTCTTTAGTTTGACTCTATATAATAAATTAATATCACTTTCTGTTTAAATTATTTTTCAAATTAAAGAAAAAAACATTTTTTTATTCTTTGTAATTTACTTGTGAAAATTGTGTCATCTTTCTTTAACTTGAAAAATTATTTAAACACCCAGTAAAATATTGGTAATGACACCTCATTACTATCTGCATTACCAAAAATGATATATCATTACCTTTTGCATTATTTTATAATATAAAATAATGAATTCCTAATAACGGCCTATTGTATTCATTGTTTCTAAATATAAAATAATGACTTACTCGTAATAGTTTAAATAAGTACTTTTTACACAGTTAAATTTTATACATTTTTATTTATTATATGTAAATATGTTTTATGTTTAAATTTTTATGACGAGTCCTAAAATTACACAGTAGAGAAAACTTAAATTTTTCTGAATGTATTTCCTTAAGCCAATAGTATTTGCTTAACTCCTTATTTTTAAGAATCAAGTAAGCAATCGGATAACCACTTATAATTCAACTTTTTGTAAGCATGTATGTAACCACTTATTATTCAAAATCTCATAACTACTTATTTCTCATTTTTTCCGACCACGCCAAACAAAAATAATGAGTTTAGACGCCAAAAAATAAGTTGTGCGGAGCTATGAATTTCTATTATATAACCACTTATTTGGTAATGAAAGATTTTCCTGGGCAGAAAGTGATATTAATTTATGATCTAGAGTCAAACTAAAAAAGATTCATTTACCAAATAAAAGACCAACAATTCAAAAAAAAAATAAAAATAAAATTAAAAAAATGTTTGTATTTTTTAATGCAAAAATTAAAATAATTAGTGCAATATGTATATATTCATAGTGCAAAATCTAAAAGAAATTATCGAAAAACTAATTTAAGCAAATACCGAGAGGGTGGTAACAGCACTCGTAGAAAAAAATAAAAAGAACAGAAAAATCTACTGAAAATTAGATAAAAATTACCTTGCAGAAATATCTGCTGAAATTAGCAGATTGTTCTGCTAAGTAAGATAAAAACAGCAATAATAAAACTGTTACATTTACAGAATTTTAGTATATTTGAGTAAATTTTAGTTAATTGAAAATGGCAAATTATACTGGAAATTCTGTAGGATGTTTTTCTAACTATTAGTAGACTAGAAATCGGAAAAACCTATCTACAAAATTTTAGTTTTTTTAAGTTAATTTTAGTTGATTGCGAATAGCGGTCTATCCTACTAAAATCAACATAAATATTTGATCATAAATATTAAACTGCTGATTTCAGAAGGCTAGATTTTTATTTGAATTAAAAAAATCGAAAAAAAAACTAAAAATTATAAATTTTTTTGTGATTTTTTTGTTTACTAACTATTTAGCAAAATTTTTTGCTGCTTTTAGCAGCGTAAGTTGTTAATGAACTAATAGTAGTCCTGTTTCCAAGTGAAATTTAATTTGTTTTTAAATACATTTGCAATGCTCTTTACCTGCAAAAAATTCAAAGTCTTATAGGTTTTTAAAAACATGTAATTTTCTTTGTAAAACAAAAATAACTGCTAAATGTTAGATATGATATGATTCTCATTCTAAACAAAAAACTTAAATATACATTATAACCTGGAGGGAACTCCTTGAATATAATTTGTTGACAGTACTCTGTAGTTCTTGAAAAGTCATTAATTGTAACCACTGGTTCTAGGAAAGTTTTTTAAAGGTTTTCCCTTATTTTTTGTCAAAAAAAATTATAAATTCTATTAGGAATTTGTGATAATATGTTCTGAAAACAAACAAAATAACACTCATTGTAACAATCTTCAGATCAACTAAAAATATACGATAAATTTTTGAAATTTTCTAAAACTCGGAAGCTTTTGACGCGATTCGGCACGAGTAAACGTTTGCCTAAAAAACAAATTGTACATTTAAGGCCAAATGTAATTCGACAATTCATGTGTGTTTTATTCGGTGTATTCTAAAAAAACTAAAATCATGCGATTTTTAAACACGTAGTTTCATATAAAAACGAACGACTTTGTGTGGATTCGTTTTCCAGAACACCTCTGATAAGCTTTTTTATGGTTTTTCTGATGTGTAAAAGCCACTGCATATTTGGTTAATGTTTCACAATGGATGGTTGGATTTTGAAATGTTTGATATGGAAATGTGTGCAACAGTATATATACATATAAACCTGTATGTATGTTTTATTTTATTTTTATAAATGATATTAAATTTCTCATAGGAAGTATATAAAATTCTAACCTTAGACTTTATTATAACATTATTCAAACAGAATAAAAAAAAAGTAAGAGAAATAATAAATAAGTTAATTAAAATTCTTGGAAGTTTCTTAAAAATGTTTTATTCTGTTAGAAATAATTCCTATTATACCATGAAAAAGAAAACAGAATTTTGCCAATAAAAAAAAACATAAAAGCTCTAAGGAAATTTAATTTTTCAAAAAATTAAAACACTGCTGGCAAGTTTATGAATGTAAGAATAAAAACTGATTTGTTTTAATGTATGAATAAATGCAAATGTTTATGAAAACACGTGATATTAAATGAAATAAAAATCCTTAAGGAGCTTTAAATAACATTTGTGTTAACTGCTAGGGATGAAAATAGACTAATATTTTTTGAGTGGGGCAACAGCACTTAAGGGTTAATTTTCTAAAATTAAATTAGGAATGTTATTTTTGGATCTAGAAAAATAATATCAAGAAATTTAATTAATATTAGCTCAGGAATATCTGTTATATTAGTATGTTTAAAAAATTAAAATCTCCTCAAATTTGACCTCTGACCTTACACAGGCGCAATTTAATTTATTTATATTTTGCCCTAATTTTCAGGATTGAAGTATTTAATCTTGTGTTGTTATAATTCCGGCAAAAATCATGTGGAACTAAAAGAATAAAAAAGAGAAACTTGCCTAAAAGCTAAATAAATGTTAAAAATCGCTGTTTTCCCGAAATCCGCTCAAAGAAAATCTCTGCCGCAGCCAAATGAAAAAAGGAATTCCTACGATTTTTTTAGTTTTTAATATTTAATATGTTCTTAATAAAACCTTAATTTGATTTTTGATTTTTTAAAATTTATTTAAAAAAATTTTTAAAAATTTAAAATTGTAGATTTGAAAACAGTGTTTAAGAATTACCACCTTTTCGGCACTAATTTGAAACGAGTAAGCAAAACGCAATGTAAAAAAATAATTCTTATCTGAGTTCTTGGAACTAATAGATTGAAAAAATGTTTCTGTAGTAGATTATTTCAATAAATTTTAAAATTTGGACCCGAATTTATTGATTAAGTTGCCTGCGACACATCAGTTACCTGCGGAAATTGTTATAACTCTGCTGATTTTTAAGCGGTTGAAGTTTATATTGCTTTATTACAATGAGAATTCACGATAAATCACGATTCTTTAGTGCTTTTAATTCGAATTAGTTTTAAAATATCAATGTTTTCGATAAAATGCACAAAAAGTCATATTTTCCCCTTGTAATCCAGTTTCCAAACTTCAGGGCGGATGCGGCACGTCTTCCCAATGTCCGATTATCCTAATTTTTTGCTCGACGTAGTTTTACACCAAAATAAATATTTCCAGGGGGTGGCCCGGTCAAAAACTCAAAATTTATTTTCCTCCATTCAAGCTTGGAGCACTCTAGTCTACACAGTGTTCTTATAGTTTAGCGTAGATTTTTTAAACAGTTTTAGGCAAAATCTTGGTTTTGCTTCGTATATTTGTATAAAATCTATACGAAGCAATTTTTCGCAATGTTTGTTAAAATATTTAAAGAGGTATTTCGCAATAAAATCATTTTGGCGACAGTAACTGCCCGAGTAAAAATAGTTGTATATGATATATCCCAGTGTAGAAACGGTAATGACATATCATTATTTTTTGGACTACCAGTAATGACACCCACTTACCTTCTGCATTATTTTAAAACATATAATAATGAGTTACTGATAATGATTTATTTTTATCATTATTTCAAATAGAAAATAATTTTCTAGATTTTTATGAAAATTTTTTGAAATCTATTTTTAGACTCAATATTTTTTAAACACTGGTAAGGATATATGTAACCACATATTTTTTGATTTTTTGTATGATAGCGGGTAAGCTTCCAGCAAAAACATGGTAATGACAGGTCATTACCATACGGATTACCAAGTAATGATAGGACATTATCTTTTGCATTACTTTAAAATACAAAATAATGACTTACCGATACTAAGTTATAGAAGTACTTATATATTCGTGCAAAGTAATCACTTACTGGTAATTGATTAAATAAGTACTGATTAAGTATTTTTTTATATTAAAATTTTATTTATAAATTAGTTTTGAACTAAATAGGAAATTTTCCAAGGTAAAAAGTTTTATTTTGCCAATATGACCAACTATTTTACAATGTAGGGTAACCACTTATTTCCTAACTTCTGAGTAACCACTTATTCTATCTTTGTGAGTAACTACTTATTCTTTCACTATGGGTAACTCGTTATTCGCAATTTTTTTGTAAGCGAGAGGGTAATGATCACCCATGAATTTTTGGACATAACGAACAAAAGTAATGTTGCGAGTAAATATCCTGGTAAGTAGTGAAACCCTTTGTGTGCTACTTACTCGCTTAATTACTCGGTAATGTCTGTTTTTGCTGGGCTTACTTGTGTGCAGCAGGTCAATTATGTTTTTATCTATTAAATATTACATGTCGATATAGCTCAGATGGTAGAGGTAAAGCTATTGACTGGAAATCTGTAGACCCAGGTTCGATTCCCGCACCAGCAAATTTTATTAAAAAACAAAAATACAATAAAAAATATCTTTTTTATATAATTTATTTTTTTGAAAATCTATTTTTAGACTCATTATTTTCGTCAGTACTGGTAAGCACATAGGTAAGGATATATTTTTTGATTTTTCGTATGCTGGTGTGTAACCATAACTCATTATTTTTCGCGACATCGCTATATAAAGGTAATAAGAAATATAATAACAAAAGTAACTAGTTACCATTGCCAAGTATGTAGTTACATAACCACATATCTGGTAATGATTTTCCACACTGGGATATAATATGGGTTATATCTGACAATGCATGGGTTATATCTGACAATGCAGATTGGGTTATATCTGACAATGCATGGAGTCACATTAAGATACATATCACTATATACAACTACACCTGATATTATTTCTTCGACGAATTTTTTGTATGGTAATTGATGTTATGGCATATCCCCAAAAAAACAGATATTTTTATATCGAACTAGATATAATTTGATGTCCTGGATATGGACAAATCTCGGATCAAATTGCATCAAATTATATCTAATTTGATACATTTAGACACATGTAGATGACACATTTTTCGGATGAAGTTGTATATCGTTGTATATGGGGACTTATCAAAAAAGATATGATTATATATAACACCATATTAAGATTTTCACCCGGGTGTTTTTTTTTCATACACTTTAAAGTAATCACAATGTAGCTATGTATTTGGCAAAATACCATATTTTTCAATAAAAAACACCTTTTTTTAAATAAATTTTTTTTTTTTGGTATTTTTCTTGGAATGTACCTACCCGAGTAAAAAAGTTTATATATCTTATATATAAAAATATAAAATAATCATATAAGTGTTTTATAATCTGATCCGCAAAATGGGTCTATAAAATTATATCAGATTGTATTATTTTAGATACAATTTAATCTAATATTATACTCTGATGCAATTGCATCCCAAAATTGGGCACATCTAATTGAATCGTATTATATCCAATCTGATATAGTTATAAACTATTTAATACAATTGGATTTCAAGATTTATACCCAAAATATGTTGGGTTTTGAAATATGTTTGAATTGTAAAACTGACATAAATAATATTTTCAATTCGAAATTTTTTCTGATTTTAAATAATATAAATTTTTATCAAAAATTGACTCAGAAAATATTTTAAATTATTTAAGATTTTTCTAAATTTATATTTCAAATGACTTAGAAAATGTTTTGGAATCTAGATTATATAAAGTTTTATCTAACATGACTTGGAAAATATTTTTGATAATTTATCATATAAAGTTATATGTAAAACAACTTAGAAATTTTTTTGATAAAGGTTTATATTAAATTATATATAAAATGACTTAAAAAATTTCTTCGATTTGGGTTTATATGTGATTATGTATTGGGTTATATCTTATTGTACATTAAACCTCAATTTATGCGATCAACCATATCTGATTATATATATCTATGTGTATCATTAACATTAACACATTTTTTGGTATGTGATTTTATATGGTTATACATAAGAAATTTCGGTAAAAATTTTAAAGATATTATAATATATGAATACATATGGATGCGAAGCCATTTTATATTACTATCTGTTAATGTGTATCTTTATATTAAAAAATATATTGTTATATATGAACTTTTTTACTCGGGTACACGCTTTTAAAAATCACATAAGAAATGGTTAAAAATGAAGAGATCATGCATGTAAGGGTTAAGTTATTTTTGTTTGCCTAATTTTCATCCGTATATCTTTTTCAAACCGAAACCCTTTTCAAATTAGACAAATATGAAATTTTATGAAAATCTATAAAAAAATACAGTTCAAGGTGTGAAATTGGTCTTTTAAAAATCAGCTCATCCACTGACAATTTAAAAAAAATAGTGAGCTTTTTATGTCACTTTAACCACAGAACTTTTGGCATTTAATCAAAAACTAGGGTTCTATAAGTCGACTTTCGACTAATCGATTAATCGACTTTTTGCGAAAATTTTCGACTTTTTGAAAGTCGACTTTGTTGTGATGCAAAAGTCGAAAAGTCGACTTTTGCTTTCGACTTTTCGACTTTTTTACTTATTACCATATGGCTAAAGCTGCCTACACACTAGGGAACATGGTTGAGGGAACAAAAAATATCAAAAAATTTTGTAAACACGAAATGCACGCTCTCAACACGCACACACACACAAACGCACTCACACATTCACAAAAAATGCTCTTTTTTTTTAAGTATGTTCCCTAGTGTGTAGGCAGCTTAATAAGAAGTAAATTTTGTTTTCGCTGATATAACACAATAGAAAAAATTAAGCAAGTGTTGCTAATCTATTGGAAAACAAAACAGTGAAATATGACATAAAAAACTCTAAAATGTCTACGACACACAGTGGTTTTAAACTGAGAGAAGTGGTAATACATACACAACTTCTAAACTAATCGTCCGATTTGGACAAAGTTTATAGAATATAGTAGAGTAGGAATAAGGCTTTTTGTCAACCTGTTTTATTAATAGGGCATTTATTTAGCACCATCGTGCAAAGTAGACCACCTCGAGTGATAACAAGCTTTCGGAACCCTTGGCTTCTTAAATTGTCGGTCGATTTCAATGAATTTAGACTTTTTGAATTATACTTAGGGCAAGTAACGTTTTTCCAATGTAACCATGGTTAAACGTTAACCCCAGATATTTTCATATAAATTTGAGATTCAAAACTATGGTTAAGCACTAAACTCAGTTTATTTTGGGATAAGTTAGCAGGTCTTAATAACAATTTTTCAACAAAACTTTTCGTTAATTTCGGCAGGATAGAATATTATTGGCATTTAACTAAGTTTAACTTTTAACAAAAAATTTATAGAAATAACAGTTTTTTCATTGTGTTTTGTCTACTATTGAGATAATTGTTTTGCTAATATGAGAAGGGTAGTTTTATCTAACTAAAATTTACTAAACAGATTCGGCAGTTATTTTCTGCAGGGCCATTTTTATCCATATTATCTGCTATTTGCACAGATTTATTTCTATCAGTGTATTAGTATTACTGGAGTAAGTCATAAAATCAAAGTGAAATTTAAACAAAATGTAAGCCTTGACTTTGATTTCATTTAAATTTTTGTTGCGCTTATTGGGTAAAGCTTAAAGCAGAACTTGTCAGAATAGGTATCTGCCGATAGCACCGATGATCATAATGAAAACAGAGGAACCAAAAATTTAAAAGGCCCCCCTAGAAAAATAGTCTACCTACGACGGTGTATGCAATCTACGCTCATCATTTGTTGAAAGCGAGAAAATTTTTGAACTTAATTTTAAGTTTTCACAGGTGCGTAAAATATAGCTCCCCAATTTTTTTTAGACAGAGAAATTATTGTAAATACTTGATTACAATTAATCCAACCTTTTAACCTACATCGTTTAAACATGCTTTTTTTGTCAGTTAAAAAATTAACTGGACAGTTAAAAGTTTAACTCTGCCAGTTTAAAATACCAAGGTGATGCTCAAAAAACTAAAAGAACACTGTCTATAGAAGGGGCTCCAAAGCCCAAAAATGCAGTTTTATGCATCAAGTGGGGGTTTTTATTTAAAAAAAACTGGTATGTTGCCATATGGCTACACCATGCATTTAAATATATAAGAATAAGGGGGTAATTTTCTAAAACACTTCGGTGAAGTGTTGCGTTATTTCTATAGAAATTGTTTTTGTTACAAAACCAATTTACATTGAAAGTTCCCTTCACTTTACCCAAGTGTTTTACGAAATTAGGTAGTTAAATAAGCCTTAATGTATATAAGTTTTGTGCTACATTTTATGTTTAAAACCACTGTGCGATAATAAAAAACAAGGAAAAATTTTATTTTATATGCATAAAGGTCGAATTTATGCTCATTATCAACAAGGTGCAATTCTACGTTTCGAATCTAGCGAACTGACCCCCAAATAAGCTAAAAAATATGATTTTTTGCTATTTAGAAATTTTCATATAAAAAGTCGATTAATCGACTTTTACCTATAAAAAGTCGGAAAGTCGAAAAGTCGACTTTTCAAAATTTGAAAAAAGTCAAAAAGTCGATTAATCGACTTTTACCTATAAAAAGTCGGAAAGTCGAAAAGTCGACTTTTCAAAACTTGAAAAAAGTCAAAAAGTCGAAAAGTCGACTTTTTGTTGCAACTATATAACCCTATCAAAAACGTGTGACATACCTACAGAAGGAATGTTTAATTTGACCAAATAATATCTTACAATGACATAATAAAAAGAAACTCCTAAGCTATAAAAAAGGATGTTGGAGGATGTTAATACCTTTAGTTTTATATACATACAAAACAACCAACGTCATTGTAGAAAAATTCTAAGGACAATATATATATAGACAAAATCTCTAAACAAACAAAGAGTAAGAAAATTCTTTTAAGTATGTTTGATAAAATTTTATAATTTTTTGTACAAACAAGGCAAAAAAGAAGAAGTCTGATGATACAATACAGGGAAGTAAATATAAAAAGTACAAAAGGAAAAAACAAAAAAGGTGTTACCAAATATCTATGCAATATAGCTAATATACAAAGACAACCCCATGGATATACAATATTTTAGGAGGAAGAGAACTAAGGGAAAAACAATAGTGACCGCCTAAAGATATGCAGTAACTTTTGTTTAATTTTAAATAAACGCAAAACAATTTTTGAATTGATTAAGTTGTTTGAAAAGAAAGCTTATATTCTTAAGAATTTAATCAAGCATAATATACTTTATTAACTTGATATTTTTAGCAATTATGCTTGATTTCATTTTATTTAACGTTTTTATCAAATTAAGTCGGTTGATGTTTTTCTTTTGCCATGGCATTTCTATCAACATCATTATGTTAAATTTAACCTTGTTACGGTTCAAATTAACTTTTCAATTTGATAAGCTTAATGTCTTTGGGAAGGGTGTTAGTCTATAACATAATTTAAGTTCTTATGTTTCTATATGGGACAAAACGCGCGAGATTTTATAAGGGTCCTTCGATTTTTTTTAGTGAGGAAGGAAAAATACATTTCCTCTTTTTGGAGAGGTAGTTTAAGCGGCAAAAGCATTCCCAAATTAGCGTATTTAATCTCTTTAACTTTTTAACTAAGTTCCAGAGAAAAAATAGTTCTATTTTCTCATGTATAATGTGTTTGAGATTTTTAGTTATTTAGCAAAATATTAGTCAAATCGACTAATGGTTAATGTTTGTGTTATTATTTATTTATTATTTTCAACAATTCATCTAAAGATTATTTGTAATAAACATAAATTTGAAATGAATTGTTTTACAACAAATAAAATTTGCTAATTGATTTAAATTTAAAATAAAACCAACTATGAACCTTATAAAGATTTTTTGGTGGTTCATATTTAGGTTTTGAAAATATCGGTAATATATATGTTAGCCGATTCGCCTAATATTTAGCGTTAACGTATAAAAAATTAGGTTAGTGTTCCAGGGTTAAAATATGTCCCCAAATCATCTATACTAATATAATAAAGAGGTAATGTGTGTATATTTCTTTGTTTGTTTGTAGGAGGTAATCTCCGTAACTACTCATCTGTTAGCCTAAGGCATGCTAACAACGTAGCGGGCTTCGCCCGCTAGTATTCAATATATAAAATATAAGTCCTTTAAAGTAATTCAAAATATAGCTAAACTCCGACAATAAAGTTAGTAATAAAATTTTTAAACAGTCTACAATCGCACTTTACTATTTCTGTACTGAGTTTTGGTAAATTTTTCTTTTTAGTAATAGTTTTGCTATTCTCTTATTACAAATTACTGATTTTCTTTTATTAATTTCCGTTGCTGATTTCAGCAAGACATTTTACTAATTTTTCATAACCGAGTGCTGCTAAACTTAGCAAAAACTTAGTCCATGTTAAGTTATATATATTTCCATTTTAACTTGTTTTACTCGGGTACTGCTTTTTTCTATTTTTATAACAAGCCGATTACAACCGCCATTTAGAATTCAATAACAAAAATAATCCTACAAGCTTTCATATTTCAGCGAATAAAATATATTAACAAAAAGGGTTAAGTCCACGTAAAATAACAGAATGTTAAAAAACTATTATTTTCAAAGTGGTATTTTTGCAACGACTGTTAAAAACACAAGACAATTTATATCTCATTTTAAAAACAAGTGGACTCATATGACTTTCAAAATAAATTGTTCATATACAAATGATTATATAACAATGACAATATCAAAACTTTTTACTTCGAAAATCCTTTTTTTCCTTTAAACGACATTTTTCATATAAGTAATAAATCGAAATCCTTAAATGAAATTCTTAAAAATGAAATCTTAGAAAAACGCTAAAATATCCTTAATTTCCTTCACAGAAGAAAGGGACATTTTATAACCATATTTTTAAATTAATTTTTTTAAAGTTCATCTTGATTTCTTTATCATATTGATTGATATAAAATTTTTTGTGACTCTAACGGTGAATAAATAAAATAAGCAAAAACTCAAAAGGATGAAAAACTCGAATTTTGGTTAACATCAGGCAGTTTAAAGGTATTTGAATCGATGACTGTATTTTAGCGGTATTATCTGCCAATCCTGCATACAGATATCAGCAGTATCGGAGACCACTAGTTAATTCTCTCGTGTTGTGTCCCATATATATTTTTTCTTCTTTCATCTTGTAAAGCTCTTTACATTTTTTTTTTTTAGTAAAGTGTTAAGTTTGTTTTTCATGTTCTCCAATTGCTGTATTTACATTTAAGTATCATATAGATTTTGTTTTTTTTTTTCTTTTTACTGTCACATATGGTATATTTCTTTACTACTAGCAGTACAATTCTCTAAACTCTATTTAAAAACATATTGTATATATTTTTCATTCGCAATGATATGTTTACTAACACTTCAAAAAAATGAAACACAATTGAATGTTGTAACCATAGTTGGGAAATTATCAGTATTTTTGTATTGATTACTGATATTTAAACAAATATAAGTAAAAGTATTTCCAATATACTTTGCACTCAATATAATTATCTTTAATTTCTTTTAAGTACTAAATTACTTTTCAAGTACCTACTTCGGTCGTTACAATTACCAAGTAAAGTTACTTAAGAGGTATAGTTTTCGATCCTAAGATAATTTAATCGACAGAGAATTTATTTCTGAGTTATTTGACACACATGACTACGGTTATAGAATGTTACGATTGGATTTTATATTAATATATCTTTTTGTGTTCTAAAATTACTTTGATATGCCCATCATTAATTATACAAATCCACTCAGCATCAAACTCTCGATTGAGTGAGACATTAAAGTACTCATAAAACTACTATATAATTGGTACTTAGAAAGTTACTTAATGACTAACATTGGTTCTAACAAGGGAACTCTGTTGGAATGTGCCTCCGGATTTAGAAGAAATTTTGTATATAAGATAGAAAAGACAAAACTAATAAAATTTTGGTAAGAAACATTGCTACCCAATCACATTTTGTCGGGGTACGAATGGGCTTCAAAATTGTTCTAAACTGTTTTGTTTGGCATCTTTTTGTATTTTGAATTTGAATTTGTGTATCATTTCTTTGAAAAAAAATATTAAAATGAAAAATTACATATTATTTCACCCTAAATTTTAACTCGTGAGATTGTGCCGCTTAAAAGTTGTTCTCTACAATATATCCCAAATTTTTTGTAATCCTAGCAAAGCCCTAAACGATGCTTCCATGTTAGTATCAAAGTAATTTTTAAATGTGTAATAAATTGTTAAGAATTTATATTGTACTCAGCAAAAATCTAATTTTATAAATTCTATTTTATTTGATCCCATTATACAGAATCAGTTGAAGTATCTATAACTATACTGTTGTAGTGAGGTGGGTTTTTTTATTCGGCTCAAGGTCATAAAATAAAGTAAATAAAAGACAAATTTAGTTTAGGTTTTATTTTTAAAAACTGTTTATTTTCTTTCAATATTTCGAAACAGCTAATAAAGCGCGGAATTGATTACACTAGTTTTCAACTAAACAAATTTTTAAAATTTTAATACATTTATAAAATTTGGTACAGGAACTCAATTAAAAGAACAATGTTCTTGTACTGGATACCCAGTAGACTTATGCCCAACTATGGTCTTAACTGCAGAAAAGGGGAATATTAAAAAAACTCTTAAACAAAAATTGCATTTGGGATGTAGGGAGAAAGTATATAAAACTTAGAAAAGAATTTACTTCATTACCATATTTGTTTAAATGCAAATATATTAAAATTTAATAATGAATTAAAGTTAAGTTAAAGAACTAAATGTTGAAGTTATATCAAAATCACACAACTTTACAAGTACCGCTGTACTTTTGGAATTGAGCAGATGAGAACGATTCTTAACGCAATTTGATAAGCTGAATTCGAATATTTGATTTGTTTGTTAAGATTAGTTCTAGTTTCCGAGTTTTCGAATGTTGGCATGTTGCTACTTTTGCTTGATGAATGTTGACGTATCATCAGTGATTTGAATTTAACGAAATAGAAATTAGAGTTGCTCGGATTAAGGTTGAAGGAATGGAAATATCTTGAAACTCGAACACAAGTCACAGTACATAGAAATAGAAATCTGTCGCTTTTATCATTTTTAAAAAAATAAAAAATATACGCTTCTGCATTCACATCAAAGGTACGATCGAAATGAATGGCATTTTATAGATGGTTCTAAATACAGTCTGAAGACTGCTCTGCTACACAATTGAAATAAAAACCTCTTCTTTCCGATTGCCTATGCGGTTCCAAACGAAATAATGATACTTCATAATACGGAAAATTTCATAGAAACGTCTTAATGACGGCACTCTCACCAAGATTTGAACCTGAAGCCTTGTGTTTGATAGTTGATCGCCTTGCAGGTTGACTTAAACCATGACATGAGTAATACAAAAAGATTTATTAAGTTTCCTTTATTCCATTTTTGATTTTCAAATGTTTAAATTTTATTTGAATCTTCATATATTCAAATTCAAAATATATTAATTTTATTTGAATAATCTATTCAAATTTAAATTTTTTTAGCTCAAATTAAGACAATACTATTTTTATGTCCATTACGGTGTATGTATATGTCTAGCCGCTCAGATATCGATATGTTTTTAGTTTTGAAGATCGCGGCCCAAATCGCCGTCACCGCAAAAATATTTAAAAAAAATTTTTTTTTTCTTAAATATTTATTAAGACGTGTTTTGTGCCACATATGCTTTGTTTCCTATATTATGAAATGACACCACAGTGTTGCAAAAACAAAACAAAAAGGTTATTGATTTTTATGGTAGCGGTAACAAACATTTATTTTTACCGGAAAAACTGTTGAGTATATAGAAAAACGTTATATGAACAGATTAAAGGAATTGTAATTTTTAATTTTTTTTTAAATTGTTTGAGCAAAATCGGACTAGTGGTTCTCCAGTTATGTCAAAAAAAAGATATCTCTCGATTCCTAGGGGTGACCCAGCGAAACGCCGGGACACGTATAAATTGTTTTTGACCGATATAACATTTCCCGTTGGTTTCATCCCATCCCGATTTTGACTGTCGCATAGTGTAATTGGAAGAACTGGAACTCCTCATTTTCAGAGTGTTGAAGAATTTGCTAAACTCGGTACGTTCAACAGAAGACTTCTCAGAGACAAATGAACTTTTTAAAAATTCCAAATGTATTTTGTAGGAGAGGAGTAGCACTTCTAGATACCGTAACGATATTTGTGAAAAAAAATTTATGGAAGTTACAGAATTATATATATATTTTATTTTTTTTTAGTTAAGTGTCTGTAACCGTTGCATAGGACAATCATAATTAATATTAGAATTAATTACTAAATTTTTTCTAGAGCTGATTTATAGGAAGAAGAAATCATTTTTATTGAAAAATTTTTCAATAAAAATATTTTTTTTTATTTTATAAAAGATTTTTATTTTAGCCTCCGGGTATCGAACTCGCGACCTCATGTTTGCTGTCTGGCTCTCTAACGATGAGCTATTCTTTGATATGGAAGTCTTTGTCATTGCGACAAATTGTGCTTTATTCCAAAAAATCAGAATTTAAATTTAGAATTACTTCTAAAAAAGCAGTAAAAATACACTATTGGATACTTGTGAAGCAGTGAAAGAAGTAGTTTGTTAAGCATTACTTCCAATTTGTTTTTCTGGTGTGTTACTGATATTTAGTAAACTGTGTTGCTAATTTAGCAAAAAACTTTTAATTTTCAGCCTACAACAATTTTACTAAAACTTATTAGCGGCTGCTAATTTTTTATACTAATCTTATTATACTTCAAATCAAAAAATACCGCAGGGCTCAAAATAGTTTTATTTCCCGTAATAACAGCAAAATTCTCAGTATCTTCAAATTTAGTTATATTTTTAGCCGTGAAAGGCAATACTTAGTTAGTTTTCTAATTTATATTATATTCCACATAAATAATTCTTTGTTCTACAAAATATTATTTAAAATAAAATATTATGTAATTTTTTCTTCAGAATTGCGAATTACGAGTACAATCATACACTCATAAAAAAAGTCCGTACAAATAGGTCAAATACAAGTACTATTTCCTGTTATTTTAGCAGAATTTTTACTTATTTGTACGGACTTTTTTAGAGAAAATAAAATAAAAATTTGTTCAATTTAATCAGAACGTGTTTAACAGACTTCTGTACTAACTTTTTTAAGGCTGTAGGTGAAAAAACGTAATACATAAGTTTGTAGAGCCACGAGTTTGTAGAAACACAACTGTTGCGGGCAAAAAACCGACTGAAGTCCTTTTTGGAAAACGTTTTAAATTTTTTAAAAAAATTGGAAATTTTGAATTTAATCTTTCTGATTTGCCCCATATGCCCCCGTACCATATAAGTTTTAGACCCAGTGCTACAATAATCCGCAGAATAAAAGAATTGCAATCGGAAGAAAAACGTTTTTCTTCATCCAAAAAAATGCCGCTCTAATATACATGTTTTCATTTTACCACACAAATCAAAATAATAAAAAGGGTGTTTGTTACCTAAAATTTAATTTGAAAAGACTCGTCCCTTAAACGTTTTTTTATAAATTGTATAAAAGCTGTAAATTTTGAATTAAAATGATGAAGCTGATGATAAATTTACAACATGAAATTGTAAATTTGTGAATAGAAAAATAAGCACACAAAAAAATGTCCTGTTGTTAAATTCAATCAAATTCCCACATTGTAACAAAGTTTTATTAAGAGGACTACATGCAGTGGTGGAAGTATTAGTAGTGGGAGCAGTTTGGGAGTTTATAGTTTGCAGTTTACAAACTACTAATACAACTACTACATAAAACTGCTGCTATTATAAACAATAAGTAAACACTGGAAGTACAAGTTGTAACGTACAGAAATTTAGTAAGAGCATGGGTGGTGTATTTTTTGTACATGGGGTTTGTACTCGTATACAAAGTATATAAAGTACTACAACAGTTTATTATGTATTTCTATTAGGATAACACTTGTACATTAAGGAGTAAAAAAATATATTCCCAATCAAACTTAAAAAAAAATATGTTCATATTCAATTGTGTTCATACTTCACATTTCGGTATCCGAATTTCGACCTAATAACATTGTATCAGATGGAGTATGTTAAATTCGAAAGGATTTCATTACAATAGGTCTAAATACAGATACAACAACACCAGATTTTTATATGATAGTATCAATTTAGATCTAAACCATGAATGAATTGGATAAAATTGTATCTGATTTATAATATAATTTTATCAGATAACATCTTAACTGATACAGTCAAATACGAAATGATAAAAGTCTAATACTCTTTGGCGCCCAATTTTCGAATAAAACTGTATTCTTGTAAAGATATAACTTAGTCATATAATACATGACTATATATAAGTATAACTATTTTACTTAGATTCTTATTTTTTGAATAATTTGATCAATCTATAATTGTAATGGACATTCAAGGACATTGTTCGCTTCCAGGTTTATATGTTTTTGAGCTGCCAAGGGGGAAAACAAGTCCACAAATATCCTGTTTGATTAAATTTTGCAATAAGTATCTCCCTTTTATGTAAATGTATGTAACATGAATATTGTTTTAATACTACAAGTAGATAAAACTTTTATTTAGAAACATGCAGCGTCGAAGCAGAGTTACAACAACAGGTTCTTATTGCGTTGATTTTATATACAATTGTCGTGTTTCTATATTTTTTTCTTTTTTACTTGGTAAACCATATAATTAAGTAAGGAAAGGAAATTGAAAACTTTACAATAATAGTTTCGTTTATTTTCTTTATTCTCACGTCTAGAGCTTTCTTCATAATGTTGATATCATGCCTGGGAATTTTTAACTACCATTTGGGCTTTTAAGCTATATATGGATAAAGTGTTGGGAGAAATCGATGTAGTTAACATTCCTATATAATTTAAGGCACTCTAACAATGTAGCGGATCTAGAGAAACAACGTGTGCTCCAGAAGTTAAAATACTCCACTAAATCCCAGCTTCTGTTCCCAGTTGGGCTTAATTGGCTAGATTTCTAATTTGCAATATATCTCGAAAACTAGATACAGTAAATGAAAACGGGCAATAAATAAAAAAAGTTCGGTTATAATACAAAACTTTAAATGCCCATATCTCGAAAGTTAAACGAATTAAAAAGAATGAAATTAGTTGCATTATAAGTGACACCAATTGAATGGCAACGAACTCAATTAATTAGTCCCCTGTATGACAAATATACATCCATAAACAGAAATTGTTCTGTAGCTCTTAAAGATAAATTGTTTCTTAAATTAAAAATAAATAAAACAAGTAACGAAAATGTAAGTTATTAAGACCAACACTATATTACCCTACACCTTGAGTAAGTTTTGAACTTTTTCTGTGATACAAATATGCTTTCGTTTCATTAATGTTTCGCTATTCATTACTGGTGAAACAAAAATGAATGTTTTCTTTGTGGTGTTCCTGAGCAGAGTTACGGGAGTGATTTCGATGAGACGAAACTTTTGTATGTAATTTTTATTTTTAATCCAAACGAGAAGAAACGTATTCTGCGTTCGTCTCTAGAATTAGTGAGAACTATTCTATTATATGCCTCAGCGAATATAATGCATACTTGCAAATATCAAGTGTATTTAGAATATTTATTACATTCTTACACTCAAAATAGTTTGTAGTTTAAATTAACTAAAAATGTAATTTAAAATAAATTAAAAATCACTTGAAAACCGGTCTACAAACTTTTCATTTAAATCAAAAGATCTTTTAATTTATTTTTAAATGTTAATAAAGTAACTACAATACGAAATCGATAATTTTTTTGAACTGGTTGCCTTTGAATCTGTTCTAGAATAGGTGTTTTTTACCACTGGTTCCGTGGAACAGGTCCTAGAACCGATTCCTGGAAGTCAAAATGGAAGCATTCACTGTTGTAGAACCGGTTCTATAACTGGTTCTAGAACCAGTTCCGAAGAAAACTGTTCTAGTTTGGAGGAACGAAACCTGTTGCTTTTGGGACAAACTCAAACAAAAATCACCGATGATAGAACATACATTAGAACAGGTTGCATGCAAGTACAAGTTGTTCTACAATCGGTTCTTTGCATCTGACAATTTCGCTGGGTGTAACAGAAAATCCGTATTTATTTGTTTTTTAAATAAAAGACAAAAAAAGTTGAAAAATATATTTCTTTGTATTTTAAAGCCGAATGCATAAAGTTCCTAAACAGTTTAATTAAACGTTTTTAAGCTAATTTGGCAAAAATAGTATATAATTCGTTTAATAAAGAACAATTAAACAATCTGTTAAAGTAGGGTTTATGCCTAAAATAAGCGTTTCATAAAGTTTGGAAAATAAAAATTTCTATTGAAACAAGGGTCATACACCCAAGAATATGTAGAACTTAACCCAGGACAAAAAGTGAGGAAAAAGAAGTAGTAATAACATAACAACAGTTGAAAAGGGAGTTGTGGAAATTTGTGGTTTTCACTGATGAATTTAACATTGGCTTGTCATAGGAGGGAATAATTTTGAAACAAATTATGTACATTTGAACCAATGAAAAGGAAGTTCTTTTTCACTTGTTTTTATTTTACTTGGTTTAATTAAAAAAAAATCGTCATGCATCGTGTGGGGTTTGAACCCACACTCGTTGGCATTTCAAGCAGACGCTCTACCCACTATGCTATCGCTTGTTATAACTGATAGCTGACTTTTAGCAGTCTTGTTCAGTAAATTGTTTTTATCTTCATGTCTTTAATTTTTTATTAACAAAAATTGAAAATACATAAAGTTGTTTTGTTTTTAAGTGTTGTTTTTTATAAGAATAATACACTCAGAAATAAAGCTGTAAAAATAGGAGAAAAAGCTACTAAAAATTACACTGTGAGACAAATGGTAGGGGTCAGTGATCGGGAAGGGTTCAAACTACCGGGGAAAGTTATATCGGTAAAAAAGAAGTTATACGTGTCCCGGCGTTTCGCTGGGTCAACCCTAGGAATCGAGATATGTCGATTTGACCTTTGGTGGTATTTTTTTTGACATAACTCGAGAACCACTAGTCCAATTTTGCTCAAACAGTTTTGCCGGTAAAAATAAATGTATGAAGAAAAAAATATTTTTTGCCTAAAATATTAAAAAAAAGTAATAAACAAAAGGTTATTGATTTTTATGGTAGCGGTAACAAACATTTATTTTTACCGGCAAAACTGTTGAGTATATAGAAAAACGTTACATGAACAGATTAAGGGAATTGTAATTTTTAATTTTTTTAAAATTGCTTGAGCAAAATCGGACTAGTGGTTCTCGAGTTATGTCAAAAAAAGATATATCTCGATTCCTAGGGTGACCCAGCGAAACGCCGGGACACGTATAACTTGTTTTTGACCGATATAACATTTCCCGTTGGTTTCATCCCATCCCGATTTTGACTGTCGCATAGTGTTATGTAATTAAAAATGACCTTGCAAAAAAACTGCTGATATTAGCAGATTGGTTTTTGCTAAATACTAGTAAGGTAAGAAGGAAAAATAAAACTGTTAAATTTACAAAATTTTGGTTACATTTAAGTTAACCTTTAATACGAATTACCTTGATAAAATCCGGAAAAATTTTGCAGCATATTAGTAGATAAAAAATAGTTTTTCTACAAGTTAATTTTTAACTTATTTTTACTATTTCTAACTAATATGTTTACAGGATTTTTCTTTTTCTGTTATATTTAGTTTCTAAATACATTTAGTAAAAATTTGATCAAAATGCATTTTCGAAATTACAATTTTTTAAATACAAACAAAATTGTAATATTTACCTTTTTCGTATTTTAACAAAAAATATTTGAAGAATTACATATTTATTTAGAACTTTTATATTTCCATAAAATGTCATTAAAAATTAATAGAAAATTAAAAAAAAAATTTAAATCGTTTCAAAAATTAATTTTTGATTGTACAAAAATAGAAAAAAATAAAAATTTTACAGTGAAAACTACAAAAAATTATTAATTGTGTAAAAAAAAGTTACAAAAAATTGTTTTCCACCTGGTGGGATTCGAACCCGCAACCCTCTGATTTCTGTGCCAGCACGTTCCTATGCAACCCCCATACAAAATATTAACTTCTTATCACCCATGAAAAAGAACTTCTGACTACCATATATTTATTGCAGCATTAGATCTTGTTTAAAACCCATTCCTAAAGGAGTAATTTTTTGTGATGTAATGAAGGAAGTGATTCATTTAGAAGTCATTCAATTTATTTTTGCTGGGTAAAATTTTGTAGCCAACATATTAAAAAAAAAAACCTGGAACAATTGCACCATTTAAATCCTTTTTCATAGAATTTTCTCAAATTGGTGTACAAATAAAATAAAAAATAATTTAAACCTAATAGTAATGTTGATGTAATCAAAACATATTCGTCATTCGAATACTTTCAGTATTCGTTGTATTTAACTGTCTTTAAAATATTATTTTATACTATTATAAAGGGTTCTTCAACAGGGACGCTACAAAAGTAGAAAGACAGGGACAACAAACGACGCCAAATTTCTTGCCGCTTTTTTGACATTTCTCTTCAGTAAGGTTTGCCATTTTATGATGGAAAGATATACGAGCCAACAACGAGTCGAATTTATTAAAATTTACTACCCAAATTCGGAGTCAGTGGCCTCAACATTAAGAGCGCTACGTCCAATTTATGGTCGTCATAATGAATGGCTTCGTCAATAAACAAAATATGCGTTATTGGTCAGACAGCAATCCACACGTACTCCAGGAGTCATCATTGCATCCCGAAAAAATTACGGTTTGGTACGGTTTATGGGCTGACGGCGTCATTGGGCCGTACTTCTTCCGTGATGATCAAGACCGGCACGTTACTGTGAATGGGAATCGCTACCGTTCAATGATAACCGAATATTTTTGGCCCCAATTGGATGATATGTACTTGGAGGACATGTGGTTCCAACAGGACGGCGCCACAAGCCACACAGCGAATGTCACAATCAATTTATTGCAAACCAAATTTGGAGAACGTGTTATCTCACGAAATGGTCCAGTCGATTGGACGCCTGTGGGGCTACGTCAAATCTATGGTCTATGCCAACAAGCCAGCGACGATTGATGAACTTCGTACGAATATCGGCCGATTTATGCTCGAAAACCGTCGAAAATTGGGTTCAGCGTCTGGACTTCTGCAATCGTGCCCGTGGTGGCCATGCAAAAGAGATCGATTTCCATACATAACGGCATCGAACGTACTTTCACAGGAATAAAGAATTTCATTGATATCCAAAACCGTTTTTGTGTTATTTAAAAAAACTTTTGTAGCGCTCTTATTGAAGAACCCTTTATAACCAAAACCTTTAAAACCAAACGAGAAATTAACAAACTGTTATTTGAATGCTTCACTTGCCAAATCGATTAACTCCACTTTCAGAATATTATAAAACTTTAATTTGAAAACACTTTATTGACCCCTAACTGTAAAATATTCAAAACAATTTTCTCTGTTAATAAATATTAATACTACTAAACGACAAAATTTATAATTTAACAAGAATTCAAAAAAAGAATATTTAACATTTTCTCATTGAGACTCATTCATTTTTCATTATGGAGTTAGTCGATTTGGCAAGTGAAAAGCTATTGTGCCATTGATTTTTCGATAGCTTTTGGCATGAGGAAAAAAAGTTCCACTACGACATATCAAAAAAATAATTTTCGAGGCGCCCAAATTTCGACAAAAACTCGTCGAAAAACCTAAACAATTTTACCTTGGATAGGATATATGTATTTAAAAAATTGGAAATCAGCGAATTTTTTTTAACATACCTACTAAAAAAACCTTAAAAATTAAAAGATCGATTTTTCGACAAAGACTAGTCCAAATCCTCAAGAAAAACACTTTTTTGGAAAAACTGCTATCGCCATCGTTTGTAGCTTACAATTTCACCTTGGAAAGGTAATATTTAAAAAAAATTAAATCAGCCGATTTTTTTTATTACCTTCTAAAAAACCTTAAAAATAAAAGTTGGGAAAATGTCAAAAAATTTAAATTTGAGCGCCTCGAAATAATTTTTTTGAAAAGTCGTAGTGGAACTTTTTTTTCCTCATGCCAAAAGCTATTGAAAAATCGATGGTACAATATCGATTGCTAAATCGACCCACCCTACTGTATGATCCATAGCTGTTAAGTAATGATTACTAATCATAATAATTAGTAATTAGATTACTTTCTTTTTAAAGGTGAAGTAATGATTAAATTACAATTATATTCAGTTTCGGACGATTACTAATTGATTATGATTCCAAATAATCTAAAAGTAATCAGGATTATTTTTAATTATGACAAAATATAATAAAAAAGAATCATAAATAATAAATAAAAAAAACCAAAGTAATTTCTATATTTTTACCATGAAAACTTATCCAAAATGTTTTTTCAAATTTCAAATGACATTTCAGAACATTTAAATCACGCAAAAATTCTACTAAGGCACTGTAACTCATGCCGAATATTTCTGAAAATAATCAAAAAGAATCAAAAGTAATCTTTGAAAGTAGTCGAATTATTTTTTGATTACTTTTGATTCTTTTTGATTATTTTATGGTAATCTCAAGTAATCTTGATTACTTTTAGATTATTTGTAATCATAATCAATTAGTAATCAGAAATTGTTTAATAGAGAATTATATAATCAATACAATTCTTTCCAAAATGTAATCTAATTGATTAGTAATCGTAATCGAAATTTAACAGCTATGGTATGATCATTCAAAAATAAATGTACGGATAACTTTTTAAATAAACTACAGTCAGTTACTGTAATAATATTTTCAGTGTACTTTACTTACTTACTTTTTTAAAAAATATTTAAAAAAAATATATATCAATTGGGAAAAATTTAGAAAAAATCGGAAAAGACAGCCAAAACTGCTAGAAATAGAAAAAAATCTAAAATTAAAAAAATATATAGAATTTTAAAACATGACTCAAATTAATAGAAATGAAAAATTTTCTTAGTTAAGTGTTGTTTTTCCAAACGCGTCGTATAGACCAAATACAATTAATATTGTAATTAATATAAATTTTTATTTTCTAATTTAGTAGGTTTGAGGTTTCATTTTTGCATTTCCTTTAAACGGGAATCTGGAAATAAAGTGCAAAAATTAAAAAAAAAAATCTTAAAAATAAAAATTCTCGCTTTAATTGAAAAAATTCTAAAAATGAAAAAAATCCCAAAATTGAAAAACTGCTCAAATTAAAAAACAATCGCCAAAATAAAAAACCCCCATTAAATTTAAAACCCATTCAAAACCGAAATCGATGGAATGTGAAAAATATTAAAAAAAAAAATAAATTTGAAAAAAAATGTTTAAAACAAGTAATAATTTTTTTTAATTTGTATTTTTTTTTAATTGTGACGATTTCTTTAATATTAGTGTTTTTTAATTTTGCTGATTTTGTTGTATTATTACCATTGCCATTTTGTTTTTTTTTTTAATTCTAACGATGGTTTCTTTTAATTTTGTAGATCGCTTTTATTTTTTTCAAATTTTATGGATTTTTAAATTTTTTTTACAAGATTTTTTCAATTTAGTGATTTTTTTGAAAGCATTTTTAAATTTTAGCTTTTCTTCTTAATTTTGCCAATTTTTTTTAGAAGGTTTGAGGTTAAAAATTACAAACACATTCATTTTCAAATCAGTACTGCGATTCTCTAACTTTTTAATGACAAAATTCGGTAAATAGATTGTCTTAATTCAATAATTACCTACAATTGTAGTTAAAACTAATTCCGTAACTTTCTGTACCGAATTTTGTCGTTATATAATAGTTATGGACACATAAATGCCTTGAAGGGCCAAATTTGGAATTTCACAAACTTTCGGAGGGCTGCACCAATTAATACATTTCTAAAACCTTTTGGTTTTCTAAGCCCGGATCTAAAGTCTAAAAAGGTCCATTGAATAGCCTTCGAGTTGTGGGTCTTCTTTTATCCGCTCACCCAGGGAAATACTTTTTTGAGTCAATATTGCGGAGAAGTACAACAAAACCTTCTATATTTTTTATGATTTTTTATATTTTTCATCCAAATATATTTAAAAATATAGGCACAGATTCAATAAATGTTCTTAAAATATTTTGCCCTCCTTAATTCGAATCCGAAGTCAAAAAACTTTGTCGAATTTAATCTTCGAAAATATCGTTTTTGTTATTTGAAGAAATTTGGTTTAAGGTTCTCAACAATTTTTCAAATATTTTTAAATTTACTTAATGGATTTTGATCCCTTGTTTTATTTTTTGAAATGTGTAACATGAATTACGTGATGAACGAAATTTTGATTCAAAACGTGGAAATATATAATTTTTATAGAAAATCTGAATGTAAATGAAATTTAAAACTCATAGGTCTACAACATTTTCGTATCGAAAATTTATAACAAATATAAAACCTCTCAGGCTCTGATTGCATTAAATGAATTCTAAATTTTAAAAATTCAATCACAAGACTGATAACCAGCCAGAAAATTTGGATGGTTTTATGAGGATTCTTATTCGGTAAATCAAAAATCAATGTTGGCAATTCTTTCAATTTTGATGACTTTTGATTTTTTTTTTAATATAATTTTTTAGAGATTTTTTCTCAATTTTCGTGATTGTTTTTAATTTCTGACGATTTTTTTATTTTATATTAGCGATTTTCATAGCGATATTTTCCAGTTTTAGCGCTATATAAATATAATAAAAACGTCGTCCCCTGACGATTTCCTTAGGCAAGAATGAAATCCGGATAGGGACATGCCTACAACGGATTATTTTTCACAATTTGTTAAATACGTTTGGGATTTTAGCATATTTAATTCCTTTAATATAATAAAAATAATTTTAATTCTTTTTCGGCTTATTGTGTTTACCTTTGTTTCGTTCCATTTCATTTCGCGAAGCATATCCGCAACATTTGACAATATTCGCAAAACTAGTGAATATTTCGCCGCCTGTTTTAAATGCATTCATGCAGGTCTTCCCTTTTAAACCATCTCGTGGATTTAAAGCCAGGTTTTTCTTCCATGTCATCAAAACGATTTTGTTTTCTCTCTGTGGAGATTAGATTGATAGATTAGATGCAATAGGTTAAAATCTAAACCTTTATATTACAAATCTCAATCGGATTATGGATTTCTAAATGGTCTTAACTGTTCATCTTTAGTCGCATATTCAAACTAGAGTCGTGTAGGGTATAAAAACTATAGTATTTAAAGTTATGAACAATGGGTACGGATAATTGTGATGTGTTGCTACATGTGTTAAAAAAGTTAAAAGTTTTTTTTATTTTTCAACCACCGTACGCCAGCATTGAAAAATCTCTAGATTTAGTAAAAACAAAGTAAAGGTTTTTAGAAGATTAATTTGGATTTCATTTAACAAAAATCAAGCATTTTCTCATTACACGTAGTTGTTAAAAGTTTTCAGATAAATTGTTAAAGAAAAAAAACTCTAAACCCCACACATTCTCTTTAAACAACACTTGATATATTGTGATGCTAAACTATTTACAAAAATATTCTAGAAAAAACAAAAAAATTCTTTAATTATTTAGACAATAGAACAAATGAAAAATAAACAATTACTCCACAATATTTTTTTTTTTCTCTCCACAATATTTTTCTTAAAATTATTTCCAAATATTTTCTTATCTTCAAAAATGTTTGGAGAAAAAAACCAAAATGGGCCACAAGCTAGCTGTATTATAAAATTTTAAGCAAGGCCAAAACTTTTGTTAGAAAATACTACAATACCCAAAAGGCATTTGAGCGGTTTTCAAATCATTATAAAATGAGAACAGAAAACCTTAAAGTTTTGAAAGTTGTGCCAAAAACCATGTCTAGATATTGGTTTAATTATAGTCAAACATAGAAAAAGAAAAACTGAACAAAATTCTCTTTAATAAATGTTCAAATTGTTGGTTAAATGTCAAGCAAGATTATTAATTGTTAAAATTGTTAAGGGTTCTTTTACAAATGAATATAACAGAAAAACTCAATTAATGTTGGTTTATAGGAATTTTAGTTATTTTTTTTTACATTAACTTTGTGAAATAAGAAATTATAGACCCAAGTAAAAAAGTTTTGATATAGTCATATATTATCATATAAAATTTTGTATACCCGATTAAAAAAAATTGATATGGGGCTTTATACAGTCATATGTAATTTAACATGTGTCTTTATACAATTTTATCCGAGAAATGGGCCCATATAATTACATAAGTTTGCATCAATTCAGTTAAAATTTGATATTATCAGATACAAATGTATCCGAATAATGGCGCGATATAATTTGATCAGCTTTTATATAGTGGTATAAAATTATAGCTGAACTAATAATACAAACATATAAAAAAAGCTTTTTTAGATTTTGATAAAAGAACACTTTACAGGAAAGCATCAACAACTGTTCTGTTGCTTTAAACTGTTTGTATAAATTTTGTACCAAAGTTTAAAAGAATGTGCTATAAAAAAAGTCATAAAGAATTTCTTTCAATTGCAAATTTTATTTTTAACAGTCTCCGGAAAAATTACCTCTAAAAATAAGTTGTTTTGCCTAAAGAAAATTTGAAAAAAAAAACTTAGAAACAATTGTTTGCGATTTGGTAACTCATTTCGACGTAAATTGTTGTGGTAAATTTTAAAGAAATGTAAGAGCTTAAGGAGAAATAATTTGTTTCGTCAAAATGATTTAAGAATTCGCTAATACTTACAACACTGATTGCACAAATATAGGAAATAAATGTTACAAATTATTACTTTCTTTTCAAAATTGTACTCGGTAATTACTAGGACAAGGAATTCCATGCAAATGCATGTTTTTTCTCGATAGTCCAAAACTAATAGACTAAACATTTATCCGAATCATCAAATTTAGAACAAAATGGCATCGATTTGAAGTTGCATATTTTTGCAAATTTTGTCATAAATGCATTTTTTTGCATATTTTGACTTTAAATGAATATTTGGTGCCTTTTTAATGCATATTTTGTGCTTTTTAATGCATATTCGTGCATATTGTTCATTTTTAGTAGCATTTTTTATTTTGTAAAAAAATATAAAAAAATTGATACGTTTTCATATTTTGATTCAATCAAAATAAACATTCTTAAAACTTTATTGACCTATGGGAAATCTTCGAGTTCTGTGTCTGTTTGCAAAATAAAACTAAAACTAATTTAAATATATTTTTAAGTTTTAAAGTGCATTATTTTAGCAAAAATAATAGTTTTTAGTGCATATTTCTTATATTTTTAATGCATATTTTTCATTTTTAAACGCATATTTTAGGCGCATATTTTCCATTTTTAAGTGCATGAAATTCCTTGCCCTAGTAATTACCATATGATGAAAACTCCTAATGCTGCAAATGAAATATTTCTTATATATGTAAGACCTTTTATTTATTTTTAACATTTGTGATTAGAAAGCCTCATTGGCCAATTAATAAATTACAGAAACAGAAATTAATAAAATTTCGAAGAAATATGATTCTAGAGGTTTCACATATCGTTAGCTGAAATGCAAAACCACGTAACTAACAAAAAATTCAAAATCGGTTTTTTGATCGATTATGATGCATATCAACGAGCTCCACGTCTTCTCCAATTTTTACTGTCATATAATAAAAATTAGACATATTATTAGCGAAAATCGAAAGCACGTAACTACATACTTGTTGCTTGAAAATTGTAACTAACACGTATTTATTTCTATTGAATTTTTTATTCATAGTAGGATTTGAATTTTTATATTTCACTAGCGGATAGTGCTACTACGCTCCCCTCCCCTAGTAGTCCTATTTTCTCATAATTATAGTGATTATAGTTTGAAATTTTTACTTTGTTAATTATAATAAATTTTTTTTTTGGAGATCCCACAGTCAATATTATTTGTGTATTAGCGTATGATCCCTCTGGAGTAATTTATTTTAAATTAAATGCAACAGATGAGTTTAAGGAATTTCCACAAAGAATTGGAAACAAATTAAAAGCGTTTGAAACTTTGAAGTTGCATTTACAAAGAATAAAAATTTCAAGCAAAAAATGGCAACATCTTCAGGACCTTAAACCATTTCTTCCACCCGATTGTCATTATTATTACAATGAAATTCCATTTGAGAAGTAAAGGTTTAATTTTTTCCTTTATTTGTATTGTAGTTATTGTTGTTAATTATCTTTTGCTTTTGTAAATCATTTTTTATTTTCATATTTAAAAAAAAATAATAAATATATAAAGCGATATATTAAATAACAAGAGAACAACTTCTTTTATTCTACATTTTATGAATGCAAAACAAAATTTTCCTTGAAACTTAAAAAAAATTCATTGTAGTTACGTGTTTTTGTTTAAGAAAATACGAGTTCAAAAGCGCATAACTAACTTAACTCTTTGAAACATTAATAAATTATTACTTTTATTCCAGAAATGAATTAATCAGTCTATATTTAGAAAATCTGCGATATTTGATTACCAAAACTCCATTTATTTTTCAATATATAACATTTTTTGTTTCTCCTGTAAAATAATAAAAATGTTAGTGGTTTTGCATTTCAGCTAACGATATATTAGTGTTTAAGAAGTAGAAAATAAGTCAAAAAAAGTCTTGGAAAATGTTCTTAAGTCGACTTAAATTGTTTTGTCAAAGTCCCTAGATATTCTTATATACAAAACTAGCGGGCGCAGCCCGCTACGTTGTTAGCGTGCCTTAAAGTTTAGGGGGGGGCTGCCCCCCCCCCCGACAATTTTTTTTAAATTCGCTTTTTATTTAAAGTACAGTTTTTATAATAAAAGCCTTCACCCAGCCACCACAAATAAATAATTCTGCACAACAATGGGTTTAAAATAAATAAATATTTGATCACTTTTTCTCATGAAAGTGGATTGTTAGTAATGAATCCATAATAAATTGCAATATACGTGTGTATGTTAAGATAATTTGGTAAAGTGCGAACTTAGGTAGATAGACCCGTAAGTAGTTTTGTTCATTTGTGTTTTGAATGAAAATAAATAACGTAAAGCAGGGTTGGAAAGCATTTTATAATATTAAAATGCTTTCCAACCCTGGAAAGCATTTTAATTTGCCCGCTACGTTGTTAGCGTGTCTTAAAGTTTTTTTTTTTTAGTTCCAGTTTATGTAAAGGTAGATCTGGCAATTCAAGTAAATTCACAAATTCAGTTGGAAAATTTACTGCGTTGGTTTCTTCCACCGGTGATTCGTTACATGAATTTCTCTTTTAGAAAATTTGTTTAACTTTTTGTATGTTTCAATCTTACATAAGTTTCATATTCCGTGGATAGTGTTTGAACAGGTAATTTCCTCTTCCAATCCATTTGCATTGTCTATAATTTCAATTCCACTCGTTCAATGTTTATATCCATTTCGTTCCACTTGTGTAGTGTTTCAATTCCACTCGTTTCCTATTTAGTTTCTTAATTTTAGTGTTTCATTTCTTTAAGTTTTAGGTTTCTAGCTAAAGACGCAGACGTTAAGGGGGGGGGGGCAATTTTCCCCTTTTGAACCACCATTTTTACCACGTTCCTGTCCAAAGTCCTAGAAATGCCTTGTCGATAAGTTAGCCCATACTCCAAGGAAAACATATTATATATTACAGCTTTCTAGCCGAAGGGTTCGGTTAGGCCATCAAGGGGGAGAATTATTCCGTTTTTACCCCTCCCGGTAGGAATTTCCAAAAATTCCGTCTTAGAGGACGTCTGCGTTGGAGGAGGAACCTACTACATACATAATTTTAGGTCTCTATATCCAGCAGTTTGGCCAGGCCGTCAAGGGGGAAGTTTTTTCCCTTTTTACCCCTCCCGGTATGAATTTCCAAAAATACCATCTTAGGGGACGTCAACGTTGGAGAAAGAACCCAAATACCGAATTTAAGATCCCTTGTTCCAGAAGTTTGGCCAGGCCGTTAAGGGAGAGACTTTTCCTGTTTTTGACCCTACCTGTAGAAATTTCCAAAAATCTCATCTTAGCGGATGTCTACAATATAGGAGGAACTTTAATACCAAATTTCAACTTCCTACCTCCAGCGGTTTGGGCAGGCCTTTAAGCGGCACTTTTCGCTTCATTAATTCCCATTTTTGCAATGTCCCTGTCCAAAAAGCACCTTCCCGGTAAGTGAGCCCATACTCCAAGTAACATATGTTTTACATTTCAGGTTTCTAGCCAACTTTTACTATTTGTACCCCTCTGGGTAGGAATTTCAGAAAATCCATCGACAGGGAATTTCAGCTTCCTAGTTCCAGCAGTTTGAGCAGGCTGTCAAGGGGGACACTTTTTCTTTTTTTGTCCCTCCCGGTTGGAATTAGGCTGGAAGAGGAACCTAAGTACCGAATTTCAGCTTCCTAGTTCCAGCAGTTTGGACAGGTCGTTAAGGGGCAACTTTCCCTTTTTGAGCCCCCATTTTATAACGACCCTGTCCAAAATTCAAAAAAGTATCTTTCTAATAAGTTAGCCCTTACTCCAGGGACCCACATTTTAAGCTTCAGGTTTTTAGCCGAAGGGGTTTTTACCGGCCCCCAGGGTGAGGCTTTTCTTCTTTTTGCCCCTCCCTTTAGGAATTTACAAAAATTCCATCTTCGCGGCTATCTGCGATGGATGAGGAACATTCATACCAAATTTCAACTGCATTGCCTAAGCGGTTTGGGCAGGCCGTTAGTGGGGACATTTTTCCCTTTCAACCACCATTTTTACTATGTTCCTGTTCCAAAATAGAAAAATTACGTTGCCGGTGAGTTAGTCCTACTCCAAGGAATACATATTTAAAATTTTAGGTTGGCCAAAAGGGATTGGGCAAGCCGTCAGGAGGAGACTTTTTACCTTATTTCCCCTCCCGATAGGAATTTCAAAAATTCCGTCTAAGCGGACGTCTACACAGAAGGAGGAACTCACATACCGAGTTTCCTTTTGGGATATCCTGTAGGGAATTCCAAAAATACAAACTTAGTCGATGTCTACTACAGTGGAGGAACCTTTATACCAAATATCAACTTCTTACCTCCAGTGGTTTGGGCAGGCACTTTTCCAATTTGTGAGACTGTTTATGGGGAGACTTTTCCCCTTTTTGCCCGTTCCGGTAGGAATTTCCAAAAATCCCGTCTTAACGCACGTCTATGCCGAATATCAAGAAACCTTGTTTTAGTGGAGATATCCGTGGGGGGAGGAAAAAAATAGTTTTTTTGAAATTATATATTATTTTAAATGGTACTTTTTGGAAAAACGAAATTTTTTAGAAAAAGATACTTTGTTTTTACAAAGTACTTTATTTGTACTTTTTTTGGAAAAGGTATTTTTTTTAAAAAGGTGTTTTTTGGAAAAATTTATGTTTTTTGGAAAAAGGTACTTTTTTTGGAAAAGGTACTTCTTTTGGAAAAGGAACATTTTTTTAGAAAAAGGTACTTTTTTTTGGGAAAAGGTACTTTTTTTGGAAAAGGTACTTTTTTTGAAAAAGGTATTTTTTTGAAAAAATGTATGTTTTTTGGGAAAAGGGACATTTTTTTAGAAAAAGGTACTTTTTTGGGAAAAGGTACTTTTTTTGGAAAAGGTACGTTTTTTGAAAAAGGTATTTTTTTGTAAAAATGTATGTTTTTTGGGAAAAGCTACTTTTTTGAAAAAGGTATTTTTTTGGAAAAATGTATGTTTTTTGGGAAAAGGTACTTTTTTTTGGAAACCGTACTTTTTTTTTGGAAAAGGTACATTTTTTTAGAAAAAAGTACATTTTTTGGAAAAAGGTCCTTTTTTTAAAAAAGATACTTTTTTTGGAAAAAGGTACTTTTTTTTCGAAAAAGGTACTTTTTTGGAAAAAGGTACTTTTTTCGGGAAAAGGTACTTTTTTCGGGAAAAGGTACTTTTTTTGGAAAAAGGTACTTTTTATGAAAAAAGGTACTTTTTTGGAAAAAGGTACTTTTTTGGAAAAAGGTACTTTTTTTGGAAAAAGGTACTTTTTTTGGAAAAAGGTACTTTTTTTTGGAAAAAGGTACTTTTTTCGGAAAAAGGTACTTTTTTGGAAAAAGGTACTTTTTTTGGAAAAAGGTACTTTATTGGGAAAAAGGTACTTTTTTTGGGAAAATGTACTTTTTTTGGGAAAAGGTACTTTTTTGGAAAAAGGTACTTTTTTTGTCCCCTTTTTGCCCCTCCCGATAAGAATTTCCAAAAATGCCGTCTCAACGGACGTCTACACCGGTCGAGGAACCTACATACCAAATTTCAACTTCATAGCTCCAGCAGTTTGAGCAGGCCGTCAAGGGAGAGACTTTTTCCCCTTTTTGCCCGTCCCTGTAAAAATTTCCAAAACTCCCGTCTTGGTGGATGTCTACGATAGTGGAGGAACCTTTATACCAATTTTCAACTTCCTACCTCCAGCGGTTTGGGCAGGCCGTCAAGGGGGGCATTTATCCCCTTTTTAACCCCCATTTTTACAACGTCCCTGTCCAAAATTCCAGAAAGAACTTTCCAGAAAAGTTAGCCCATACTCCCAGGAACACATATCTTAAATTTCAGCTTTCTAGCCAAAGGGGTTTTGGCAGGCCGCCAAGGGGGAGACTTTTCCCTTTTTGCCCGTTCCGGTAGGAATTTCCAAAAATACCGTCCTAGCGGACGGGATTACATACCAAATTTCAACTTCCTAGCTTCAGCGGTTTGGGCTGGGCGATGTTGAGTCAGTCAGTCAGTCAGTCAATCAGTCAGTCAGTCACGTTATTCTTTTATATATAGAGAATAAAAACCACCATAAATCCTAGAGGAAAAATTATTTTTTTTATTATGGAAAATTTAAAAATTTTCTCAATTTAGGAATCTGAAACTTTTCTCTAACAAATAACTCTGAGGATGACCTATGGCTTATTTTTAGGAAAAGAAATCAATTGTGCAAGGACGGAACAATATGTCCGTGAGTTTTTGAATGAAACACAGTTGTTTTTTTTTTAGAAAAAAAGTTTTTATTTTTCAACATAGTTTCAATACACTTAGTCCAATTTTGTTATTCCTTCCCAAAAAAAAATAGGATTTCTCGCGGTTCTCAAAATAGTCATTTGTTTGAGCAGTAATTTCATCGTTGGATTGATTACTTTATCCCATATAACGTGCCTTCGCCCACCATCGAGAAATCGTCATTGGCTTTATTTTAAAGACTCCCAGCAAAACTTTGGTAATGGGTGCGTTATACTCACGCATTACCTTGTAATAATATCTCGTTACCTTCTGCATTATTTCAGACCAAAAAGTAATGACTTACCAATCACTGATTACGTAATGCATGATTTATAAATGGAAAGTAATGCTTAGAATATTTTTGAAAATCTATTTTTAGACACATTACTTTGTGTTTTTTTGTAAGCATGGGTGTAAGGTATATATTTTTCGACATTACAAATGAAAATACGAAGCACAACAATTCATTTACTTTCTAAGCAATCAAATGTTATGTGTCGATAGCTCAGGTGGTAGAGTTCTCGGCTAACATGCAGAGATCCCAGGTTCGAATCCCAGCGTGACCACGTTTATATAGTTATTAAATAAAATATTTGTAATAAATTTTTTTAAATAAAATTTTTTTTACGAAAATCTATTTTTAGACCCATTACTTTTCGCATCCTCGTAACCACATAAGTAACCAATTACTTTATCACTTCCTTTTCATACATTTCTTCGGGGCTCATCGCCTGTAAAATTCATCAGTGAAGTAAGGTATAAAGTAATGCATCAGCCGCTATGGAAACACATTACTTTACACATTATTTGGTAATGTGTGGTTTTGCTGGGCTGCGAGCAATTCTTCCATTTTTGGATATAATTTGTATCTTTTAGTTATGCGATATAGTAATAAATAAAAATAAAATAACAAAAACTGCAAAGAAAGTTATACACAAATTTAACGCTTAGAATATTACCTGAGACTAAAATATATTTTACAAAAAAATATGTGGAAATTTTATTTCCCGAATTTTTTACTGAAATTTTCAGAACATATAGGGGAGAGTATGCTCTATCCAAATAAAGTATAAAAAGACCGAAGAAAATATTTTTCTATAGTCAAAACCCTCCTCAATGAAATCATCAGGGGACGACGTTTTTAGAATTTATAGAAATATTTTTTAAGTTAAATTACAAACTCAATGAGAATTTCTTGTTCTCATTTAGGAGCGTTATTCAACATTACAAATATCAGAGAAAAAAAATATTTTTTTTTGCCCAACCTTTTTTAATTTTTCGTTATAGCTTTGGTATTTAAAATCGGATTTTAAAGTGTGATACAGCGATTTTCTTGTCTCGAAGAGACCAGTATTTTTTTATAAAGGAATAATCCAATAAAAAAATGTTTAAAGGCGACACCTACGTTCGGCAACCAATATATAAAAAAAAATTCTACTGGGTTTCTCGAAAAACTTCCTTAGCAAAAGTTTAATGATTTTTTACGAGCTTTAATTTTCTGTGTGGTAGCAACTGAGATCTGGTGGGTAACTACTAGAACGGGATACTAGAGGTCAATGGCCCTTAGAGCATAATACTGGTCTCTTGCAAAAATACTTCATATTTAATGTACATTAAAAAAGTGCCCCCCTCAATATAAACCTTGGTTTGTTTTATGATGATTCCCAAAATATTTCGGATCTAGCAATGAGATCTCACGAGCTGGACCACTTTTGAAAAAGGTATTTTTGAAGATTACTTGTCAAAAGAAAAGTTTTGGTATCTATAGTGTCCTATTTAGAACATATTGTTTCCACCCCATTGAATTTCTGACAAAACTCGAAAAATAGCGAATATCAAAAAAATCGCAAATATGTGTTCACTTAGATCAACTAGATTATGATATGTAAGTTTGACATTTCAATCACAAACATCTCCGTACAAAAGGGTCAAAAATTTGTTTTTTTTTATAAAATATTTTTGAAAATAGGATGTCTGGATGAACATGTTATATATACCCCTTGATCCGCTTCAAAAAAAATGGTACCCATATTGAGTATGTTGTCTTCAGTTACAAGGCAAAATTCTTACAAAAACTAAAAAAATACTGGTCCAGCTCGTGAGATCTCATTGCTAAACCCGAAATATTTTGGGAAACATCATAAAACAAATCAAGGTTTATTTGGGGCACTTTTTTTACTTTTTTCTGTCCATAAAAGGTGAGTCGCTCTAATCAGAGACAATTAATTATAGAGATAGGAAATCAAAAATTACACTACTCACCGGTAGGGGGCGCTACTATTTAGTATCCTGAGCAACTATTTAGTATCCGTTTAGTATCAGCTGAGCTTATATTTCAAAAGCAAAAATTGTTGAAAACAGCGCAAAATTAAAAGGAAACACGCGCTAAATATGTTCGACTAATAAAATTTTATTTGCTTTACTTTTTTTAAAGTTTTTTGTTTGCTTTTATTTAAAATTTGAATAAAAATGAAAAGTGACAGTTTACTGAACAAACCGCCACCTATTGATAACGATGTTGTTATAATTTATTTTTTTGGTGATGCCATAGCCCTGGCTCTAATGTACATATAATATTTGTCTATAGTTTTCTTGGATCAAATGACAAATAAATGGGAAAAACAAAAAGTGGGTCAGTTTTTTACCCCAGTTTTAACCCCCTAAATTCCCAAGATAGCCGATTATCTCAGACACCTCAACCCTAGAATTTTTGTCTATACAAAATGTCCGAATTGTGTATACAAAAGACCGGAGATTATCTCATGAGGATGGTCCTTGTTATTTAATAATGTCGTCAAATTTCATCGCTTCGTTTTAAAGTAATGTCGCCACAAATGTAACAAAATTTTTAGGGATCATTTTTACACTTTCCTGACATTATATAAAAATCATTAATTCCCAAAACAGAAAACCCAACTACTCTCTTCAAATAATAAATACTCTGAATGTGAACCTTAAAAATGGTTAATCTTCAATTTTGTATTTAGTAGCTGTAACACAAAAACTAGACCTAAACAAATCAAAATAAATATAGTGTTAGGATGAGGGTAAGTAGGAAATTCAAAATTAGTATGCACCTTTCTTGTTGTCGACCAGTGTCATGGATGCAGGCTTTTAGTACACTGATCGTATCAGAACCACTTTCTGAGTCGATTTAGCTCTGTCCGTCTAGCCGTTTGCCATTGTAAAAAATACAGGTCGAAATTACGAAGATAATTGGACGAAATTTGGCACATAAATTTTGTACCAATGTTCAAACAAATTTCCGATTCCCGGGCCTTAAAAATGTGGAAAATTTGAAAACCATAGTGTGTATTAATTAATATTGCCCGTATAATTGTATACACAATTGAATGTATTTAATTAAGTTTCTTTCTTACAATATAATATATAATCGGCTAGTGAAAACCAATTTAATTTTCTATTGTATAAAATATAAAAATATTGATTTTAATTATCTTGCAGTCAGTTCGTGGTAAGTTAACAATATTTCAATTTAAACACTTTAGTTTTTACTACAGCTTTATTTGCGTATTTTTTATGGTGTTGACAAAAGCCTGAAAAACACTGAAATGTATAAAAAAAAATCAGAAGAAAAAAATAAATAAATTTTATACAACAATTTTTTTATCTCATTGAAACCTCCTTTATATACAATTATTGTATTTGAATACATTTACATAAATTTATGCACATACAATAAATATATTGTAAATAACATTATCCCATTTTATAGATTTTTTTATGAAAAAGCCTTCCTTTTATGAATTATTGTCCCCTTTAGCGTATTGCAAAAGAAAATTGAGTCTAACAGGCTATAAAATTGGAATTATAGGACAGACATTTATTACAAAAGGAAACTGAAAGTATATTAAGATTAATATAGTTTACAACTAACCTTTTTTATATTTATGTAAAATTATATAACTTTTGGCCAACAATATTTTATGATAAAAGTTTAATTTAATAAATCATGCCATCAGAAAATAGATATAACTTTATAGGTACTTTAGAACTGGAAAAAGAAGTGTTGCTTTTTACTGCATTTTTAGAATTAACTTTTCTTTTTTAATTGGGGCTATGATATGATATCTGTTTTCGATGCCCAACTTAAATGCAATAAACTACAATATCAACACAGACACTGCCTTCTTTTGGTACAATTATGCTAAGGAAAAAATACTAGTGCTAAAAATGCACTTCTTATTCTGTTTTGCCTTTAAATTCAGGCCAATTTTTTGCTGGGATATCTAATTTAATAATGCAAGAAATTGTTTTTAAGTCTGATATGAAAAAAAATTTCCAATGAAAAGGAAAACCTTTGCAGTAATTTAAAATACAGAGCTTCAGTTTTAATATTTAAACCTATTACGCATAAAAATAATCAGTTCTAATGTTGAATGGCTGCTTTACACCTGCTTTTATAAAACTATTATAAAAGTCCACAAAATTATAATTCAATTGGCTATAAATGTTGTTTAATCAATATATACCACATGACGTATACTTCATATTCGTAGAAAATTATTACTCATACGCCATGTAGAACTAATTATGATATTCGAAAACAAATATACTGCATTCTTTTGCATTATATTAGCGAACTAAAAACCAACGGACATATGTAGAAATTTTATGAATAACATAATAGCACATTTTAAAAACTGTATAGTTTGAGTAAAATGCTTTATATATACTTTATTGAAAAAATACATTCAATTCAATTTTATAAAACCACAAATTTATATTCAACCAATTATACCTATTCATTTATTTAAGAATAAATGATGTAGCAATAAATTTTATTATCAAATTTCACTTCTTATTTCAATTTGCAGCATTTTGTGGCTTTGTATATGCAAAGTTGTTTTATGCTACAATAAAATAAAAAATTTACCTTAAAGTTTCCCAATTGTTAAGAATAATTCTGTGGTAAGAATATATTGAAATAAATTGAACACATTTATATTGATTTACTTCTTATTTATACAACCATTTCAAAGAGGTGTCTGTGAAAAAATTTTGACAATAAAAAAAAATATCATTAATATTGAAGAAAAAGTATCTGCATGCATGTACAAGTCTGCCTTCAATATCCTTTTAAAATTCAAACAAAAAATTGAATTGTGTAATATCCCAACAAATATTTGGAAGACATATATCCCTAAAGTTATAAAGGCAATTTCTCCAATTTGTCATTTGGAGACAATAAAGTAGTTTTATTTTTAAATATCTCCTTTTATTTAGATAGAAGTTATAAAGACGACATTGAAAGAAAATGTCAAAAGTGCAAGTTGAAAAGAATTATTTTGAAATTTTATTTTCAAACATTGTTAAAAAGTTTATTTAAGAACAACATAAGAATAGAAATAAAAGACCAGCAAGATTTGTTCAAAAACCCAGTGTAGGAAAGGTAATGACATATCATTATTTTTTGGACTACCAGTAATGACACCCACTTACCTTATGCATTATTTTAAAACATATAATAATGAGTTACTGATAATGTTTAATTTTTATCATTAATTCAAATAGAAAATAATTTTCCAGATTTTTTTGAAAATTTTTTGAAATCTATTTTTAGACTCAATATTTTTTAAACACCGGTAAGGATATATGTAACCACATATTTTTTTATTTTTTATATGTTGGCGAGTAAGCTTACTTGTGTGGAGCAGGTCAATTATGTTTTTATTTATTAAATATTACATGTCGATATAGCTCAGATGATAGAGCTATTGACTGGCAATCTGTAAACCCAGGTTAGATTCCCGCACCAGCAAATTTTATAAAAAAAAAAAATACAATAAAAAATATTTTTTTTATATAATTTATTTTTTTGAAAATCTATTTTTAGACTCATTATTTTTGTCAGTACTGGTAAGCACATAGGTAACGATATAGTTTTTGATTTTTCGTATGCTGGTGTGTAACCATAACTCACTATTTTTCGCGACATCGCCATATAAAAGTAATAAGAAATGTAATAATAAAAGTAACTAGTTACCATTACCAAGTATGTAGTTACATAACCACATATCTGGTAATGATTTTCTACACTGGGAATGTTTGCACTTAAATCGCCAATATAAGCATAAACAAAAATGGATTATGTATTACTTAAAAAGTATTGCAAATAAGAAAGAGAGTTTTTTTTAGAAAAAACCTATAATATGGTTGGCAGAGCCAATCCACATCCCACGGAGGAGATGTACAGACTACTAGAGTGGAAAACGATAAATATATTATATAGCACAGCGCATACTGCGGGAAATTAACTCGATCTTCATTTTACTCTGAAGAAATTTTATGACTTTGGGGACTGTCCTCAAACTCCTCATAGGTCTAGCGAATACATTGAAAATATTTTTTTTCCATACAGCGCATAGTTTGAACAATTCTTTGGCAGCATCCTCGAACTATGCGCTGTACATTCACGTATATAGGAAATAAATGGGCAATATTTGGCGATACTTTTCATATCTTCTAGAAGATATCTTCTAACAATATCGTCCAGTTGCTATTGCATGAAAGTATTTCATTCGGCACAAGTTTTCTACCGAATGGGGTATCTTTCGCAATACTAAAAAGATTGTTGCCGCAATACAATATTTCTTCTAGGCAAAAAGTTTGAGGAATCTTATTCGAATTTCTACGTTTGCTGGGATACAGAATCAAATATATGATGATTTTTTCTCTAAATTTCCATTAATTTCTTTATAATGTAAACGACAAAAAAATTCAATTTAAAACTTTTATTGAAAGTAATTGCTTTATTTTAATTCTCGTACAAATGAACTTTTGCATATAAATTGGTCTAATTCATTGAGCGAAGAAATTAATTAACCATTTCGTAGAGCATATATAGAATTGATATTAATTGTAATGAAATCACTTCCATTCGTATTGAGCACGGGAAACGACCGTAAAACAAATTTTGGGTCATCGCCGTCAGCCTGAATGGTTCCATTGCGAAATGAAAGTATTATACACACAAATACCCGAAATTAGCCCAGAGTTTTATTTTATGGCTTCTTGATAGGTATCTGTTTCAGCGCCGATCCCGAAAAAAAAGCACAATACAGGTTATTTACAGCTACATATACCAGACGGTCAACTAGTAGCTTACTACTGGGTAACCGCAGTGTTAAAAATAAATTACTGGCAGAAATCTTATTCAGGATGCTTTGCCAGCGTTTACAAAAAGAGTTTTGCCAATATTTGTTTTACAAAAATTTGGGTGATTACAAAAAATCACTGGGAAAGAATGGCGTTACAGTGCTATCCCAATGTTTGCAACCAGTGGTCGTCCAGTACTACCCAGTCAGAAATTGCCAGTAGTACAAAACTCAATTCACTGATAGAGCAACGTTTTTATAAAACTGATGACGCTTCGTTTTCAAAGGTTTGTGGTCAGAAGTTTTCGAGTTTAAATCCGGTTGCAGGAAAAATTTTTTTGTTTTATTTCTTGAGTGCTTTTCCGTCACTCTTTGAACAGTCGGTCCTTTTGTCTAATGACTAATGACACTTTTTCCCAGTACTTGTACAACATGTTAAAGTGCCTTGTCATCGCTTTCGCGCTTGTATTTTTCTGACTGGGTAGTTTAAAATCGACTCAACGGAATACCGAAAATATTTAAAGGAGTATACTAAACTGTCCCTTGAATTACGAATTGTCGAATTTTAATGCTAACATCCCTTACTTTAATTAAATTTGCTGTATTATGCAAGATTTGGTGAAGACATGCATGTATGTGACATTTCAATCACAAACATCTCCGTACAAAAGAGTCAAAAATTTGTTTTGTTTTTTATAGAATATCCTTGAAAATAGGACATATTTTGGTATGCTTGAACATGCTATATATACCGCTGGACGCGCCTTAAGAAAACCTTTCATATAATACCCATATTGAGTATATTGTCTTCAGCTAAAATGCAAAATTCTTACAAAAACTAAAAAAAGACCTTTTTTAAAAATGGTCCAGCTCGTGAGATCTTATTGCTAGACCCGAAATATTTTGGGAATCATCATAAATTACCAAAATATTTCGCAGTAGAGGAAGTACCGCTTAATTGCGGTACTTCCTCTACTGCTTTTGCATCTCGTGTTTTTTTTAGGAAACCAAAGCGATTTTAGGTATTTTATTGTGCTGGAACTGTACAGTTTTATTCATTAATCTGGGCGAAAAAAAACGAGGCCCAGTTTTTCTTGGTTCTTTTTTTACAGTATTTTAAAGGCCGAAATGTTTGAAAAATATAAATTTTTCATTGGTGTCTGGTAGTTTTTTAAATTTTTGTAAAAAGTTATTGAATGAATATTACGTTTTTAGAAAATACAACTCAAAATCCCCTAAAAAAAATCCGAAAACCCCAGAAAAATTCACGATATTATTTTTTTATTTTTCTCGGAAACTCTCGTGCTTAAAATCACATAATCCTCCAATTAGTAAACTAGAATATCTAATCTAGCAGATAGCATAAAACCAGGAGTCCCGATCTTTCCGATATTGAAAAAAAAATATTTTAAATTTTAAAACGCAATTTTTGTAGTATTATACCCCTTTCAATGTGGTATAGGGTATAATGACTGTGATGTTAACTAAAAATATTTGACAAAGACCCACTTTTTATTACACGAATTATTATATATTTCAATACGTTTACAGTACCGTGAATTTAAATTCGCTTCTCGGAATTTCTTCCGATTCCCCAAATATAGAAACAATCGCACTGCTTACTGCGTCATATAGTTGGCATTTCCGACATTAACCTCCCAGTTTAGAAAATCATTACGAGATATGTGTTTATGTAACTACATACCTGGTAATGGTAAATAGTTACCTTTATTATTGCATTTCTTTTTACCTTTATATGGCGAAGTCACGAAAAATAATGAGTTACACACCAGCATAAGAAAAATCAAAAATTATGTCGTTACATATGTGCTTACCAGTATTGACTAAAATAATGATTCTAAAAATAGATTTAAAAAAAATGAGTTTTATAAGAAAATTTTCTTTAATGTAAAAATCATTGAATTGCCCATTGAAGGAGCTTCAATAAATAAGCAACAACTATAACATAGAGAAAAATAATAGCTTTGTTAAAAACATGTGGTTTTCGTTAGTTATAATAATATGAAATGGATAAGTAAAAATGTTTAAGTTTACTTCTCAAATGCTTTTCTTTGAAATTTAACATATATATACAAAAAACTAAAATCTACATTATAGCCTGGAGAGAACCCCATAAAGACAATCTGATGATAGTGAATTTGCGAACACTTGAAAATGCATTAATTGTCAACCATTGGTTCTAGGAAAGTATTTTTCATAAGTTTTTTCTCTATTGGTTGTAAAATAAATTGTAAATTCTAATTGGAATTTGTAATATTTGATTTTAAACCAAACACTTATTAAAAAATTTTTTTAATAAAATTTTCTCATGCGGGAATCGAACCTGGGACTCCAGACTGTCAGTCTATAGCTGTACCATCTAAGCTATCTCGACATGTAATATTTGATAGATAAAAACATAATTGACTTGCTGCGACAAGGTGATTACTCGCCAACATAAAAAAAAATCAAAAAATATGTGGTTAGATATAGAATTACCAGTGTTGAAAAAATATGGAGGCTAAAAATAGATTTCAAAACAATTTGCAAAAAAATCTAGAACATTATTTTATTTTTGAAAAATTTTCTGGAGATTCTACAGTACAATTTGTTATTTTCAATTAACTAATAGTTAACTTAAATATAACTGAAATTCTTTAAATTTTACAGTTTTAATTTTGCTGTTCTTATTTTACTAGTATTTATTTTTTATTTTTTTATTTTATTTAATTTTTCACATATCCTGCAGAACAAGATTAAATCTTATAATTAAAGTTCCTGTACTTCCTGTAGTTTGTGGAAATTAGATATTGCAAATTTTATAAAACTTAAAACTACATTTTAACATATAAGTATCATAATTTATTTTTTTATCACAAATTGTTAAAAACAAATATAAAATAATTTGGTAATTTCGTCAAAATGTCAACAAAGATAGAAACAAAACTAAATATCGGCAAACAAATTGAAAAGAAATTGTTTAAAGTTGAATGCGTTGCTGTTGAGTTGTTGGTTTGCTGGAAGGTATCTCCAAAGACGTGCAGCATTTATATAAAAATGCCATTCAGACACATGGTATCGATGATTTGGTATTATAGTCTTTCTACCCCTAGGGGATAAGGCAAATTCTATAACAGTATACAGATATAGAGGGTTTTTCTTGTAAATAATTTTATGGTAAAATAAAAGTACCCGAAGATTTTCAAAAGATACGCTGTAGAGTTTAGTCGCAAATGATGAAATACGTTCAAGCCTCCTTAATCTATAGACATATCTGACGATATTGTTGTACAACACAGTTAACTTGCGCTTACTAACAGCATCACAATTTTCAAAAAGCTCACAACCATATATTAAGCCAGGAATTAGATACGATTTTGCGAGTAGTATTCTAATTTTTAATGGGGTGAAAAACCGTGTTGACCAGAGGGACCTTAATTTAGCATAGCTTTGACCAACAAGTGGGTTTATATGGTTTGTCCAAGTTAAATGTTTGTTAAACAGTATTCCGAGATTTTTAGCTACTTCAACGATCTCAATTCTTCCTCCATTTAAAACTATTTCACTCTCTAAAACCGGTACACTACGTTGTCTATGAACTAATATACACTTAGATTTTTGTGGATTTAGACAAAGCCCATTTGCTGAAGCCCATGAATGTATTTTATCCAGATCATAATTAATGTTCTTAATGTTTTCCTCAATCGATTGCATTGGGCTACTCAAATACAATTGGACGTCATCTGCATACATGTGCAGTTTACAATATGATAGCTAATTAGGCAAATCATTCACATACAACGAAAAAAGGAGAGGGCTAAGAATCGACTCTTGTGGCACTCCTCTAGTAAGGGTTAACGAATTGGACCAAATATCATTTACAAATACAGATTGCGTACGTTCAGATAGATATGAAAATAAAAGCTGAGTTGCTGTAGAAGAAAATTTGAAAAAATTTCTTAATTTCATACATAAAATGAAGTGTTCCACCATATCAAAGGCTTTAGAGTGGTCGAGCAGTACTAGGAAATTTACTTTACCATCATCTAGTTCACGTCGAATATTTTCCGATACATCGATCAAAGCTGTGACACAGCTATGATTTGGGCGAAAGCCAGATTGTTTATCGAACATCAGACCTTTATTCTCTATATATTTACTGATTTGCAAATGTAAAATCTTCTCTAATACTTTTGAAAGAAAGCATAAAATGGCAATTGGTCGAAACTCAGTATTTGTTTTCGGGATTGGTATAATTTTAGCGTGCTTCCATTTCAGCGGAAAAGTGCTTGTGGTAATGATGGTATTAAAAAAATGTGTAATATACGGCAGAAGAAATGGCATAATTGTCTTTAAAAATTTTAGGTGCATATTATCGTATCCTACTGCTTCGGATTTTATTAATGAAAGAGTTGACATAATGTCAAACTGGGTGACACAAGAAAATTCAAACATATCATAACCGAGACCGGAGTTGTTTGTAGTTGATGTGAAATTGTAGAAGTTATAGTTAATTTGAACCACTGGTAAATTAGTAAAGGCACGGTTTAAATCATTAGCATAAATATAGAAGTTGTTAGTTTTTTCAACCTTTCCAATGCCGATTTCACGGATAGTTTTTCAAGTTTTTTTTCGAATCAATAGCCTGTTCAAAGCGTTTTGAGTAATATTCTCTTTTTGCAATTCTAATTTTATTATTAACATTGCTTCTAGCAACACGATATTCAGCTTTCAGTTCGGGAGTTTTGAATCTTTTCCATGGTGAGTACGCAACATCTCTTTTTTCAATAAATAGTTTTATATCTGCTGAAAACCAGGGTTTACTATTTCCCGTAATGTTTTTAGATTTTAATGGGACAGCATCATCGTAGAGTCGCTGAATATTATTCTCAAGAAATGACAATTGTTGATCAACATTAGACATAAAATAAATATTACTCCAGTCAATTTGAAAAACATTATGACGTAACAAATTATGGTTCATACGCTTAAAGTCTCGATAGTAACAGGTCTGATCTATTTGTTGAATTCGGAAGTCATATGTTAAAAATATCAAATCGTGCTTTGAAAAACATGGTGCTGAAACCTGGTCATACAAAAAACCATTTGATTTGTGAGTAACAAAGAAGAGATCAAGAAATGTGCTACTTGTAGTTGTGTAGTGTGTTGGAATAGTTAGGTTGACAGGCATGAGTCCGAGCGATGACATTTCATCCAAAAAAATAGATTCGCTTAGAATATTGGAATTAAAATCGCCAGATATTACAATATCGTCATAGGCAACAGTTAGAGTTTCCAATTTTAGTAAAAAGTTAGTTAAAGATATTCTTTTATGTGGCCTGTAAACGCAGCCAACAAGCAATTTCCTTCCAAAAGATACGATTTCGACAAAAAATAAATTATCTTCCTTGGACGAGTTTAGGCAAAGTTTACAAGATATGTTATCTTTGACGAAAATGGCAACTCCACCAGCGTGACCATCTCTGTCGTTTCTAAATGTTTTGTATCTGTTTAAATTAATAAGACTGTTGGGAGTTTCTTCAGAAAGCCAGGTATCAGAGACGCAAACGATATCAACGTTCGAGTTTTCAAAAACTAATCTAAACTCATCGACCTTGTTGTTTAAGCTTTGGGCGTTTATATGTGTGATTTTAATACTATTTCTATGCTTTGCAAATATTTTCACCATGTTTATTGTTATGTCTTTGGAGATTCCAGTGTAATTTTCATCATCCTCCATAATAATATATTCCTTCGAAGCAAGCACATCCAACAACAACGCAAAAAATATTTGCAGTAAAGTACGTTTGCTTTTTAAGTGTTCTAAATACAAGGCATAAGTAGAAATATAACATATTGAATAAAACAAAATGAAAGAAAAATATGATTAATTTAAAAGTCAACATTTGATAAGTTTTTAAACTAAAATATAATAAATATATGTAATGTTGGCAATTGATCCATCAGGCAGATGTAGCAAAAAAAAATCTGCTAGGTTCAGCAGTATCATTTTTAACTAATTTTTAGTAACTTTTTCTGCTATTTTTACAGATTTATTTCTATGAGCGAAGTTAAATCTACAGTATAAGACACACCATTTGAATTTTTTTTTTAATATTTACTACAATAAATCTTCAAATATCATATATACAGTGCTGCATTAGATTTGGCATAAATTTTGAGCATTAGATTTTTATATATGTATTTGAAAATATTCCATATGCTTTTTTATGCAAATCTGCTTAAACCAAATTTTTATTTTTCCAAATCTACACAGAGAAAACAGATTCGTACTTACAACCGAATTTGTTGCCAATCGAATGGTTCGGTTGCCATAACCGAATTTTTCAGTTGAAACAACTGAATATCAATGAAGTGAATAGTCATTTGATAATGGCAACAGAATTTCTATTGCCTCAACAATAATTCGGTAGTCACAACTGAAAAATTCTGTTATCACAACCGAAGCATTCGATTGTCAATAAATTCGGTTGTAAGCACGAATCTGTTTTCTGGGTGTAAGTTTAACACTTCTGCTTTTGTAGAAATACTTGTGGCTATATGTATAATCAAATATAAAATTCCATTAGAAATATTAACATAAATAAATATATAATACATAATGTTTATATTTTAAAGAAGGAAAGAAATATAAAAAAGATCGTACTAAAGTAAACCCCAGTTAAGGCGAACTCCAAAGTTACGAATAAATTAATTGGTAATAAGCGAGTTTGGTAGTAACCCGGATCAACGCTTTTTTTTTTAATTGCCTTCATTATTCACAAAATGCGTAATATTTTTAAAAGCATCCCCATAAACCAAAGAATGATATGATAGGGAAGTAGCTATCACTCTAAATATCCAAAAACGATATCATATGCCAGTAAGATTATAAATAATATAATTTTCGATAAGGACTCATATGTATTAGTAATAGGGGTAAATATTGTTTTTTTAAGCATTTACTTCACGATTTAAGTCTTCTTTTCGTTTATATTTCATGCTATTCTACAAGCCTATGGATACACACAGAGAATTAATTAGTTGGAATTCGGTTGGAAGTATAAAAAAATAATCGCTTAACCAAAAATATAATTTTAACTACATACTTTTCTTTTTTGACTGACACTACTCTATTATTATATTTGATAATTTTGTAATATTATCAAATAAAGGCCGCAGTTCTTAATAATTGGTGAAATCAACCAATACTGTATCAAAAAGTTAGTTATGGGAATAGTCGGTAGACCCTACCGTAACAAAACTTGGAATTGGCCATTAAAACTACAAATCAGTAGTAACAACAAATGTTTCAGTTTCCGTTCTTTATAAAATGTCAATTTGAAAATAAAACAGAATATTCAAAATCTATTATAGAAAATTTTTTTTACCGAATAAAGTAAACAAATTAAATTACTCAAAAACTGAGAGAAATTTAAAGAAGTTAAATCAAAATTGTTCATGTAAGTAAGTTACATTTCATTTCATATGAATAAAATTTCCACATCATCGATAATACTGATTTTTTTGTCCTCAATTTTAGCAAAAAATCAAGATTATATGCAATTGGAAATCAGCAATTCAATCAGAGGCTAATGTTTCTTCAATATAAAAACAAAAAAAATAAGAAGAGTACTTAGGGTGGAAATTTTAAAAGAACAAAATCCCGGGATTCTTCAACAAAAAATGTTATTGCTGTTTTTTTATACATATATTCTCAGATCTTGAATTGTTTTTCGAAGAATAAGTCCTCGCGATTTAATGCAATTTCATAAAACACTTACACAGAAACAAAATCATTTTTTCGAAAAAAGAACCCCGAGAATAATACATAATTCTGTGGAAGTCTAGGGTATGATTTTTTAAACTAAGATTTTTGGACATTTGCACATAAAAGACCGTCCTATTTTAGGGCGTGCACTCTTAAAAAAGTACACAAGTTCAAAACACGTTTTGGTGAAAATTATATTTGTAACGTAATTTTATACACCCAGAAAACAGATTCGGTTCTGACAGCCCCATTTATTGCCAATCGATTGGTTCAGTTGCATCAAATGAATTTTTCGGTTGCGGCTACCGAATTATTCTTGATGCAACTGAGATTCCGTTGCCACAGTCAAATTAGTCCTGTCTTAATTGGTTTTCTGTTGCCACAATTGAATAATTCTGCTACCACAACTGAACCATGCGATTGGCTACAAATGGGGTTATCAGAACTGAATCTGTTTTCTGGGTGTATTATTGTATTTTTAGTAATAAAAATATTTAAATAAATATAAAAAAACAATAAAATTACTTTTTATTTGCAAATTGTGTAGATATATTAAAGTTCGATTATAGCTACCTAACTAATTTTGACCGAAATTGGTAGTTGCAACTGGATAATTTAATTTTCCCCACCGAAAAAATCGGTTATGTTGCCCGATACAATACCAAATTTAGAGATAGTTGTCGTAACCGCCATAATTCGATTGGCAACAAATTCGGTTACCCCAACGAATCTGTTTTCTGGGTGTAAATTTGGTTTATTTTATTTATTTAGCCTATGGAGTATATCCTTACAGACTGAGGTATAAAAATATTATAATTACAGATCATATTAAAATTTATGTATTTAAAAACAAAAGAATATTGCTTTTAATAATATTGACATTCAACGAGAAATCAATTAAATTATAAAGATCATTAAAATCATTACATATTCTTCTAAACGGTTCTGCATCTGCATCAGAGAACTGCAACTGCTGATTGCAAAACCATCATACGTAATCAACACCCGAATAAATATTCGTTTTTGTTCAAGCGCCGTATATACTCAAATACACATATTAGTTGCTGATTTTAAATCAATCAAACCAAGTGATTTTTTTTCATCGTTGCTTTAATCATTTGTCGTTTCATACCATTCATTTCATTCATATTCGTTCGGATCAACAATGATTATTTTGATGAAGAATAAAATCAGAAAAAACAAAAATTAACGCGTATGAGTTTATTCCTGATTACAACCAAATAAACGAAAAATAATTTCATAATAATAAAGAGGGGGTTAACAGTATCAGCAACCACTACATTTTGTAGAAACACATTTAATAAATGGTACAGTGTACATTCCCATTATAAAACAATAAGATTTTATTTTTTTTATGTAAATAACTAATACTTTGATTTATTCATGTGAGTTCAAATGTTCGATCAGTGTGATTTTATTCAACAGTGAGTATTTTTGAGCGATTAAATGTGAATAAAACATGTTCGACAGACGACTCAAACAGATCCGAACTACGCGTTCAGCTGCATGATAGTGATTTTATTCAACATTGAGTATTGTTGAGCGATTAAATGTGAATAAGAATTTCAGTGTATGATTAAATCAAGAAAAAGGTTGATTTTGCAGTTATGTAATCTGCATACATATGACGATTGAACACAGTAAACAGTGGTGTGTAATAATGAGTTGATCGTGAAGGACCGTTGAGTGTAGAGTTTGCTGTTCGGTTTTAATCGAAACCGAAACCGCGGTTTTTCAAGCCTCAAAACCGAAACCGAAAACCGACAAAAATAAGTCGGTTTTTAACAAATACTGTAACCAATAAAAATAAATAATGAAATTACATATTATTAAATCTTGAATTTCGAAATGAGCTCAGCTCATATTTTACAAAATTTTGTATTTAATTGTAATTAATATTTTCTCGATTAAATATTACTATAAAGAATTTTTTGTTTTTATTACGGATACCATAAACCCATTATAATTTTGGAAAAGAATTGCAACAAAAAGTCATGTGGTTTAAGAGATATTGAGTTTCATATATTCAGTTCAGATTTTCACCGCGAATTTTTCAAGAAGTCTTATTTGGTAGTCCGCTAAATTTATAAAATTGTAACTTTATATCGTTTTAAACAAATTGCTAAAATTTAAATTTAAACTCTTAAAAATACAGCTTTAGTTGCCGAAAAAAGAATAAAAAATATTAATTTATAACGGTTTTCCACGTTCTTTTTTTCCCCCGGAAAGGTCAAGAAGTGGCATTATTGCCTTCATTCGAGTGAGAAATTCAGTCGTATTTTAATAAATATCTTGAGCGTGTTAAATTACTTAATTTTTATACATATTTAATTATTTTGAAACAATACTATTACTATCACAGGAAAACCGAAAAATAACCGAAACCGCGGTTTTTATAATTTCGAAAAACCGAAACCGCGGTTTTCAAATTTTTCGGTTTTTAGCAAACTCTAGTTGAGTGCAATGTTGTTCACTATAAAGAGCAAATATCACCATTAATTAATTAAAAAACTAAAGCATTAAATATTAAAAGCATTGTCCTCCGGCTTTTGAAAGAAGACAATTTGATTTGTGACAATCTAGTTGTATATTACTGTAGATTAATATAATTGGTATATAAACTTTTTAAGCTTAACAGAAGAAATAATTTTTGAAACGATTCAATCCCGTCACTACGAATGTTTTACAGTGAGTCCAAATAAGAGATCCGTATTCTAATATCGGTCTCACCAAATATGTAAACAATTGTTTGGTAACTATGTGGTTGTCGAATTCTTTTACTTATCATTTAAAGACCAGAATTCCACGAGCTTTGTTAATTGTCATTGAAATATACTGAGGAAAATCTTACATAGTGTCTAATAGAATGTTCAAGAAAAGTGCATGATTTATATTTTTTTAATTTAATTCTATTAAATTTTTTCAACACTTTGAATAGTGCTGTAGATGAATTTGATCACAAAATTTTTAAAACTTAGACAAATATCTATATCATAAGCATACATAAGAATATTAGAAAATTCCAATAGACATGCTAGACCATTAACAAAAAGAGTAAATAACGTCGGTCCAAAAAGGCTTCCTTGAGGTATTCCAGATTTTATAACAATGTTCTCTGACTTGGTGTTATTAAAAGCAATCCGTTGTTTTCTGTCTTATAAATATATCTTTATACAGATTAAACTGGTTTTTGTGAAATCCATTAAATATATTTTTTTTATTAAAGATTATGGTTTAATTTATCGAACGCCGTCAATATACATCAGTATGTTGACCTTTAATGAATCCACTAATTACTAAAGTTGTTAGCTACAAAAGATTTGTTGAAGTATCCCTTTCGAAGACCATGTTGGTGAGTCGACAGTACAGGAGAAATTTGATGACGGAGATATTCCGTTAAACATTTTGAAACAACAAAGAAAATCCAATATGGCAATATCATATTAGAATTTGGACTTAATGTAGAACAATATTCCAACTAAATATATGAAAATATAGAAAGGTCAAAAAAATAATTTTTGTATTCTTTAATGCAAAAATTAAACAAATTGTTGAACCAAAGCATACCACGGCTAGTCCCATGCAAAATATTTTATTTTGTTGGGATAATCACGTTGTTTTTACAAATTTATTTCATGTTTTCTATTTTTTGTTCAATTTGCGAAAAAAGCAATGCCGTCAAAAAAATTGCGTAGCGGATTTTTCAGGGTTGGCAGGCAATACCGCTAAAATACCGTTATCGATTCAAAACCCTTTCAACTGAATACCGTTACCCCTAAAATACCGTTACCGAAATAACCGAAATACCCTTATCCTTAAAATACCGTTACCGAAATAAGTGAAATACCGTTATCCTTAAAATAACGATACCGAAATAAATCAAATACCGATACCCTTAAAATACCGTTACCGTTATTTTTAATTCTCTGCTTTTCGTAATTCCACGTGGTTATTGAGTATTTTACATACATTCAGATAGTAATTTTGTTTTGCTTTGATTTTCGTTTGTTTTTTGTGAAAAATTTGAGGTAAGTATCGAAATAATTGACTATCGTTACCCTTAAAATACCGTTACCGAAATAACTGAAATATCATTAACTTTAAAATACCGATACCGAAATAACCAAAATACCGTTATCCTTAAAATACCGTTACCGAAATAACTGAAATACCGCTAACCTTAAAATACCGATACCGAAATAAATCAAATAGCATTGCCCTTAAAATACCGTTACCCAAATAATCTAAAATAGCGTTAACCTTACCGATAACCGCATCGGTTCGGTTACCATCCATGGGATTTTTTCTGTCAAGTCACATTCTTATTTTTACAACAACAATAAACTAAATCCGCTTGCTGATTGAAATAACTCAAAAATTTATAAAAATTTGGTAAACAGTACCGTGGAAAATACATTATATTTGCAAAATTCAAAATTACTTTCACAAAACGATGATGTACTTTTCAAAAAAAAAAAAAATTCATATTGTCCTATTTACAGCAATTGAATTTCTGGTAAAACGCGAAATAGCACGAATTTCAAAAAAAAATCTGAAACACGTGTTCACTTAATTTTTTTTTCACAGAATATCACTTAGAATGGGATATGCTCTTACACGCTATATATACCATTGGACGCGCCTTGAAAAAAGATTTCATTTGATAATGTGTATCATAATTAGGGTGACCATTTTTTTCTGACTTCAAATCAGTACAAATTTTAAAAAATATCAAAAAAAAAATCATTATGTAGCCAACCTAATTTGTTGTCAACCGAATGGTTTGGTTGAAGCAACAAAAGTTTACGGTTAACCATCATACCATTCTAAAAAACCTTACACATTTCTCCCTATTCAGACTCCAAGACAAAAAATTTTTTGCATGAAAAAATCCAGTGTTTTAAGTACAGGAAACGGAAACGGACCATTATTTAGAAATTTCAATGATCTGTTACTATTCCTTTTCTAATTTTTGTTGTAACAGATTGATGAAATATAGCCATGCTGTGAATGGAGTCAAATATGACCCCAGGATAGTATGAATGTTAATTCTGAATTTCTGTTGTCATGAGCAAATTGCATTGTAATTTTCTGTAGATATAAACTAACCAATTGATTGGCTACACCCAGAAAACAGATTCGTGCTTACAACCGAATTTATTGCCAATCGAATGCTTTTTCAGTTGTGGCTACCGAATTATTGTTGAGACAATAGAAATTCTGTTGCCATTATCAAATGACTATGAATTCTACTGATATTTAGTTGTCACAACTGAAAAATTCGGTTACCACAACCGAACCATTCGATTGGCAACAAATTCGGTTGTAAGCACGAAACTGTTTTCTCTGTGTACAAATTTAGCTGGCAGAACACAGAAAAACTTCACATTTTGGCTACGTTTTTCTGCAAAAAACGTAATGTTTTTAAAAATTAAAATTTTACGGTTTTGTGATCTCTTTTGTATTGAAAATCTCACAGATTCGAAAATTTTTCATGGAAATACCCAAATATATTTCTTCAGATTTTAAGGATTTTTGTACGGAAAATATTCAGCTTTTAATGTCGTTTCCTAAAACAGAGTCATTCTCACAACCGGATAATTAAAATATTTTTACCACAGTCAAATAACTGTAGTATCAACTGATTTTCTATTATCGCAATGGAACCATTTGATAAATTCGGTAGTCACCACGAATCTTCTCTGTGTAGGAAGCTACATATTAGATTAAGAAATTTACATGTAGAAAAATTATTTTGAATGCTTTCTGGTAGAGAAAAACATTCACAAAAATGTATCCTATAAAAGAAAAACTACATTGTACTTGCATTTTGGCTTTTTTAACTAAAAAAAATTTAATATTTTTTTAAATGCCAAAAATCGGTACAATCAGTACAAATTTTAAAAAATCAGTACAAATCCGTAAACGACTTTTTCATCAGTACACGTGACCAAAAATCAGTACATGTACTGATCAAATCAGTACGGATGGTCACCCTTATCATAATACGATATTGTGTACATTATCATTTACTAAAATGCAAAATTCTTCAAAAAACTAAAAAAAGGGCTATTAAAACACGGTCCAGCTTGTGAGGTGTCATTGCTATACCCAAAATATTTTGGGAATCATAATAAAACAAACCAAGGGACATTGTGAGGGGGGCACTTTTTTCTGTCCATATAAGGTGAGTCGCTCTAATACACACTCTCAGAACAATTCCCTTGTGGCAACGGAATTTTTTGCCAACCGAATTCAGTTGTGACAACCGAATTCAATTTCAATTCGGTTGCGACAACCGAATTATCGGTGGCCTCAACTGAATTCGGCGAGGTTGCAGCAACCGACCCAATTCGGTTGGAAAAAATTCGGTTGTCACAACGGAATTGTTTTGAGAGTGTACATAGTTAGGATTAAAAATGGAAAATTATATGAAATTTTGTTTGCGGGACTATCAAAAATAGTCCCTTTAAGTCGAACATTCGTCTTAAGCAATTCCTTGTTAACGGATTGTTTTTTTTATATGAAAATTGTTTGCAAAACCTAGAGACTTGAAATTAGTTCGTGTTAACCGAAAATTTATCCGAGTCCATCCTAAATGAGTTTTATTGTGTGTGTTTAAGGCAATGTTCAAAAAGTAGCCAATATTTTCATTAACTGCACAATAGCAACTAACAAAATGGTTTTTTACTACAAAACCCGCAAATATTCTTCAACTATTATAAAGAAAATCTCTGGTTTAAATCAACGGTTTACTAAAAAAAAATATACTTTTTAAACATAAAAAAGGCGGTCACATGTAGCCCACAGAGAGAAGAAAACACTTATAAAACACTAATACATTCACACCCATTACATGAAAATTGAATATGTTTATTGTACATACAAAAGAACATGACACTTCAAACCACATCCTGAATATTTAAGTTTTCTTGTTGTATTTTATTTTAATATTTTCTATTAAAACAAAAACCGATTCAAATATATTTAGTACAATTTTATATTTAACACTATTATTTACGGCAATGGAATAAATAACTACACCTGGAAAACAGACGCGGTCCTGGCAACCTAATTTGTCGCCAGTCGAATTGTTTAGTTGCATCAAAAGAATTTTTCGGCTGCGTTTACCGAATCATTCTTGATACAACTGAAATTCCTTTGTCACACTCAAATGAGTCCTGTCTCAATTGGTTTGCTGTTGTCACAGTTCTTCAGTTGTGACTCACAACTGAAGAACTCAGCTACCGCAACCGAACTATTCGATTGGCTACAAATGAGATTGTCAGCACCGTATCTGTATATTTTAACATTTTTGTAACCAACATCTTTAAAGTAACAGCAATTGAACTTTGAAAAGTGAACGATAACCGTAAATTTTTTATAGGATTCCTAGTCTGTTTTCTGTGTGTATATTCACTAATCCGGGAATTTTGAACGATACATTAAATATTATAGAAATATTCCTTCCCAAAAATATATATTTTATATCAAATCAATAGATTTATTTTGGGGATGTGCGATTAATCAAACAATATGATTAATAAGAATTTTAATAATTCAATTAAGTGATTAATAGGAAATCTCATTAATCAGAGTTATGATTAATCGATTCATTTGAATTTCGATTAATCAAAACTTGAATAATTTTAATTTATATTGAAAAAATATTAAACAATAAAAAATTACGGCAATTTTATCTTTGTCTTGAGGCGATGCTTTATGTAACTCTAACCAAATACACTCAGACAGATTATCTGCGCAATGATCAGACAATCTTGACCAATGACCATTCTTAAATTTCATATTTTTAACTGAATTGGTCGTAAAAACGCATCTTCAACGGAGAAAATTAACATATTATTCAATTATTCATAAGCTTGATTGACCAAAATCAGAATTAATCAATTAATCATTATTTTAATAATCGAGATAACTGATTAATCGATTAATCATGTTTTTGATGAATCAAAATTTTTGATTAATCAATTAATTACTTAATCATAAATTTGATTAATCAGAAAGTTTGATTAATTAATTAATCGCACATCCCTTGTTTATTTATTATTTAATTTTTTCATATACTGAACTATTAAAATATATACATATGTATATTGTAACTACCCAAGTAAAAAAATTATATACGGCAATAAAAAATTATATGATCTAATTTGGTCCGAAAATGGGAACATATAACTGTATTTGAAATACATCAAATTATATCGAACTCGATACAAGTGTATCGAATTAATAGGTCCAATTGGATGCATTTTTGTGCAATTTGATACGAATTGTGTTCGCATAAAATTGATAGTGTATTGTATATAATTCTATTAAAGTTATAATTCGATATCAGTAGATAAAAGCTGATACAACCAGTTCTTCTTTTTCTCATCAGTTTTATAAAATTAAATTTTAGTTCATAAATTAAGAAAAATATTGGCCATTTTCATAATAGACAATACAATTGTTTCGTGGGCATCACCCCAACTCATCAGTTGTCCGCAATAAGAAAATGTACAAAAATTCAACGGGACGTGAATAAATATGAAGAAAAAAATATTTTGTGCCTAAAATATTAAAAAAAAAGTAATAAACAAAAGGTTAATGATTTTTATGGTAGCGGTAACAAACATTTATTTTTACCGGCAAAACTGTTGAGTATATAGAAAAACGTTATATGAACAGATTAAAGGAATTGTAATTTTTAATTTTTTTAAAATTGTTTGAGCAAAATCGGACTAGTGGTTCTCGAGTTATGTCAAAAAAAGATATATTTCGATTCCTAGGGTGACCCAGCGAAACGCCGGGACACGTATAACTGGTTTTTGACCGATATAACATTTCCCGTTGGTTTCATCCCATCCCGATTTTGACTGTCGCATAGTGTTATGATGCCCTAGACTAAATTACATTTCCCTACAAAATTTTAAACTTATATGTCGAAATAAGTCTATAGTCGTCTCTTAAACAAGAGAAAAAATATAGAATATCTTTAATTCTACTACGTTTTTTTTTTGGTTCTAGTGTGAAAAAATAAAAAGTGTTGTTACGCCCTTTTGCATTTTAGGTGACGATGTGAATTTACTTGATTTAATAAAATCCAGTCAAAAATCAAGGCGTTTTGAAATAATATTTTCAAATTTTATGATTTTCTTTTAACATTTTTTTGGTTATCGCAATTAATTTAAAATAAAAAATACGGTTAGTAAAACTTTCGGTAGATAAAACAAATCTCGTGTGTTCAAACTTTTTCACAAATCAATAAGAGCAGTTTTTCAGCCTTCAGTTCGATGTCTTTTATATTTATTTTAATAAAAGCAGTACGTATTAGTTTTCAAAATTTTGTAAACAGGATAGATTGTCGGTTTTGGAGAACGTTTTGGTTTCGCAACAAAACAACTTATCGCCAAACACCGTTATATACATAAGTTAGTTATGAAGCGAGTATATCCACCAAGTCTAGTGACGCCATTTGATTTTCATCTTAAGGTTAAAAACTATGATCTAAAACTTAAATGGATGAAAAAACTCTTGTTAGTTTAAAGTAATTTTTTTTATTCCTGCTTTTAAATGTCTCTCAATTATATATAGAAACTACTACTTTGTATGGTCTAGTTTTGAGCTATGGTACTTATTAGGGTATTCAATCGAAATTAAAAATATTGCGCATTATTAATTTAGTTGCATAGTTTTGGTCAAGTGATGTTTTTTAATATTTAAAACTGCTTTTTGGTCGAATAATTCTTAATCGAACAATTTTTCGAGTAAGGGTGCAAATCGATTATAACGACCCAGTCAGAAATCGCCAGTAGTACAAAAAATCAAGCACTGGCATACCACTGGGTAACCACGGTGTTAAAAATAAATGACTGGGAGAACATTCATTTGGTAAGCTTTGCCAGCGTTTGCAAAAAGTGTTTTGCCAGTATTTGTTTTACAAAAATTTCGGTGGTTTATAAAAAAACACTGGCAAAGAATGGGCTTAGAATGCTATGCCAATGTTTGCGTCCAGTGGTTATCCAGTGTTACCTAGTCAGAAATTACAGCTGTTCAAAAAGCAATTCACTGGTTGAGCAATTATTTTTTAAAAGTGATGGCGCTTTGTTAAAAAAGGTTTGTAGTCAGGAGCATAGTATAATATAGTAGCTTTACTCTTTTTCTGTCATTTGAAAAAATTAAGTAGTATTTGTAATTTTACTTGTACATATGGTTCTTAATACCACTACAACTACACGAGATAGAGACAAGCTCTCAATTTTTTAATGAGTGGGGCTACTATAGTATACTATGGTCAGGAGGTTCCGAGTTCAAATCCGGTTGCAGGCAAAAACTTTTTTTTGTTTTTTTTTTAATTTCAAAATTTTTTTCACCAACCTTTAAAACCAACTTTTTTTTTGCTCTCCCAACACTGGCATATTAGTTCCAAAAAACTGTTTGCCAGTACTAGCATTTTAGCACAGCCAGTAGTTGTCCAGCTGTTATCACTCATTGATGTGTTTAGCCACCAAGTATTATATGTCTCGTTCAAATCACGCCAGGACCAAAAAAAAATAAATATGAACTTTTTTTAAATTTTATTTTGGAAAATATATTTCCAGACCACATATTTATTGGTTTTGCCAGCGTTTTGCCAACGTTCGAAAATTTTGTTCCTCCAGTAGTTTTCCGGCGCTTTTTGAACAGCCGGTCCTTTTGTCTAATTATGTTATCATTTTGGGAATGGGAAAGCACTTTTTACCAGTACTTGTACCACCTGCTAAAGTGTTTTGCCATCGCTTTCCCGTTTGTATTTTTCTGACTGTAGAATAACAATAAAAAATTAGTTTCTCTTAAAATAAGTTTTAAGTGATAGGTTCTACTACATAATACAAAATTTTTACATTTGAAAAATGATTGAAGAAGTTAAAAGCAATTTAACTATTACTCGATTTAAATACTCTACTACTTATACCTAGCCGTATCAATAATTTCTCTCAGTTTAAAGAACTTGAGAAAAAAGAGGCCTCTAACAGCTGTTTCAAAATTTTTGAAATTCCTCACATTCTTTATTTTTGAATTATTTAAATGTACAGAATTTGAATAGAACAAAATATTTAATTAAAAGTAAGATGTCGTGTTTTCGATATCCGTTTACGCAATGTGAATATGAGCGTTCATTTTAAAATAACACTCAAAGGAATAACATGGTATTTCTGTTTAGTATATTTTGGTTGAAACTGTATTTTCACCAATATTTTAGAAATATCCAAACCATTTTTATAAATTTTTTATTTTGAAATTGAAAGCAGTCAAAATGACCATATCCGTAAAGCGAGTATTAAAAATACAAACTGTGGTGGGTGTGTGCAAATAAATAGTTCTATAAAATACAAATTTTCCATAATAGCTGTTTTATGCTTTTAACCAGCCACAAATCTAATGACCACAATTACCGTTTCATGTGCGTAACGATATTCATATAAACGCTGGCATTACATGTACCATACATTACACTGTGTTACCAAATAGAGAAAAGTTAATACTTTCCTTGCTGAATTCGAATTTGGTTTCCAAATTTTTCCAACACATCTGGTTTTTGAGCAAATTGAGATCAAAGTTATATTTGAGTTGTTTTTACACAATTTTGCCTCGAGTTAATGAAAAAAGTTGACACATATTTTGAAGTCATCACAGTAAGTTTATTGGAAAACGTATAGTCGCGCTATATTTCCATTATTGATTTCAAGTCGACTTGTTTTTAATTTGTCCGTCCGTCGGTCTGTCCATGTATTCTTGTGCGCACGCTACAGCTCGCAAATATTAAGATATATGTTTTCGAAAAGAAAACAAAAAATAAAAAAATTGATGAAAACAAAATATCCATCAAGAAAAATAAATTCATTTGTATACAAGTGATTTTTTTTTATTGAGGAAAAAACAAAATAAAACGTTTTAAAAGTATTAATATCGGGTGCCTGGTTACAACCTTATCAAATAGATAATAACTTAAAATTTTTTAATATTGAGCCTTTGCCATTTGTGTAAAACAATATAAGGTTTGAATTTTATAAAGCATAAGCAGTGAAAATCTGATCTGAATATCTGTAACTGAATATGTCTTAAATCCTTGATTTTGTGGTGCAAGTTATCGGTTGTGGTGTATATTATCCTATGCGTGGTTTCAGTAATTAATATAATGGGAAAATCCATATGCTATGGTGCCCAAGTTAATGCGGTTGTTGTTTTTTCTCTACGGTGGCGTATGATTTTTTCGCTTATATGAATTGTTGGAACCGCGCATGGTAACTACAAATACTACAAATTATTTAAAGTAATAAAAGAATAAAACCTTCATTTTAAAATATAAATTATTCAATTCAATTCAATTTATTTCTTATAATATTTATATTATTTACATTTGACTTAGAAGCAAAGAGTTTGGGAACTTCGTTCCTTTTCTACTTAGATATATAAATATATTTTTTTAATTTATGAAATTTATGAACATTATTATTAAACGGAAAGAAAAAAATTTACAAAAACCTTTATGAACCAAATATAAATTATAAAATTACTGTCACACCGTGTTAATATTACATACATTATTATTATATATGCACATAAATTTTGAAATTTCATATAATTCTGTAACATACTTTTCAAATTATTTTCTGCGGAAATATGTTTTGGTAAATTTTTCCTTTTTTTGGGAAAGTAATATAATAGCTATAAACAATTTTGTCCATAATAGTAGATTCGAATTATATTTGATAATGTCTTTTTCGAACTTTTTCAAAAAATCATCAGTTTTTATGCATATTAAAATATGCAACGTTAGCATGTGATGCACAGAAGCATAATTGAATTAATTGCTGAAATTGTATAGCAAATTAGTTGTTTTAAGAAAATTAAATATTTTGGTTTTAAAAACAGAGAAATGCTAACACGCATTTTCATTCACAGCTGCTCTTATATTCAAAAATTACCTTTTTTCATTAATTTATCCTATGGATACGTACGGTATCGGATACATAAACGTACCTCTGATAACGCTGATTATTTTCTTGGATTTTTCATTAAACTAATAAATTCTTCTTCACAATGTGAATGAAAAACTTCTTAAACGTAAACAGAGGTACGTTTACGTTTAAGAAGTTTAGTACAGAGAGAGAATTTTCTGGAACTTTTCTTCAAAAATGAATTTAAATATTTTTAAAGCTGAAATCTGAAAAAATCGCACTGCTGGAAACATATTCTGTGGTAATATATAATTGTTTGGAAAACTTTAAAAATATATTTGCCGTGTTTTTAATATAGTATCGTCGGCTTGCCTGCAAGTAGTGCTAAGTGATTTTAAAAGGTTTTCAAGAGCGCGAGAAAACTAATTAATATTATCTTTTTAAGATATTTTATTGACATCATATAAGCCTTAATGATGTTTTTAGTAAATAAGGTCATGAATCATTAAGGCATATGATGTCAATAAAATATCTATTAGAAAACACATAGCACTACTTTCAAGCAAGCCCACGGTATGTCGGCTTGCAAACATAAAATATTCGCCTGTAAATATATATACACTCACAATATTCTATCCTTAAAAACAACCTAAAATACATATTAAATTAATTGAAAACACAATTAGAAAAAGGACTACTGATTTTTCATTATATTGCTATTTATTTTCAAACATTGTTTAAACAATCCATAAAAGAAATAAAAATAATTGAAAAGTCTATTAAAGCAATCATCAATTCTTAACTGACAAAACGTAAAAAAACCATTTGTGGTTTGTTTTTTCATATTTGAAAGTTTTTTTTTTTTGTTTAATTTTCAAAACACTACACAACACACACGTTCATATTTTTATGGCTAAGTTTGTGTATATGAGTAAAGAATTTCTTGTAATTTAAATTGAAATAATTTTGTATATAAACGAACTATTTTAACAAGGCCCTATGCTCCTTATAGGAACGATGGGAACATATATATTTTAACAAAAAAGAAAACCGAAAATATTTGAATTTTTTGTTTTAAAACAGAAAACAACGAAATTATTTAAATTATTTTTTCTAAAAATAAAAATCTAGAAATAGAATATTTGACTGAAAATAACAACTCCTACAGACGATACATATTTTTTTCTAGTTTGTTTTTTATTGACTGCGAAAAAAGTTAAACAATTTGTTTCTATGTATTTTAATTGATTCTTCAATTGAAAACAAACTTTACCTATTACTTTTTAAATAAACATCAATTTGTTATAGAAAATATATTGTGAGTGTATATATATTTGGTTCATGCAAATATTTATATATATTTAGATCATGCATCACTAGCAAATACACATACATCTGTTGACAACTAATTAGACACGCCTTTTATTTTTATACCCTACACCACTATGTGGTCAGGGTATTATAAGTTTGTGCTGATGTTTGTAACACCAAAAAATATTGGTCGTAGACCCACCTTATTGTATACCGATCGGTTCAGAAGTTTTTTTTATTTCGATTTAACGATGTCCGTCTGTCCGTCCGTCCGTCTGTCTGTCTGTCCATGCAATCTTGTGCGCACTCTACAGGTAGCAACTATTAAGATATTTTGATGAAATTTGGTACGCAGACCTATGTTGGCCCAAGGACGAACAAGTTTGATTTTTTTGAACATCGGTCCATGTTTAGACCTAGTGCCCATATAAGGGTCCTACCAAAATTATACTGTTTATATGCTGCAGGTCGTAACTATTAAGATATTTTTATGAAATTTGGTACACGGACCTACATTGGGCCAATAACGCAGCCTATTGATTTTGGTGAACATCGGTCCATGTTTAGACCTAGTGCCCATATAAGGGTCCTACCAAAATTATACTGTTTATATGCTGCAGGTCGTAAATATTAAGATATTTTGATGAAATTTGGTACACAGACCTATATTGGCCCAATAATGCAGCCTATTGATTTTGGTGAACATCGGTCCATGTTTAGACCTAGTGCCCATATAAGGGTCCTACCAAAATTATACTGTTTATACGCTGCAGGTCGTAAATATTAAGATATTTTGACGAAATTTGGTACACAGACCTATATTGGCCCAATAACGCAGCCTATTGATTTTGGTGAACATCGGTCCATGTTTAGACCTAGTGCCCATATAAGGGTCCTACCAAAATTATACTATTTATATGCTGCAGGTCGTAAATATTAAGATATTTTGATGAAATTTGGTACACAGACCTATATTGGCCCAATAATGCAGCCTATTGATTTTGGTGAACATCGGTCCATGTTTAGACCTAGTGCCCATATAAGGGTCCTATCAAAATTATACTGTTTATACGCTGCAGGTCGTAAATATTAAGCTATTTTGATGAAATTTGGTACACGGACCTACATTGGGCCAATAACGCATGGACCGATGTTTGGTGAACATCGGTCCATGTTTAGACCTAGTGCCCATATAAGGGTCCTACCAAAATTATAATGTTTATACGCTGCAGGTCGCAAATATTAAGATATTTTGATGAAATTTGATACACAGACCTATATTGGCCCAATAACGCAGCCTATTGATTTTGGTGAACATCGGTCTGTGTTTAGACCTAGTGCCCATATAAGGGTCCTACCAAAATTATACTGTTTATACGCTGCAGGTCGCAAATATTATGATATTTTGATGAAATTTGGTACATATACCTATGTTGGCCCAAGGACGAAGCCTATTGATTTTGGTGAACATCGGTCCATGTTTAGAACTAGTGCTGAAATTTAAACTATAAGGGTCCCCCAAAATTGGCTTGGTTACAAACTGCAGGTCGCAAATATTAAGATATTTTAATGAAATTTGGTGCGCTGACTCACATTATAGAAAATTTTGACATAAGCCCCATTTTAACCCATTCGAATTTCGGATCCAAACAATACACCAGACTGGTGTAGGGTATTGTATAGTCGGCATGCCCGACTTTAACCTTTTTACTCGTTAAAATAATGCTTAAGTTTTTATATAAAACAAAATTAATATTCATTCATTTCATAATATTTTAATTAAATATATTCAATTGTTTACAAATATACAAAAAGAACTTAGAAAATTATTCAGTCTCAAAAATATTTTATAAATTTATTATATTGTTTGAAATATAACAGCGACACCTAATTAGAAACGATTTTATATTATTAGAAAAAAAAACTAATATTAATTTATTTTTCTTACTTTTTATCAATATTTTGTTGCAAATCTCTTTTGCTTTATCACAGCCTCACATCGGTTGCGTATTGACGTTATTAGACGCCGACATCGCTCTACTGGTATCGCCTCCCATGCTTTCTTAACATCCTCAAAAAGAGTCGCCATATTTGTTATATTTTTCAGACTAACGGCTGTTTTTACGTCCCCCCATAGATTTTCTATGTTGTTTAAGTCCGGACTGCATGATTGCCATTCCAAAACGTTGATGAAATTATCGTCAAAGAATTTTTTTTGTCAGCCTCGCCGTGTGCTTCGGATCCATATCCTGCTGAAATTACCATATAATAGGCAAATTCTCCTCAGACCACGGGAGCATGACAGTATTTGGTATATCAACGTATTTCTCCTTATTTAAGATTCTATAAATTTTGTTAAATTGGGCCAACACCATTCCAGGAGAAACATCCCCATACCATAATTGACCCTCCACCATGCTTCACTACCCGTGAAACAAAGCGAGGATTAAATTCTTGATTAATGGGTCATCTAACGTATCTCCGACCATCTGGACCCAGGCGATTACTCTTTGTTTCATCGCTCCAAATCACATATTTCCATTGATTTGCTGTTCAATTTCAATGGGACTTCGCGAAATCCACACGACGTTTTCTTTGAATCCTACCCAGAAGTGGCTTCTTTCGTGCTGTTCTTCCATGTAGCTCGGCCTCCACCAAACGACGTGCAATAGTCCGCTTGGATATCTTGACATTTGAATTTTCTTGAATATTACATTTTTTTTTTTTTTTTTTTTTTAAAAAGAGAAGCAACACTCAGGAAATTCTTCCTATTAATTAACATGTTGCTTCCTTTGGAAAGGGGATAGAGAAGAAGTGAAAGGTGGTGAAAGATGAAGGGCTTCAAATATGGCAACACTGTAATTGCGCGAGATGTTGAATTTTAGAACAGTTGTTGCGCGCCATCTGATAGTGAGTTGGCGAACTTTGTTGAACCTTTTTATTTCATAGCCCTGTTATATTATTTTACTTCGGTGGGGTTAAGTGCTATGGGAACACCGAAGGAGGACGCTGCGATATGTATGAGGGATAGAAAAAACTCATACATATTACTATTTTTCATAAATTGATGTTGCCTTGGTTGGGGCTCGAACCCGAAACCTCACGTGTAACAGTCCAACGCGCTAACCATTACACCACAGCGCCCACATTGGATGTCAGTAGATGACTTTTTTGGGCCGGATTTGGAGATACGCGTTATCATTCGGTCGGTATGTGCTGATGTGTTTCTCGGTCTCTTATTTCGCGGAACATTGGCTATGGTCTTATATTTGTTGATATGCTGTTCCATTTTTCTGGAACACTTTAGCTGCTCTGATATTTCTCTACACGGAAAGAATTTACAAAATTGTAATTAAATTTTTAAACACCTTTCTCATACCAAATTTGTAAATACAAAAAAAAACTTTTTAAAAAGGCACCAACAAATAAATTTGTAAATCCAAAAAAAAAATATTTTTTTTTGTAACTTTGAATTTTTATTTTTAAACAATTTTTATATGAAAGATAACAATTTACAGACGAGTTACAAATATTTCAAACAAAAAATTGTTGGAAATAAAATTTCAATTTAAAAGAAAATGTGATTACTTTTACAAATTCCTATTGTTGGTGCCTACTGTTTTTTCTGTGTATAAGACTTTCCAGACTTCAAAAGTTCAAAAATTGGGCTCCGTTCTTCAGGAGTGCAGCTTTTGCCTTTTCCCATGATAAATCTTAAAAATAATAATTTCTTATTTGCTATAAAACATTAAATTGGAAACAAATAACCGTAAAATAATTTTTTTTTATCAAAATAGCTCTTAGCCAAGAAGACTTTAATAAACAATTACGCGTTTCTAATTAGTTGTCGCAATTTCTTAGAATTTTACTAAACAATATGTAAACTATTTTCAGAAATTATAACAGCTTTTAAAATAAACAGCAACAAAAATGAGTGAAAATGATAATAAAAAGAGTAATAAATATAATACAATTGTTTTAAACAAAAAACGTAACGGTAAATTTACGAAAATATCAATAATGATCATCAAGCTCTAGTGTAAAAAATGCGTCTCTAATTAGTTGTCAACAGCTGTATATATTAGACCGTACCCCAAAAAAAAAAGTTTGCCGTACACATTCGAATTTAAATTATATTTGCAAGGTAGTTTAGAAAAAAAAAATTTTTATCTTTGGCATATACAATCGGATCTTAGAGTGTGAGTATCCCGTTCTAGTATTTACCCACCAGATCTCAGTTCCTACCACCCTAATATACAACTCTAATGCCGGAAAATTAAAGCTCGCAAAAAATTATTAAAGTTTTGCTGAGGAAGTTTTTCGATAACTCCAGCAGAAAATGTTTTTATTTTTTTTTTTTTGTTGCCGAACGTAGGGGTCGCCTTTTTAAATTTTTCATCATTGGATTTTTCCTTTATAGCAAAACATTGGTCTTCCCGAGATAAAAAAAATCGATATATCACACTTTAAGATCCGACTGTAAATGCCGAAGATATTACAAAAACCTAAAAAGGCGACCCCTACGTTCGGAAATTGCCTTGCAAAAATACCTTATATATGAAGGTGTAACGCGCACTTTTTTTTTGCCTGTAAGGTGGTACGGTCTAATATATATGTTTGTTATTATTATGCTTACATTCCACAAATATAATATTGATAAAGTAAAATAGCAAATATATCTTTGTTTAGGTGGGAAAATATGACTCACATTAAAGCATTATACTGTGTGCCGTGAAAAAAAAAGAAGAAATGGTTATAATATTGCATTTGTTCAATTTTTTGGTATGTACAAATATTTAACCTTTGTTTCTGATGACAGCTTCGCACCTGCGACCCATACTTTCCACTAGTTTTTGGCATTTTGTTTTGGGGATGGCGTACCAAGCTTCCTGTGCGGCCGACCACAGTTCGTCCATATTTTTGTAATTTTTCTTGGCGATTTCGACCTTGACTTCATTCCACAGGTTCTCTATTGGATTTAAGTCAAGGCTCTGGGCTGGCCAATACAAAACATCAATCTTCTCCGTACAAAACCATTTTTTTACTAGTTTGGAGGAGTGTTTGGGGTCATTATCTTGCATGAATTTTCATTTTATTGGCATGGAGTTGAAGGCATATGGCTCCATATGGTTTTTTAAAATATCTAAATACTGAAACTTGTCCATTTTTCCATTGATTTCTATAAGCGGACCTACGCCATGCCAAGAAAATGCACCCCAAACCATAATACTGCCACCTCCATGTTTTACCGTCTTCTGAGTGAACCGAGGATTAAACTCTTGGCCTTTAGGACTACGAACAAAGATTCTGCCATCTGTAGTGCGATTCTCTAACTTTCTTCACGATTTTATCGATTTCGTTAACTAACGATAATTGTCGGTTGAGTTACCGAAAAAGTAATTCACTATATTTTAGTTAACGATATTATTCGCTCGAAAAAGTTACCGACAAATTTCGGTAGAAATAAAAAATGTCAAACAAAAAGTATTTGTAAATTAAAAACAAAATGAAAAACAACATTTGTATGAATAAATTTTTTTTTGAAAACCGGAGAATTAAAATGTTTTTTCGTGGTTTTTTGCTTGCTATCGGACTTAAAAAATATGGAATACCGTTCCATATAGTGTTTTTATACCCTACACCACTATGTGGTCAGGGTATTATAATTTTGTGCTGATGTTTGTAACACCAAAAAATATTGGTCCTAGACCCACCTTATAGTATACCGATCAGCTCAGAATTTTTTTATATTTCGATTTAACGATGTCCGTCTGTCCGTCCGTCCGTCTGTCTGTCCATGCATTCTTGTGCGCACTCTATAGGTCGCAAATATTAAGATATTTTGATGAAACTTGGTACACCGACTTATGTCGGCCAAAGGACGACGTCTATTGATTATGGTTAAAATCGGTCCATGTTTAGACCTAGTGCCCATATAAGGGTCCTACCAAAATTATATTGTTTATACGCTGCACGTCGTAAATATTAAGATATTTTGATGAAATTTGGTACACAGACCTATGTTGGCCCAATAACGCAGCCTATTGATTTCGGTAAACATCAGTCCATGTTTAGATCTAGAGCCCATATAAGGGTCCTCAAAAATTATATTGTTTATACGCTGCAGGTCGCAAATATCTTAATATGAAATTTGATGAAATTTGGTAATTATATCAGCCCAAGGACGAAGCCTATTAATTTTGGTTAACAGCGGTCCATGTTTAGACCTAGTGCCCATATAAGGGTCCCCCCAAAATCATATTGTTTATACGCTGCAGGTCGCAAATATTAAGATATTTTGATGAAATTTGGTACACAGACCTATGTTGGCCCAAGGACGAAGCAAGGGTCCCCCAAAATTGGTTTGGTTACAAACTGCAGGTCGCAAATATTAAGATATTTTAATGAAATTTGGTGCGCTGACTCACATTATAGAAAATTTTGACGCAAGCCCCATTTTAACCCATTCGGATTTCGGATGCAAACATTAGTTGGATTTTACCCAGACTGGTGTATGGTATTGTATAGTCGGCATGCCCGACTTTAACCTTTTTACTCGTTTTAAATCGCGAAAGCCTAAATGCGTTCAATTTAAAATGTATTTTTTCACCCTATAGCAGTATTATAATATAATCCATAAGGTAAGTGTATATAATAAAAGCGACTTAAAATTTAATTAAGTGTCTTTAAAGGCGTTACGCGCCCCACCGCGGTTCTTGTTTTTCTTTTGTAATTGTGAAACTGTTAGATCGTTAGTGAAAATAAGGCTATTCAAGTGAGTCGTAAGTGTTCGAGTTTGAAATAATCGCCGTTAATCAGTTACAAAGTCAGTGGCAAATTTTTTCGATTACCGTGATTTCCCCTGCTTTTCTATTTTAAATTTGTTCATTCAGCGACTAAATTGCATAAAGTTGAGTGATACGAAACTTTCGCGGTTTGCATAAGTGATATTTTTCACAAATCTTGTATTGATTACGCGTTGAACCAAAAAGTTAAATAAGTTATTTTCAAATTGTAAAAGCACAAAGAAATCGCATTAATCGCGAAAATGTGTCATTCACTTTGTAGCTGATTCACCGCTATTTTTTCAATCACGTATACGCACGACTTACTTTAATTTCACTAAGAATCATACAATTTATCAATTAAGAAGGTAAAAAACCGCGGTAGAGCGCGTAAAGCATAACTTCTTAAAGAAATGAAAAAAAATAAAAATGTTCAGTCGCATTTATAACAAACACGTAATGGAATTAATTCTAATACTTCTGTAGTTTAAAAAATATACCTTAAATTTAACGCTTTTGGCGTTCCGCGATTCGAAAAAAATATGTCATTCAGTTTGCTATATATTTATTTTCTGGTTATTTTGAAATAGGTTATTATATATCCCAGCAAAAAATATAAATGGTTTTAGCAGCACTGCAGAACTAGAAGATAATTTTTAGTGCTACTTCTATCCAGAGATGGGACAAAATTATTACCATTACATTTTCATTACAATTTCTTTATGTGATGGTAATGAATTTATCTTCATACCTATTATATAAAGTAATGGTTTGATTTTCATTTACATTACTTTTTTTTAATATAATAAAAAAACAATTCATTAATTGTACACTCATAGAAATAAATCTGTAAAAATAGCAGAAAAAGTTACTAAAAATTAGTTCAAAATAATGCTGCAGAAAAAACTGCTAAAATTAGCAGATTTTTTACTAAATACTAGTAAAATGAGGACAGCAAAATTAAAACTGTTAAATTTACAGAATTTTTGTTATATTTAGGCTAACTTTTAGTTAATTGAAAATAGCAAATTGTACTGTAAAATCTGCAGAAAATTTTGCTAAATATTTGTAGACTAAAAATAGCAAAAATAAACTGTTATATCTACAAAATGTTTGCTATTTTGAAGCTAAATTTAGTTGAATGCAAATAGCGGTTTATTATGCTAAAATCAGCAGAAATATTTGCTAAAAAGTTGTAAACTGCTGTTTTCAATTTTATTTTCATTTAAAAAAACTTCGAAAATTTTAAATTTTTTGGTGATTTTTTAGGCTACTAATTATTTAGCAAAGCTTTTTGCTGATTTTATCAGGTTAATTTGCTATTCTCCATTTACAAAAATTTAGCTCAAATATAACTAAATTCTGCATATTTAACAGTTTTATTTTTGCTGTTCCTATATTACTAATATATAGCAAAAATAATCTGCTAATTTAGCAGTTTTTTTTCTGCAGCATCATTTTTAACTAATTTTTAGTAGTTTTAACTAAATTTTTTACGGACTTTTTTCTATTTTTATTTTTTTTCTATATTTATTGGCAAAGTTATAAATTTTCATATAAAATATTGTGGTTGAGAAGCGCAAATGGGGCATTTTATACTTTGAGCCCTCCAAATTTAAGCTTATTCGTTATTTGAGCTTTAAGCGACGAATCAGCATATCATGAATTCAAATTAAAGTACACGAAAAAAGAAAAATATTTACCTTTGTATAAAAGTACCGGTAATAAAAATCTATGTCTAATTTTGTAATAATTAAAATTAAATTCATTACAATTACTTGAATATAATGGAAATGAAAAATATTTCATTAGAATTACATATATGGAATGGTAATGAAAGTGCTTGTATCTTTCGCTTACAAGCAGAGCCACAAAAATGTCTATTTTTGATGGGTTGATATTAATTATCACTACAAACAAATTCAAAAGCACGAAACAAATTAAGTAAATACCTAAAAAAGCGTGAAAACAGTCATTCATAAATGTTAATTAATATTAAAATTAATCCAATTGAATTAATTTGATGCAATACGATCTAATACGATCTAATTCAATTAATTTTATTTGCACATGTAGGGTAAAAAATTATGTAATTAATTTTAAGCACTAAGCCGTTATAAATATTGGCAAATTTTATTTATATTCTATGAAAAGGGAATTACCTTAAATCCTAGTTTTCGCGATTTATAAAAATTTTAGTCGAAAAAACCAGTATTTATTTAGTAGCATGTATCAAAGCACTGTTAATTCACTGATTCGCTGTTAAACGAGAGCCATTGAATTTAATGGAAATTCCAGTTCCTTATTCTTAATGTAAATTGTTAAGAAATTTGCAATAAAATACATTTCTTTAGCGCATTTTGAAATTATTTTACTCATATTTTACCTTATCTACAACTTTTTTTCTGTTGTTAACTTAACAATAATTGTCGGAAGTTAACGATATTATTTAACGACAAAATTCGGTAGAAAAAGTTACGGAATCAGTTTTGTAGTTAATTATCGAATTTTGACAATCTAACTACCGAATTTTGTCGTTAAAAAGTTATAGAATCGCACTACTGGTCCTATCCTGTTAATTTTTGTTTCGTCATTCCATAACACGTTTTTCCAAAAACTAATGGGATTTTCCTTATGGGTTCTGGCGAAGGTTATCCGTTTTGAAATATTTTTTTTTTGGGATAAGGGCCTTTTTCTGGAAATGCGTCCAAACAAATTTGCCTCGTTTAGTCTTCTTTTGACAAGTCTGCTTGATATTTCCATGTTAAAATTTTCATTAATATCCAATGCTATCTGCCTTGATGACTTGAATGGATCAATTTTCACTATTCGTACTATAGCTGCATCCGTACGCTCATCTGTTTTTCGTGGCCTTGGCTTCCGAATTTTACCCCTAGTCTATATATCGGGATCCTTAACACAAGAATTAATTGCATTGTAGACTTTTTTGCGAGAAATTTGCATCTCAGCAATTTCCGCTACATTTTTTCCATCTTCATACATTTTCCATATGATCCGCCTTTCCTCACCTGTGGTATGTTTTCCTGATCCCATGTTAAAAATTTTTTAACTTTTTATATTTATTTTTGAACTACGAAAAATATTTATTGCTTTGAATTAAATATACACGACTACTGCCCACTTTAAATCAGCATTGTTAACGCAAAAATGATAACGGTAAATAACACTATGCGACAGTCAAAATCGGGATGGGATGAAACCAACGGGAAATGTTATATCGGTCAAAAACAAGTTATATGTGTCCCGGCGTTTCGCTGGGTCACCCCTAGGAATCGAGATATATCTTTTTTTTTTACATAACTCGAGAACCACTAGTCCGATTTTGCTCAAACAATTTTAAAAAAATTAAAAATTACAATTCCTTTAATCTGTTCATATAACGTTTTTCTATATACTCAACAGTTTTGCCGGTAAAAATAAATGTTTGTTACCGCTACCATAAAAATCAATAACCTTTTGTTCATTACTTTTTTTTAATATTTTAGGCCAAAAATATTTTTTTCTTCATACAGACCTATATTGGCCCAATAACGCAGCCTATTGATTTTGGTGAACATCGGTCCATGTTTAGACCTAGTGCCCATATAAGGGTCCCACCAAAATTATATTGTTTATACGCTGCAGGTCGCAAATATTAAGATATTTTGATGAAATTTGGTAGATAGACCTATGTTGCACCAAGGACGAAGCCTATTGATTTTGGTGAACATCGGTCCATGTTTAGAACTAGTGCCCATATAAGGGTCCCCCCAAAATTGGCTTGGTTACAAACTGCAGGTCGCAAATATTAAGATATTTTAATGAAATTTGGTGCGCTGACTCACATTATAGAAAATTTTGACACAAGCCTCATTTTAACCCATTCGAATTTCGGATCCAAACAATACACCAGACTGGTGTAGGGTATTGTATAGTCGGCATGCCCGACTTTAACCTTTTTACTCGTTTAATCACTGGATTTATTTTTGGATTTATTTTATTTTGTTCAAAAATAAATGCTTTGTTTTTTAATTTGAAAAATTTATAATTTTTATTAAATCCTTATACTTATTCGCTAATATAATGTGCAGGAAAATCATTAAATTTTGTAAAAATGTGAACACAGGAATTGAAATAAGCTAAATCCAAAATGGATTTAAAAAATAAATAAATGCGTTTTGGATTTACCTTAATTTTATTCCAGAAATTCCATTTTCGCAAAATTAATTTTTTTTCTTTCACATTATATAAGGGAATAAGTGTTATATCTGGATAAAAATATAAAATTTTAAAAATTGGAGAACAAAATGTGGATTTTTTAACAAAATAAAATAAATCCAAAAATAAATCCAGTGATTAAAAAAAACGCCAAATATTTCGAACATATTCCCAATTATAACACCGACTGGTGTTATGACCGGCCATAACTCTCACTTTCATTATTGGGATTATTAGCGAACATTTTTGGACATAAACCCAAAACCGGATGTTGGCACCAGTTGCTGTACTGTGTTATCAAAATTTGAATCGATTAAGCCGTTTTTGTATTTTTCCGATTTTTTTTTATAAAATATCAATGAAAGTATAAAATCCTTCACTAATACATTAAGTATTCAATTTTGTCACTTTATTTAACTTAATCTTTTTAAGATTCATAGTAGAAAGAAAAGTAAGATAATGTTAACTCGCATTAAAATATGATAGTGTTTAACTAGCATTTTAAATCATTGAATAAAAAATAATGTATAACAGCAAAATAAACAAATTCACAACTTTAAGGGATATGTTAAAGAACAACATTTTTTCAAACTCTACTTTCCCAATTTACTTTAAGTTAAAAAAAAACTACTTAAAGCTGTTAAAAAGTTTTAACAGTTTCTAGATATTTATGCAAAAAAGGGTCTATCACTTTGTACTGCGAGTATGTGTATAAAAAAAAATACTTGCAATCAAATTAAAATATTAAATGGATCATAGATTTTCAAAGGCAAGTTGCAAGAAATTTCTAATCAAATAAAATCAGTATTAAGAAGCCCTTCTTGACATAAATACGAGTAAATAACTGGTGAGAATATGAAATCTTCCTCTTATAGAATCTTACATTCTGATTAAGTTTTTTTGAATCAAAATCAAAACTAATTTGATTAGCTTATTAGATTAAATTATACATTTTACTTGAAATCGTTACAAATTGATTTACAAGAGCTTGAAGTTTAAAAAATTTTATGCATATCAAATTGTGTAATAAAGCCCATAATTTTTCTTAAAGACTAATAATCGACTTTTTGCGTTCTTTTTTGTATATGAGGCTTTCAATAGCAACTGTCCAAACCTTTCGTTTTGTACAAAAATTTTTACAAAATTATAATTTTATTTTTAATTTTGGAATCATTTTACTTCATTGCATATATTTCGTTTTAGCTGTTGAGCTGGTATAGAAAGCTTCAAATATCCCAGCTAAACCTTCCATTACCCGGTAATGACATTGGTAAGAAGAAATAAATATAATATAATAAAAATAAATACTTTTTATTACAAAAGCTTTTATTTTAACAACATCATGTCCATCGAGGTAATTCCTTGCCTAGTAATGTGTTATTCTGAACTTACATGTTTCACTTACCTATTACCTCTAGGTTACAAATAACCTGAAAGTAAATAATATGTTTTTTTCTTAAAATTTTAATTTTTTTATATTCAGTATTAAGGGTGGGTGCAAATTGGCTAAATAAAACATAGACTAAATTCAGGTTTCCAAATTTATATGAAATTTGAAAAAATTTCAAAGAAATTTTAAACCCTTCTGTCAATTTGTTATATCCTACACCACTACGTGGTCAGGGTATAATAAGTTTGTGCTGATGTTCGTAACACCAAAAAATATTGGAGCTAGACCCACCTTATAGTATACCGATCGACTCAGAATCACGTTTTATTTCGATTTAACGATGTCCGTCTGTCCGTCTGTCCGTCCGTGCATTCTTGTGCGCACTCTACAGGTCGCAAATATTAAGATATTTTGATGAAATTTGGCACACCGACTTATGTCGGCGCCAAGGCACGAAGCCTATTGATTTTGGTTGAAATCGGTCCATATTTAGACCTAGTGCCCATATAAGGGTCCCCCGAAAATTATATTGTTTATACGCTGCAGGTCGCAAATATTAAGATATTGTGATGAAATTTAGTACATCGACTTATGTCGGCCCAAGAACGAAGCCTATGGATTTTGGTTAAAATCGGTCCATGTTTAGACCTAGTGCCCATATAAGTTTAGACCTAGTGCCCATATAATTGGCTTGGTTACACGCTGCAGGTCACAAATATTAAATATTTTAATGAAATTTGGTTCGCTGACTTACATGGTCCCGAGAACAAAGCCGATAGATTCTAGATAGAATCGGTCCATATTTGGACCTATGCCCATATGGGCTTTATTTATGATTTTCTCTTCTTTTATTATTTTATAGAAAATTTTCCCATTTTAACCCATTCGAATTTCGGATCCAAACATTAATTGGCTTTTAACCAGACTGGTGTAGGGTATTGTATAGTAGACATGCCCGACTTTAGCCTTTTTACTCAATGTTTTTTTTATAAGTTTTGGTTAATAAAATAAGCATTTTGTAAGGAAGGGGGTAAGCTCTTACTTTTCTATTACAAGACCTATTATTTTAACAAGGGCATGTCCATCGATGTAACTACTTACCTAATAACATGTTATTCTAAACTTACAGGTAGTGAGTTTTTAATATTTTAAACCAAATATTGATTTTGAATTCACAGATTTCTAACAGAAAATTGAATTTCTAAAATTTTATAGAAAAAACAATTATTTATACCACCCGAGTAAAAACAGTTACATATAGTCGTATAAAATGCGATTAAGTTATATCTGTATAAATATACTGTTTCATCCGAAAAATGGTCCGATGTAATTGTATTAGTTGTTTATCAGTTTTTATCTAATTGTATTAGTTTAGATTTCAACTAATAAAACTATATATTAATCAGATGAAATTATATCCAATTTTTGACCTGAAACAATTTTAACGTTTTATATCTAATGGTATCTGTTTAGATCGTAGTTGGTACAATTTTATATAAATAAAATATATTTGTATCCGACATTTGCCTTATATAATTGTATCAAAGTTTTAAAGCAGATATAATTGCATCAGGTCAAAATTCAGATATAACTATATAAGTTTGTATAGAAATGTATCTATTTGGATCTAAACTAATACCATGCGACATAAACCCATAAAATTGTATCAGGTCAAAAATCAGATAGATAAATTTTGATCTGTTTAATATATAATCTAATCAGTTAAGATGTAAACTGATGCAATTAGATAAAAAGTGATAACCAACTGACACAATTATATTGGGCCATTTTTCGGATAAAATGGTATATCACATTAAATTATATATTACCATATAAAGCTCCATATTAATTTTTTTTAACAGGGCAATTAAACATCCAAACGTATGAATTTGGTATTACAAGTAATGCAAGGGTAAGCGGTTTGATATATTACTAGGTAATATGTATAGAAATACCCACTTATTACCAAGGTCATGCTGGGATGTTTATCTGAGCTTATTAGTGTTTACGCGTTATGGTTAAGAAAAACAAAACAAGTAAAAGTATTGCATTCAATTTCACTGAATTTTTGTATACCCTCTACAGTGATTTTGTTACAAATATTTGTTATAAAAATTTAAATGTGAAAATATTGTAGAGGTGAAAAAATTTAAAAAATTTGGTAAAAACTTTTTTGTGCTGAATATCATTTTTGACGCGAAAGAAATTTTCGATGAGAATATATGTATGTATAATAATATTTCGTCGTTGAGACAAAAGAAAATAGCTTTTTGTCTAAAATCTGAGGAGTCCTACAAAGCAGCTTTTTTGCAGACTTTAGCGAAACTTGTTTTTTGATACATATATATAAACAAAACTCCAAACTATACATTTATAAAAGAATAACGTCCAAAAATCATAGCCAAGATACAAAATAAAGTCATAATTTAGGTGACTCACAAATAATTTTTGAAGAGAAATTGCTAATTTCTGAGGCGCAGTGACAATTTACTAGATGCTTCTAAGAAATTCTAGGAAATACAACAATTTTTATGGAAAATTTGGAGGTATTTTCACTTATAGCACTTTAAGCCCTAAACGGATTTTGTCCATTTTCAATGATTTGCGTATTCGCCCCGAGATCGCCATTTCAACCGAGATATGGGAAATCGGCTTAGAATTCCATAAGAATCATAAATACATATATATTTTGTGGGTTCTAATGTCAATATTTCGACATGTTACAAACATAGTAATAAACCAATGTATACCCCTCATAAATGTGCAGGGTATTAAACGTTACAATCTAAATAAAAAAAAACTACTAATGAAAAACATAACACGTACTAGCATGCCCAAAAGAGCGAAAAGCACTCCAGTAACAAACAAAACCAGCACAACCAATATTAAAATAACTGAAACATAAGATAAGACATAATTGTTTTTACAACCAAAAGTGTACTTACTATCTATAGATACACGGAAAAATAACGCAATAACAACAACAACCGAAACAACTTCAATTATAAACCAAATAATGTTGAAACAACATAAAGGAAATTTAGTACTTAACAGCCAAAATTTGTTATGTTGTAATGGGAGAAACTTATTGTTTCGCTTTTTTGTTTTTAATGGAAAAATAAATGGTGGGAAAACTGAAATGATCCCACAAATTTTGAACGTGTTTAAAACTTTTAGCAGTATTCCAGCAACTGCAACTAAACTTCACTAAATCAACAATAGCTGCCAAAGTCCCCCAAAACAAAATTTGTTAAGGCTAAAAAACAAAATCAGTAAATTTACAAGAGAATTTAAAAAAAGGTATTGGATAGTGGATAAAGCAGTTTCATAACTGATACAACCAAGAGTATATTTAAATAATTTCATTGTTTATGGTTTTCAATTTTAATACTTTCTAACAATTTAGGGATTATTGCTGCTAAAATCTCTTATGAATAATGAATAAACCAATTTGGTTTTTTTTTTTAAAGTATTTTTCGTCCTGCACAGAGTCGCGAGGGCGGCCAAAAATGAAAAATATCACCTTTCTAATTTCAAAAAAGTTTTAATACCATTTTATAATGTACATTTCAATTAATAAAAATCGAAAAAAAATTTTGAAAAAAATTTATTTTTTAAAGAGTTATGATACTTTAAAGTTAATAGGTTTTAGACCTGTTAACTTATCTCAAAATAAACTGAGTTTAGTGCTTAACCATAGTTATGAATGCCAAATTTATATGGAAATATCTGTGGTTAATGTTTAACCATGGTTATGTTGGAAATAAGTTACTCGCTCTTAGTGACCATAAAATTATTGAAAAATTCTAAAAAATAGACAAATTTTAAAGTGCTACTGTGAAAAAAATATGTCGATAATACTGTATAATTTTCAATAAAATATTTATTTGTTAATTATTAAATATGGTAGATTTTTTTTTATACAATCGATACCTCATGTGTTATTTACCGTTATTCTGAATATAAGCATGATGAGAAAAGTGATATATGTATATCAAGAAGTTACAACTTCAGTGGACTATAAAAAAGACCAAAAAAGACTTTTTTTATATTTTGATATAATATTTTTACAAGTATGTACTTCTTAAAAAACTGGGTTTCCCTTCCCCCTCTTCCCCCTTTAATTTTTATTTACAATTGATTATTAAAGAAATTTGAAGAAAAAAGAGAAAATTCGATTGAAAGATGAAGCAAGTGATTGTGAATATGATAGTTTGAGTGAATAAATATTAGAGAAGGGCACGTGAGCAGAATTTTGCGTAATTCCCATGAATCACGCGTGAGTGAGATCTTAATTTACTAACGTGAACGTGAGTGAGTGTGATTGAAAAAAATTTGTTCGTGAGTGTAGGGTAGAGTGGGATCCTTCGCCACTTTTTTTTCAAAGCACTGTCATTTCTTAACCCCTAATTATTTTTCAAAAATTGCTTTCAAATTGAAGATCTACATATCTTGGCTTTAATTTATATGATTTTTATTCTAATTATTTGAATATTTTCTTTTCCTTTTTTAATGATTTTCAAAGTAAGACAAATCAGCGCAACTGCCCCAAACTTGGGGGATATTCGCCAAAAGAGCTAGATACAATTTCAGCAAAAAAATATTGTTAATTCGGCAAAGTCAATGTTCTAATGACTGAAATAAATAATTTAGAATAAGTTCTTTAAGATATATGATTCTTTTTAATCAATAAATCTCCACGACATTAAAAAAAATAATTTAAAACTATAATATAATGATTCTTCAAAATTACAAAAAACTGAATAATTAATATAAATTTAAGAATGGACACGATTGTTCTAATTTACTATTAAACATATTTTAAATATATAGAAAAGTCTTACAGAGCATTTTAGGCAGGGATGCACCAACTCTTCGTAGCTCCAGGGGCCATCTGGTGATTGTTCCCCAGAGACAGGCACTAACATAAAATTCATATTTTTCACACTTTTTAAGCATTTATTAAAATCAAATTATTATTTTCTGAGAGTTTAGGATCATAGGTCTAACATAATGAAAAATTATTTTTTTTTACCACACGATTTGAGGAAGTTATTGAAAAATGTAGTTGCTTTCAATTATTTTTTTGGCACTCCAAAAACTACAAAAACACGTCTGTCTGCGACCACTTGTGATGGAAATTCTTCAAAGTAGATGTCAAGGAAAGGTAATTGAAAAATGCACAAACAACGGAGAAAAATGGGATTAGTGTATGTGCCCCATTGGCGAAGGATCCTCCCTCTACCCTACGTGAGCGAAATTTTTGCGTGAGTGAGTGTGCGTGAGTCGAATTTTATCAAATTTGTTTTTCGACGTTTAATAAATATTTCCATAAATTTTTTGTTGATTTTATATAAAATAAATTACAAAACGGCATATTTATAGCAGTTTTATATTTAATATTTATAATTAACTGCAATTTTCTCATTTTGTTTTTTTCGATAAAGATTTTATTTCATGAATTGGCGTGAATCACGCGTGATAACTCGTGAGTGTAAAAAAAATCGCAATTCAATCTCAGAACGTGAGTGTGATTAGAAAAAAATATTCGTGAGTGATTGTGCGTGATTGAAAAATTTCTCTCGTGAGCGTGGGTAAAAATCCACTCACGTACCCATCTCTAATAAATATGCATATTCTTTAATTTTTAATTCTTGTTGAATATACTAATTGTTTTTATAATATTAAAAATAATTTTAAAAAATACGTCTTCAAAATACTCATTAGGGTCTCCAAACTTGTATGGAGCAAAAAAAATGTCAGTTATTGTCTGCCCCCCCCCCCCCTCAAAATATGTATTTGGGTGTAAAACAATGTCTCCCAAAAAATTAGGACAATCGGATAAGAGGAACATGTGCCTCAACGGCCTCATATTTTGAGGGGGGGGGGGGGGCCCAGACAATAACTCACAATTTTTTTTTTCTGGAGAACCCTAACACTCATACATATATTCTTTATCTATGTGAATTATTTTTGGATGTAGTTTAAAGTTTTCCGATTTTGTAAATTTTTGGTCACAAGGACATATGGGAGATGGGCATGGCCTATGTCCAAATTTTTAAAAATTTATCAAGTTGAGTCATTATATATATATTTAATCCTTTAATTCCTAGTGGAACATAGGGCCGCAAGTTGAGTCATTACGGACCCAAAAAAACTAGTGTGCAAAATGTCATGGTTGCACGATTACTCCTTCCATTTTTATAAATTTTTGGTTAAAAAGACATATGGGAAATGTGCGTGACCTTTGCCCAAATTTGTTTGGAAATCAATTTCTAACCATTTTTTTATGTATACATATATAAAAAAAATGGTGAGAAATTGCTTTATATGCACCTATAAAAATAGTACTGAAAACAATATTGAATTGGAGTGCACCTTTTACACTTGTTTAATAAGTACTTTTATTAAAGACAATAAGGAACAATATCTCGCAGTAACAAAGTGGTGTTTTTATGCCAGTCAACTTCCATATCAAAGAATAGCGGTAGAGCGCTAGACTAGCAATCGTGAGGTCGCAAGTTAGATACCCGGTGGCGGCAATAAAAAAACTTTTGTAAAATAAAAAAATATTTTTTTTTGTGAAGAATTTTTTTAACATTAAATTGGTGAAAAAGAGCTTCCTTTGCACTCGTTCAAAAAGTACTGAAAAAATGTTGAAGTGGGACTACTCCTCTCCTATGACAACTCAATGTTAAAATCATTAGTGTTTATGTTAAAAAAGAATTACATCTAGATCATCAATTGTAGTGCTTTTTCTACTACTTCGGCATCTCTTTTTTTGCTGGGATGTTAATATTTACTATTAAGGAATATACTATTTTACTAATCCAAGATAGACTGATTAACACGAAAATTTTAAAGTGAATAACATGAGCTGTAGATAGGGTTTGGGATTTCCCGGACTTTTTTATTTCCCGGGAAACGGGAATGAAAAAATTTGATTCCCGGGATTCCCGGGAATCCCGGGAAATATTTTTAAACAAAATTGTTAATGAAAACCACTTATGTAAGTAATTTTTGTTAAAAAAAAAACACTATTTCAGTACAAATGGAGTCTGTGTAGTGAGAATTCAAAGTAAAAAATATCAGAATGTTGAACATTTGATTTCACATAAATTACTCGCAGCACTGCCAAATGAATTGCATGATTCCAGCAGAAAGCACCTACTACTGGACTGTCGGAAACAAACCGTTTCATCACACTTGGCCCATTAGATATGGTGGCCACAATGTTATTTTCCAAAGACAAATAAAACTCTTGCAGTCTTATTTCTACAATTCTACTTATTCCATCAGCATTACATCTTCCTGATATATGTATAAACCAACCCCAGATTATAAAATGAATTATTTCCGTTTATACATATGTTCAAATATCTCTTTTGTGATATTCTTGTCCATTCATCTAAGATTATAGTAAATCTCCTATTCTTAGAAATATTGCTCGATATTTCTTTTATCATGATATCTTTTATATGATTGTAGTAATTTAATATAATGTTCTTTACATCGGTTTCATTTTTTTGCAATGCCAGTTTTTTATTATAAAAACTTTCTCGAATAAACGAAGATCTAGTTATGGTGCGGATTGACTGCGGCTAATTTGGATACCATTTCAGGAAATGTTTGCCCTACCATAAAACCTTTAATGCCTATTCAGCTTACACTTTTTTCTTCGGGTACTTTGCTAATTTTAGCTGGAACGTTATTCTTGTTGTTGTTTTCTTTAAGACAAGTCGCATGACCATCAATTTCTTTTTTTGTTTATTTTTTGTGAACCAAATTTAGATGTCGGATAACCAAATTTAGATACCACCGTTAACCATTAGTCTTTTCTTTTCACATTTATTAATGAAAACGTTATTTATAAAATTATTGACCCTTAATATAAAGGAGTATTTTAAATTTAAAGTCGACTTTATTTTTAATCAAACGGTTTCGTTCATTTTGTGTATGAAAACCTTACAAAAATATTTATATTTTCAAATATTTTGATTGGTTGAAAATAAATTAACCAATCAGAATGCTCCAAAAATAAAACAAGTCAAGGTATACTGCCACCCAATATTTTAACTAAAGTCGACTTTACCTAAATTATACATTTGAAAAATTTAGATAGTAAGGGCGATTATTTGTAAGAAACAAAGCTTTTTTTCATATTTCTTTTAAACATTTTACCAAGTTTTTAGGTTTTACTATTTAAATTTTGAATAAGTTATGCGAAAAATCTTTATTAGTTGAAATGCTCCTAATTACTTGGCAAAGATTTTATTTGTGTGTCAAATAAATGTATTCACTTTTAAAAGATTTTAACAATGACATTTTTGTTTTGGTATTTAAAATGTTTTTTATGACTAAAATTAAAAAATCCTATTCGAAACAAAAACAATTTAAAAAATTTAATATTTTTAAAATTTCCCGTTTTCCCGGGAAAAATATATTATTTTCCCGGGAATTCCCGGCAAACTTTTCCCGGGATTTCCCGGGAATTCCCGCCCGGGAATTCTCGAACCCCAAACCCTAGCTGTAGAGCTTTTTATAACCTTCATTTTTCTACAATTCAGCCATTATAAACATTGTTGTAACTCTTAAATGTCTCTCATATAAGAGCAATATCAGCATTATACAATATGTCTAAACTTTCTGGATTTTCATATTATGTTTGAAAAGCTTTTCCCGGAGTTTTTCTGTATATGTGAAAAGCTTTAACATTCAACATGTTTATGTTGCTTTAAGGCTCGCTCACATATTTTACGATTGAAAAAAAAAACAAACGCACACACACAAACACATTTCGTACTTTTGGCATTTCACATGCATCAAGTGAAAATCAGTTTTCCCGGGTACTCAAAAGGCAACGTTTGAAATTATTTAAAAGCGGAAAAATTCTAAAATAAAAAAAAATAAAAATTAAAGTTTAAAAAAAATTAAAAAATAAATTTGAGCAAAAAGTTTAGTAATTTATAAAAAAAAATCTTAACATCGGAAGAACCGTCTTGAGTGAATTGTCTCTCTATTTCTCAAGTGTTTGTATATAATTTCAAATAACAAGAACAGCATAATCATCGTTATCAACAACAGCAACTGTGGTAAAAACACAACTGGTGTAATTCCCCCCGTTTCTGCACTTGAAGGATAATAATATCTAAGGTATTTTCCAGCTTGTTTATCTGCTAGTAACAATTAAACATTAACACACTCACTGGGGTATTTAGTTTAAATATTTGTTGACTTGTTGAAATATGTCATGGCAAATCTTATAATACTGTGTATTTTAATAATACTTAGCCCCATTAACACACAACGTCCTTTTAGCTACTAATTGGGACTTTAACTGACGTATTTGTTGTTGTATACCACATAAATTTTAAATTTAATTTTAGGTTAAATTTTAATGGGACATTGGTTCGTATTAATAAAAATTAGAAATTACTTAGTAGCAAAAACTTCAAGCCAAGTAAATCCTTGTAGTATTTTCTTAATTTCGTATGAATAAGAATTTACTTTAATTATATCGAAAATTCGAAAAGTATTTTCTAAAAATATAAATATCAAAACAAAAAACAAAATGAAAAACAACATTTGTGTCAACAAAAAAAAAATAAAATTTATTTTTTTGAATATCTAATTTTAATCTCATTATTTTTATCAATACCCGAGTAAAAATAGTTATATATTGTCATATATCATGTGATTGGGCTACAGCTGACAATGAATGGAGTCACATTAAGACACATTTCATTATATACAACTACATCTGATATTATTTTTTCAACGAATTTTTTGTAAGGTAATTGATATTATTACATATCCCCAAATCTGACTCCATATATAACTACATAAGCCTTATAAAACTAATCAAATTATATGTAGTGATCGATATGATTATATATTATTTGATACTAAGTTTTATAACACTGTATGTGTCGTCGTACTAAAAATATAATTTAATTTAATATAACATCAAAATTAGTTATCTGCAAATTCAGAGTTAATTACTCCCTAGCCAAATAATTTTCACGTGATGTTTTTGCATGTATAATCATATTAAAAAATGATGCGTGCGATTTAGAAGACAAAAGTATTCAAATAAATTTTTATTTTATGTTTTAAAATTTGGGTCTTCTTTGGGTGTTAAAACCATAGACATTTCAATGTCAATTTAATAGCTGGTATGCATAAAAAGTATGCCTACTATCAGACAAAATTTTATAAAATCAGATATTTTTATATCAAATTAGATATAATTTGATGTCCTGGATATGGACAAATCTCGGATCAAACTGTATCAAATTATATTTAATTTAATATAATTAGACACATGTAGATGACCCATTTTTCGGATCAAGTTGTATGTCGTTGTATATGGGGATTTATCAAAAAAGATATACTTATGTATGACACCATATTAAGATTTTTACCCGGGTACTGGTAAGCATATAGTTAACTGCATATTTTTTGATTTTTTATGCTTATGTGTAAGCATAACTCATTATTTTTCGCGATATCGCCATACAAAAGTAATAAGAAAAGTAATTAGTTACTATTACCAAGTACATAACCACATATCTGGTAATGATTTTCTAAACTTAGTCTGCTTGCAAAAAAGTAGTTTGCTAAAAATCAGCGAGCTAATTCTTACCAAAACAATAGCAATTTCGGCAAAAGTTTTGCTAACACGAAGTCGATTGCAAATAAAAATTATCCTTGTTAAAGTTAATTAAACTTTTTGCTGAATATTAGTAGACTGAAAAAAACTCAAAAAATTTTCACACAAATTGTACTTTATTTAAGTTATTTGCTGAAAATTTAAGTCTAAAAATTGTGCTTTCGTTATTCTTTCGAACATTATTTAGAAACTTCGGAAAATATTAAAATGTCCAGACTTTCACATTAGTAGACAATTCTAAATAATAAAAAAGGATATAAACTACGGCTTTTATATTATAAAAACCTTTTTCTTAAAAAAGTGAAAGGGAACACAAAAAAATTATCCAAACTACCAAAAAGTGCCTGTCCTTTTATTTCACATAATCAATATTAATAAACATTTTGTTTATACAAGTGAACGTATCTTCATAAAATTTAAATATTTTATTTTTTCTATAATTTAAATCATATTTTATCTTATTGTGTTATATTTTTATGTATATGCAATCTTATGGCGTCCTTTTGTTGAATGTATGAAACATAGATACAAAAATCTTCACGGTTGTATTTATTATATGTCTTAAGTAGAAGATCTGTGTTGAAGTATCACTTTCTTTGTCCGCACTACATCTAATGCTTAATCTGCGACATCTACATCTTGTCTGTCTGGTTGTTGTCTACACTAGAAAGGTGCTTCTCAGCACAATTTTGATAGCAAATTAAATTAGTAAGACATTAGTTAAAAATTAGTTTAGTGCTAAAAAAAAATATTACTAAAACTTTTGCTAAAAATACAATTTCAACAAAAAAGTTTCTGAAAACTAGTATACTTGATATACAAGAAATTTTACTAATTTTTCTACTTACTAATTTTTTTGTATTTATGTAGTAATAAATTTTTTAATATTTTTATTAAAAATTTCAATAATTAATATTTTTTCACTGATGAAGCCTGTCCATAGAAACGGGCAGAAATTATATCTAGTCTGATTTAAAAATTAATGTGTTTCTAATTTTTAGAGCATAATGTATATTCTTCTAAACCTCAACCTTATGAAACTAAAATTAAAAAAACGCATACTCGTATTAATTTTAATATTAATTCCAACTGTCTATATGACATTAATAATAACGCTGTACTAAAATGTTTGCTTTATTAAAAATGTTGACAAAGTTTTCTTTTTTCAATTACAGTCAAATAAGTTAAATTTGACCAATATTAAAATTGAGTGATCAGAAAAACTTTTGCTTTAAATTTACTTTGATGATGGGCAATTATTTTACTTAATATATAGGATCATTAAACCCAGAGGTAGTTGTGAAAACCGAGGATAGTTGTGAAAACTTTAATTGATAGGTTTATGAGAAAAAACTAAACTTCATTCTTGTGCTAAAAATTAGTTCATTAATTATTTATATAATTTATAAACATTTAACCGATCGAAACATGAATTTTCCAAATATACAAAATCGAAAGTATGCTAAAATATATTCCACTTTTACCCAAAACATAAATAATGACTACTTTTATTACAAAATTTATAAAAAAAGAAAATATTATGTAAGCGTTGTCATATGAAAATTTCAAAAAATTCTCAAAAACCACCATAATTTTCAACAAAAAATTGAGAAACTAAAAAAAATAATAATTTCTTATATTTTTAACTACATTCAGGGAAATTCTGCAGTCGGAAATTTATTAGTTGCTTAAGTACTCGTAGTATTTCAGTTTTAATACAATATGCTAAGTAAAAATAACATTCATTTGTAAGAGAAATGTAAATTTTAATTCATTCGCAAGTCATTGAGAAAAACAAACATAAAATACTAAGAATTTGTAACATTAATTTTTTCAGTTATTTTGTTTAAGAAAATAAAAAAAAAATTGTATTTACGAGTAACTAATTTTTGTCAATTGTTTTGACTAATTTGTGGTTCACTTTTAAAATGTAAGTTCAAAAAATAAAATGTAAGTTGAATTTAATGAAATGTTAGTGGTCCTGTTTTTAAGTGAAATTTAATTTATTCTTAAATACATTTGCAGCGGCCTTTACGTGCAAAATATTTTAAATGTAAGATTTGTCGATAAAAATATACAAAATTTAAATTTTTGTAATACCTATAACCATCTAGCATTCATATCCCATCAACATTTCAATTTTTGTGGGCAATATTTTCACTTCAGAGTGCTACAAGGCAAAAACAATAGCAAAAATTTCTAAGTGAAGCATTTTTTTTTAAGAGAAGCAACACTCAGGAAATTCTTCCTATTAATTAACGTGTTGCTTCCTTAAGAAAGGGGATAGAGAAGAAATGAAAGGTGGTGAAAGATGGAGGGCTTCAAATATGGCAACACTTTAATTGCGCGAGATGTTGAATTTTCGAACAGTTGTTTCGCGCCATCTGATGGTGAGTTGGCGAATTTTGTTGAAGCTTTTTAGTTCATAGCCCTGTTATATTATTTTACTTCGGTGGGGTTAAGTGCTATGGGAACACCGAAGGAGGACGCTGCGATATGTATGAAGGAAAGAAAATCCCCATACATATTATTTTTCATAAATTGATGTTGCCTTGGTTGGGGCTCGAACCCGCAACCTCACGTGTAACAGTCCAACGCGCTAACCATTACACCACAGCGCCCATAATGAGTTAATTTGTATCCCGATAAAAGAAAATTTTAAATAGTTTTTCATATAGAACCATAATATTTTGTGAAGAAATTTAGCTCAATGATTCATAGCCTCTGAACTGCTTTTGAAATGTTTGCAGGAAAAGCGCGGAAAATACTTTATATTTATTCGTTTTATTTTTATTCGTTTTATTTTTATAAAAGTGCTCTTTTTTCTTGCAGAAGTCCAACATGTTAATAAATGCATGTAGTATAGCCAAATGAAACATATATTTATTTATATATAAAACTGGGTTTGAAAATTGTTAGCCACGTAGTTTTGAATTTCATCTGATAAAATACCGTGTCCTTGACATATGATCAATATCCTAATTGTATTCTTTTTTGTTTTTTGTTGCAAACCAATAACGTATTTTAGTAGAACAGGAATAGCAATTTAACGACCGTACTTATTAATATTGAAGAAATTCGAGTAATAAAAATGAAACCATAAAATTAACAACCAAATAAAAATTTAATATGTTATAATCAACATGTAATCCTTATAGATTAGTTTCACCATAATGTACAGGAAATTTATTCTTCTTAACCCTACAGTGCGTTATAATGCGCATGTGAATTAACGGTGTTAGGTCATAATCGCCACCGACATTACACAGCAGAAATTACTGCTTGCTTGGAAGCAGTTTTGTCAGGGAAAGTTGAGCAGTGAAGCCATAGCATTATTGATGATATCATGCCTGATTTTTGTTCGAGATAGCTCGCGTGAAAGCACTTGTTTCGAGATCCGAAAAGGTGCTCCTGTTTTTCTTTTAAAATGTCGTTAATTCATGTCTTCTCGGAAGTGCATATTATAAAACTTTTCAACTATTTAAAGTCATGCCTTCTCAAAAGCACAATATTCCTTCATCTTTTTCCGTGAGAAGAGAAAATGCCTCTTATTTTTAGTAAAACCTCTTATTTTCGTTAAAATTACTTTTTTCCGCATTTTAAAAAATTTTAATAAAAGAACCGCAAAAATATTTAAGCAATCAAAATGTATTGCTCATTTCATGCCTTTTTGAAAAGCACAGCAAAAAGCGATGTAAACAATTAATCAACTAAGGCCTTTCATTAGTGCTATTTACGAAGCTATAGATTTTTAGAAGCGGTAAAAGTAGCAGTAAGGAAGCAGTAATCATATTTACTGCTTCCACATTTTTGCTGGATATTCACATTTCCATTTTAGGGATTATAAACGAATTAACTCAAAGTGGGCTATATGACTGTTAATAAAACGGCCATAAACTCCATACGGGTAGTTATCGATTTGTTGTATGGATTATGAGCAAAACTGTTTTGGTCAATATCCCTATTTTCCAGCTGAAGATCGTTACGAAAAATGCTTGCCTAGAAACTAGAAACCGCAGAATTAAGGAGTTTGCAAATTTCACCAATTTAAGAGAAAAAACTAGAAAAAAATAGTAAAAACTGGCGTGTAAACAAAAAGACATAATGTAACTTTTTAAGAGTTGATTTATAGGAAGAAGAAGAAGAAAACATTTTTATTGAAAAATTTAACAGACATAAGGGAATCACCAGACTGCCGCAGTTTCGTCTCACCCAAAGACTCGTCAGGGGTTAGTTTATGTGTTAACTGATCAAAGTAATTTTTAATTGTTAATTTGTCTCTATATGAAAAACTTTTTGTGTATTGCCATGACCGGGGATTGAACCGGCAGCCCTCTGCACAGGCTATGACTCGTAGCATCACCTCTTAACAAGTTACACCACGGTCGGCATAGCGCTGAGTGTGGCTAATTGAAGTTTTTTCAATCACAGCGTATACAATGAATGTTTTGTAATCAGAAGAGCCAGAATTAACTAATACTTGTGCAATTTATTTTTCAATTAGAATGTTTCCTCTCTTAATCCTATTGTTTTTTCTCCTTTTTCACAAGTAATTATCACATTATGATGCGCTTTTTTCACATTCAATAGTTGGATACCGAGTGTTGATGGGAGAAGTTGTGTTGCTGCTGTGCAAATTTTTTCAATTTTTATTATTTTTTTTAGTTAAGTGTTTGTAACCGTCGCATAGGACAATCGTAATTAATATTAGAATTAATTAATAAAGAATTTTCTGGAGTTGATTTATAGGAAGAAGAAGAAGAAAACATTTTTATTGAAAAATTTAACAGACACAAGGGACAACTTTTTAATATTAACAAAATTTTTATCCATATTTTTAAAGAATACAAAAAAAAATATCAAACTTTTAAAATATGAGCAAATAAAATTCAAAATAAATAAAAAAAATCTAAAGAGAGTTAACCTCTTAAATTATTTGTGTAGTAATCAGTAGTTGTTCTTTTTAAATAAAGTTGAAGCTTTTTCTTGCAGTGGTTCTAATATTATTATTTTAGCGAAAAAAATTTTAATTACAGTTTACAAAAACTTTACTAAAATTTAGTAGCAGTTACTAATTTTTTCTACTAATTTCATTGTTCAACAAATCAGTGTAGATATATGTTGCTAAAATTTGAAGAAAAAGGAGTAAATTTCTCATAACAGCAGCAAAATTTTCGACTTTTTTGGTTGGGTGTACAGTAGACCGTACCTGAAAAAAAAGTTCGCCGCACACCATCCAATATAATTTATTTTTGCAAGGAGGTTTAAAAAAAATTTTTTTGCCAAACGTAGGGGTCGCCATGTTACATTTTTCGTTATATCTTTGGCATTTACAGTCGGATCTTAAAGTATGATACATCGATGTTTTTCTCTCGAGGGGACCAATGTTTGACCTCAAGAATACTATTCTAGTATTTACCCACGAGATCTCAGTTGCTACGACCCTAATGTACAACCCCAATGTCAGAAAATTGAAGCTCGCAAAAAATCATTAAAATTTTGCTAAGGCGGTTTTTCGATAAACCCAACAGAATTTTTTTTTTTTTTTTTTGGTCGCCGAACGTAGGGTTTGCCTTTTTAAATTTTGTTTTATTCGATTTTTCCTTTATAGTAAAACACTGGTCTCCTCGAGGCAAATAAAAATCGATATATCACACTTTAAATGCCGAAGCTATAACGAAAAATTGAAAAAGGCGACCCCTACGTTTTTTGAAATTGCCTTGCAAAACTACTTTATTTTTTAGGGTGTACCGCGCATATTTTTTTGCCTGTAAGGTGGTACAGTCTAGTATACAGTTTCTAATAAATTTAGTTAAAAAGTCGGGTATTCGATAACAAAAAAAATGGATTTTTGGATATTCGAAAACTTAACATTTTAGAACTCGAAACCGGCGATCCTAAATACAGTTGAACCTCGTTTATCCGGGCCTCCATTAACCGGATACATATGTTAACCGGCATGCTGGTATACTTTTTTTAACTGTGGTTTAACTCTATTATCCGTGCTTTCAGTAGTTAAAGATAACTCAAAAGGGACCAGATTTCCGCAGTCGTATGCGTTCGAAATTGTTAAAAACTCACTTTTTTAAAGTGCAAATAAAAGAAAACGAATAACTATTGTTACAACTAAAGGAGCGAAAGCTTCACCTCTCACTTAGTTTTAATCTTTGTAATGTTTTAAGCAACAATAATTGCTATCGAATAAAATTCGACCACGACTGCGGTAATTTGCCCCCAGTTATTTTTGTGGAAATGGCTGATTCAAATACCAAAGATTTAGTTAAAATACATATGACTCTTTTGACCATGATTTTCGATTATTCGTGCTGAGCCTGGTCCCGAACAACCCGGATAATCGAGGTTCGACTGTATTCCCCAGTTTTTCTATATTAAAAAAACAATCGGAATTATCCACGAAGCGTTAAAGTACCTACTCGAGAAAACGAAAATTCAGATAACCATATTAAGTAAGCTTTGGACCACTTATTTGAAGTATGAAATGTACACTAATAGAAAAAAAGTCCGTAAAAAATTCGTTAAAACTACTAAAAATTAGTTTAAAAAAATGATGCTGCAGAAAAAAACTGTTAAATTAGCAGATTATATTTGCTATATATTAGTAATATAGGAACAGCAAAAATAAATCTGTTAAATGTACAGAATTTTAGTTATATTTGAGTTAAAATTTTGTAAATGGAAAAAAGCAAATTAACCTGCTAAAATCAGCAAAAAATTTTGCTAAGTAGCCTAAAAAATTACCAAAAAATTTAAATTTTCGAAGTATTCTTTCGATATTTTTTTTAAATGCAAATGAAAATCGAGCCTTTGAAAACAGCAGTTTACAGTTTTATAGCAAATAAAAAGTTGTTCAACAGGGACGCTACAAAAGTAGAAAGACAGGGACAGCAAACGACGCCATATTTCTTGCTGCTCTTTTGACATTTCTCTTCAGTAAGGTTTGCCATTTGATGATGGAAAGATATACGAGCCAACAACGAGTCGAAATTGTTAAAATTTACTACCGAAATTCGGAGTCAGTGGCCTCAACGTTAAGAGCGCTAGGTCCAATTTATGGTCGTCATAATCGTCCTAGCAGATCAACAATTGAGCGTGGGGCTACGTCAAATCTATGGTCTATGCCAACAAGCCAGCGACGATTGATGAACTTCGTACGAATACCGAACGTGAAATTGCAGCAGTATCGGCCGATTTAGGCTTGAAAACCGTCGAAAATTGGGTTCAGCGTCTGGACTTCTGCAAGCGTGCCCGTGGTGGCCATGCAAAAGAGATCAATTTCCATACATAATGGCATCGAACGTACTTTCACAGGAATAAAGAATTTCATTGATATCCAAAACCGTTTTTGTTTTATTTTAACTTTTTACTTTTTACTCTTATTGAAAAACCCTATAGTTCTGCTGATTTTAGCAGAATAGACTGCTATTTGAATTGAACTAAATTTAGCTTAAAAATAGCAAAATTTTTGCAGATATAACAGTTTATTTTTGCTATTTATAATCTACTAATATTTAGCAAAATTTTCTGCAGATTTTACAGTACAATTTGATATTTCCAATTAACTAAACGTTAACTTAAATATAACTAAAATTCTATAAATTTAACAGTTTTAAATTTGCTGTTCTTATTGTACTGGTATTTTATAAAAAAAATCTGCTAATTTTTGCAGTTTTTTCTGCAGCATAATTTTTAACTAATTTGTAGTAAATTTTTCTGCTATTTTTACAGATTTATTTCTATGAGTGTATAAGCTTCTGGTAATTAAGTAACATAAATAGCTGTTGTTTACACAATGGAAAGGCAAACATTTTCTTTATACAAACTATTAACCCTCTTATGACCGTTAGTGGTGTTTTAAGCGGTAAACTTCAAAATTTGTGCCAAACTTTGAATGTCTCTCATTTAATTTTGGAGATCTTTAAATACGTATACTCGTCACCATATAATAGAAAATTTAGCAAGTTATAGCGCAAAGAATCTTTGAATTAATTTTAGTCCATTTTTAGGGCTAAAAGCCCCAGGTGACCGAGAGGACCAATTTTTGCGGGGATATTAATTTTTACGCCTAATCTACTGGAAAATGCGTGGGGAGGTGAAAAAATAACGCTTTTGCAAATTCCATATACTACATGGCATACTTGCGAAATTTTCGTTGGCATTGAAATTTAAATGGCATTACTTGATGTCAATGCCAATGCCAAAAAATTTCATTACCATTCAATGCCAATGAAATTTTTTCAATTGGCATTGATTAAAACAATGGTAATGAAATGTGCATATAATTGAAGAAAAAAGCATTGTTTACAAAAAATATTGTTTTATAAAAAAGGACATTAAGGAAAGAATGTAAAATTTCTGAGCTACAAACACTATAAATATTCGCTATTTTATCAAGTTTTATTAAGTATACTGCTGTTTACTATTCTTTCAATACTGGTTAGTCTAGATGGTTCAGCCTCTAGTAATATAAACTTGACAAAATACCAAATCTTTTTTTCTTAATTTGTTCTTTTATCGAAACATGAAAAAAATGCTTTTTTCATCAATTATAATTGGGCATTTAGGCATTAAACAATGCCAATTGCAAAAAAATTTTATTGGCATTGATCAATTGTAATGCCAAAAAATTTCATTGGCATTGGTCAATTGTAATGACAATTAAGTCATCAATTAATTGGTCCATTCAATTAACTAGTCCCAAGTATGATTCATGGGTAATCTAATGCTCATGTGTACACTGTACGTATGAATAATTTTTAATTATATACAGAACGTATAAGTGATTTTTGCTTTTGAATGTACTAAACTATAAAATATCAATAAGAAAGATTTTCGTTAAATATTGGCTCCCCAATCTTAAATTGTAAAACAAGTAATTGAAGAAATTGAAAAACAAGTAATACAAGGTCGTGTAATTGAAATTCTTCATGGTAACTGATAAAATATATCCAGATGAAAAATTCTTTGACTAAATGAGAAATAACTTTAACAAAATTATAGAGCAATGAAAATTCAATAGTTTGGTTGTTATCTTAAATTCTCTACACCATGTGGTTGGTCGCTTCCATAGAATTCCTCATTATTATAACCCAGCAGAAAATTGGAAGCAAAGCACGAATGAAAGATATTATATTACATAATGGAAAAATTAACTGCAATAGGAAATTAACTAATATTGCAGTTATTTAAACTATAATATCATCTAAATAGCACTGCAAGTCTATTAATGCAGTTGCGATATAAAATTTTTCAGTTAATTTTACCGACATAATTCTCTAAGTTTATGTAGGGTGTTCAATTAATCGACTTGTTATTTTAATCGATCCAAATAATTATAGGGTTAACCGGTTAGTCGAATAAAATTTTAAAAATAATCGAACAAAAACTTCAAAAATTAATAAATGTTATTGTTGCTAGGTTTTAAGATCAAATATGACAAATTCCAAATAGAATTTACAATTTTTATTTTACAACAAATAGCGAAAAAACTTATGAAAAAACTTTCCTAGAGCCAATGGTTGACAACTAATGCATTTTCTAGTGTTACCAACGCTTTCATCAGATTGTCTTTATGGGGTTCACTCTAGGTTATAATGTAGATTTTAGTTTTTGTATATATGCTAACCTTCAAAGTGAAAAATGGATGGAGAAGTAAACTCAAACATTTTTACTTATCTATTTCATATTACAACGAAAATCACATGTTTTTTAAAAAAGCTATTATTTTTCTCTATGTTATAATTGTTACTTTGATTGATATATATATATAAAAAATTTATTAATTGAGATTATATTTTATAAACATCCTTATTTTTCTATCCGCACAGCTGAGCTTTACGGAATTATTTTTTTTTTAATGAATTCCCTAAAATTTTATTAAATTTTTTAGTTCAAGTAATAAATAAATTAATAAGAAAAAAACAGGAATTACATTCTGTGAATTAATTCAAGGAATTTAAATAAATTTGTTGACAAAAGCATTTCACAGTAAATTAAAGAATTCATTCATTAAGGAATTCATTCAAATCCAGTTAATTAAATTTTTGTCAAGGAATTCATTCAATTTGTACCTAATTCCCTGACAGAATTAACTGTTTCTTTCGAATCCCTTAAAGAATTACCTATTTTTTGTTTTATGCCTTGAAGAAATTAACCTCTTTCTTTAATTTCCCGAAGAAATTATCTTTTTCTTTTAATTTCCTACAGGAATTAACTTTTGTATTTAACACTTCACTTTTCAAGTGAGACTATAAACTTAAAAACAAAATATTGTTGCGTTTTCATCTTTTGAAAACGTTCGTTTATTTCCTCTAAATAAACCGGGTTCTTTTCTATTGCAATCAAAATAACCAATTTCACTGCTGACACCAATTGTTACGCTTTACCTTCAACAACGAACATTTATCTCTGTTCACTTTAGTGAACAATGAAGGCTATCCAACCCTGACCTCAGCGTATTCGAGTGTCGAACCAAACGCAAAGCGGCAGCTAAACACACCACACCCAACAGCTGTCGGCTTTTGCGTTTGGTTAAAAAGTCAGTTCGTGAACTACAACAAGCAACCCAACATCTCCTTTTTTTCCTCTCGTGTGTGCTACGACAACAATAATTAAAAAACTACAACAAACATTGAAGTGTGAAAATTTTAAATATTAACTTTCCATTAACTTAACCCTAAGAACATTTATAAACAAAAAATAAAATAGGAAAAACTACATATTATAAGGTTTAAAAGAAAATATATAAATTTCTTATTTGGAAGGCACGATTTACGCGGTAATGTACACTAACCCCAAACAACTAACCCTTTCCCTCTAACCCGTTTCTACATGGTCCTTCGTGTGAGTGAAACAGTGGCAGTTCACAAAAAATTCCAAATTGATTTAAAGTTAAAAAGTTTCTCCTTAAAAATAAAATAAATATATACTAGAATACATAAACTAAAACTAAAAAATCACCATTTTTGTTTTCTATGTACATGACATGTTAAAAACTTGAAAAAAAAAGAGTTAAAAATTCTAATTAAAATATATAAATATAAAAACTACAATATTTAAAAGAAAGGAGAACAGTGCACAAGTTGAAAACAATAAGATCTGAAAAACAAGTTAAAAACAATAAACAAGATCAGTGAAATAAAATTCAAAACCCACCCCTAAAACATACACAAAATTGTGAGAGAGCAGTGGCTGTTTTTAAAAAAAAAGTTACATTTGAACAATAATAAATAGACAATTGAGTGAAGTGGAAAATTGTTTAAAAACAAATTTAAAGTTGTTAAGAACAAAACAATAACAATAACATTTATTTAAAATAAAACCCAAGACAGTGCACAGCAAAAAACACAAAATACCCAAGGAAATATAAAGAATAACAAAAATATAAAAAGAAGAGGAAGAAATACCCATACCCAGTGAAAATATAATTATAAAATAAAACCCTTTGAATGCTAGTGCTCATATTGATAATAAAGTGATTTTGGAAAATATTATTAATTTTATATCTAAAGGGCGAAAAATATTTTGTTAATAAGTGCTATTAATTAAATTGAATTTAATTAAAGTGGATCTAAACTTTTAAATATTAATTTTTGTAACAAATATTGCACTAAAATTTTAATAAACAATATACAAGTGTTGCTGTGCAATATAAAAAACAAGGAGAATAAATTACCCAAAAACAATACAAAATTTGTGTTTAATAATTCTGCTGCAAAACATAAAAGCCCAAATTACTGCATTTAATATAAAGCGGGAAGATAGGCACAAAAGCGAATCAACAAGGAAAGACAACAAATACACACACATACCCATCAAAGTGATAAGTACCCTACAACCAGAAGGAGTCGGTAAGTTGAATTATTTACAACTTACTGAAATTTTCAAAACCATATTTCCATAATTTTATACACATTTTACACATCAGTCAGCACAACTTCGATTATAAAACCTGGTTTCACCCACCCACCCACCCTTTTCGCAGTTATTCGTCAGGTTTTTAAATATTTTGTCTGACAAATTGATATTGCCATTTACATTGTGTAGCGCATATCATCAAGTGTAAAAACACCCTGTTGGAAATTCTTTGGTCAGAAATTTTTTTTGTGTCTTTGCCAACAGTGTTTGGTAAACCCTGTTTATACTCGTTTTTAACCCATAAACCCAAATTTTAACCCTTATTGTGCTTATAACCCAAGTTTAACCCGCTTTTTGCAGCAAAAATATATTTTAAGCACAATTAACCCTTTTTTGTGCTTATAACCCAAATTTAACCCGCTTTTTACAGCAAAAATATATTTTAAGCACAATTAACCCTTTTTTGTGCTTATAACCCAAATTTAACCCGCTTTTTACAGCAAAAATATATTTTAAGCACAATTAACCCCTTTTTGTGCCGATAACCGAAATTTAACACATTTTTTACCGGAAATTCATATTTTACGCAATTAACGCATTTTGTACCGGTAACTCACATTTAACCCCCAGCAAACCCATATTTAACCCAAAATCAATCCAGTGTTGCACCGCAAAATCAGGTTTTACCCGTTTTTCATCGCAGAACCGTACGAAACCCATTTTTTAACCTTTTTTTTTGCACCAGAGCCCGCATTTAAACCATTGTAACCCATTAACACGCGCAATTAATTGCTTTTACACACGTTTTTAACCCATTTTATCGGCGGTTAATTTCAATTTTATTACAAAATGAATGATATAAAGCTCTTGGCGAAAAACTTGCTAATCTGCATTCAACAGGATCTACCTGCGTATGAGGAGGATTATCGAAATTCATCCGAGGATACCCAATCTTTGCCCGCCTTAAAGATTCGCAAGCTTGAATTGGAAGGAATATGGTCAAATATCGACTCTAAATATAATAGTCTGCGAGAATCTCCTCAAATGAGTGACAAAGAGGCGTCAAAGGGAATTGATATGACCGAAATCACGCGGCATTTCAGAGGAGCTAAGCAATTTTATAGGGCCAGCATGACTTCGATTGAGGAAGCAATCGAAGGTCATACAAATCAAAGGCTCTCGCTACCCCACCCAAGTGACGCGAATGCGACAAATTCTACCGGAATTAAAGTTACGCCTTGTGACATACCCATTTTTAACGGTGAATACAAAGCCTGGGCTTCATTTAGGGACATGTTCATGGCCGTTTATGGCAAAAACCCGCGTCTAAGTGGCATTGAAAGATTATGCAAACTCAAAGAGAAAACCCGCAGAGAAGCTAGAGATATTGTGGATGGTGCACCCTTGACAAACGAAGGTTTTAATATTGCTTGGTCAGAACTTACTGCCCAATATGAAGATAGGCGCCGGCAGGTTAATGCTCAATTGAGAGTTCTATTTACCCTACCCATAGTCATAAATCCATGCGGTTTTCAAATTCGGAAATTGCAAAGGTCCATTAATAGTTGCCTGGCGGTCTTACGTACTCTAGAAGTAGACACTGAGCACTGGGATCCTATTCTAATTTACATTTGTACCTCCAAATTACCCAAAGAAACCCTCTTAATATTTGAGAGAACTCTAGCGGACAATACTTGTATTCCATCCTGGACTGAATTGGACAGTTTTTTAACATCAGAATATAAAGGTCTAGAAGCGGCCACTGATGCTAAAGCATTACAGATAAATGTTGTTCCAAACTCACACCCAAGACAGAACACTGATAATAGAAATCAGTATGAGAGAAAGGGCAGCGTTTTTCTCAATGTGACTCAACAGCCTAAAAAAGACACCCGTTTTGGAAAAACCCCTAGACACGACAAGCCAGCCTTCCCTCTTACTACCCAGAAACCCAGAGCAGACAAACCCGATGGCTCAGTTAGCAAATTATGCAGAGCTAACCACACGTTAAGGGATTGTTCGTCATTCAATTCTATGAGAGTAAACGAAAGAATTGAATTCATTAAAAAGAGCGGCTTCTGTTACAATTGTCTGGCTGTTGGTCATACGTTAAAAGATTGCCGAAGTGCTTTCACATGCAAGCATTGTGGAGGTCGGCATAATTCTCTCCTACACAAACCCAAGTCCAATTCAGAACCCCAAAATACCCAAGACGATTTAAGCCAACAATCAACTTCACGCAATGCATCGCAGTCTTTCGCAATAAGTACGCGTTCAGAGACATTAGATGACCGTAAAAGGCTAGTGGGAACAGCCATGGTAAATGTTGAATACCAAGGCTCTCTGATACCCGTTAGAGCGCTAATTGATCCAGCGTCAGACTACACTTTTGTCTCAGATACCCTCAGAAAGAAACTGCAGGTACCCACCACACCCATACGCGCTGAAATCTCAGGAGTGAATGAAAGTCATTCCGCAAATCCCGATAAAATGTGTGACATAACATTACGGTCGGACAGATGTGACGATTTCAGGCTGACGCTTCAAGCAATTGTTTTAAAAGTCATTGCGAAAAATATACCCACTCGAAGTTTGAACCCAGTTATTTTAAAAGAGTTGAATAATATTCAACTTGCTGATGAAAGGTTTTTCGAAAGTCGGCCAGTTGATGTATTAATTGGCGGCGATTATTACCCACAAATCATGAGAAAAACTGCCAGCAAAGTCGTTAGGACACTTCTTGCTCAAGAGTCCCACTTTGGCTGGATATTAACAGAACCGCTAGATGATTTGAAAAAACCCCAACCCATAGTGTCACACTTCAGCACGGTTACACTTGACGAGAGTATTACCAAGTTCTGGGAGATTGAAGAAATTGTTAGAAAACCCATTAAGTCTACAGAAGATTCCTGTTGTGAGGAGTATTATTCGAAGACAACTATTCGTTTACCCAATGGCCGATATCAGGTCAATCTACCCTTCCGAACCCCGCAAATTGAGTTAGGGAACTCACGCCACATTGCGATGGCTCAATATCTTAGAAATGAGAAAAATTTATTGAGGAAACCCGAACTTAAAAATGAATACGATAACGTGCTTCAGGAATATATTGACCTAGGTCAGATGAAACCCGTACCCTATAACCCAGAAATTTCGCCAAACTGTAGTAATTATTTACCCCATCACGCAATCGTAAAACCTGACCGAGTTACAACAAAGGTCCGAGTTGTTTTTAATGCGTCAAGCAGAACGTCGAATGGCAATAGTTTGAATGATACCCTATACACCGGTCCTACACTACAACAGGATTTAGTTGTAGTTATTTTAAAATGGCGATTTTATGAAATTGTTTTTAACGCCGATATTACGAAAATGTACCGGCAAATTTTATTGAATACTACCCACACACCCTTTCAGCGAATATTGTTTCGAAAAAGTGTCAACGAACCCATAAAAGACTATGAACTTCATACGGTCACATTCGGAGTCAATTGCGCACCCTACCTAGCAATTCGCACTCTTTTAGAGCTAGCAAGTGAAGTTCAAGATACCCACCCAATCGTATCTCAGATTTTGAGAAATCATATGTACGTTGACGATATGTTAGCCGGTGCTCATACCCTAAAGGAGGCTAAATTTGCTCAGAAGGAGACGATAGCAGTATTAGAATCTGCCGGGTTCCCACTGAGAAAGTGGATTTCGAACAACGCTGAACTTTTAAATACCCTACCCAAAGAACACTTACTCGATGTCGATCTGCTTACCCTTCCAGAATCGAATAATGCCAAAACCCTCGGCATTAGGTGGAATGCGAAAGAAGATATATTCTTTTTCAATGTACCTACCATCGAGGAAAAATCTACTTACACAAAGCGAAAAGTCCTGTCGGATATTGCGCGACTTTTTGACCCAGCTGGTTGGCTAGCGCCAATTATTATTTCTGCTACGATTATAATGCAGCAAATATGGCAGGATAATACAGCTTGGGATGAATGTCTTAAACCCTTAACCCTCATTAAATGGCAAAAGTTTCTACAATATTATGATAATATTGATCAGATTAGAATTCCAAGATGGATTCAATACACCCCTTCAGCAAGAATTGAGTTTCATGGCTTTTCAGATGCTTCTGAGAAAGCCTACTCGGCAGTGCTATATGCACGAGTAACACCCATAAACGGTCCTAATTCCGTAACCCTACTCTTCGCTAAAACGAGAGTTGCACCCATCAAAGTTCTTTCATTACCCAGGTTAGAACTTTGTGGTGCGGTGTTGTTGGCTAATATGGTACACAATTTACTTGGTCAGCTAGATTTACCCCAACATCAGACCTATTTCTGGACTGATTCATCCATAGTCCTGGCTTGGTTAAGGAAGCATCCAAATTCCTGGAACACATTTGTTGCAAATCGAGTTGCAACCATTATGGAAACGGTCGGCGTAGAAAATTGGAACCATGTCGTATCCCACGATAACCCTGCTGACGTCGCGAGCCGAGGATGTAATGCGGATGAGTTAAAGGACGATTCTCTTTGGTGGAATGGCCCATCCTGGCTGAAAGAATCCCCATCAAAATGGCCAATAACAACACAAAATTTTATAACTCAAGCTGAAGCGAAACCCATTCAAGCTTTTGCTAATTCTGTGAATATTAACCCTACAGCCACAGAAAACCCAGACATTCTTTGTAGATTTTCAAAATGGTCGAAAGCTCTTCGAGTCATGTCATATGTCTATCGTTTCTTGGATCGAATAACAACTACCCGCAGAGGAGTAAGTCGTCATGAAATGGTAACACTGGATAGAAGTAGAATTACTTTACCAGCCGAAAGAATCAGGATCCTGTTGGCGCACCCCAGCATTTTACTCGAATCTGAAGATATAAATTCAACCAAAGATAGACTTGTGATATTGTGCCAGACTCAATATTTTAAGGAAGAGTATAATTGTTTAATGAAGAAAACCCCTATACCCAAAAAGAGCCAATTACTTACCCTAACGCCATATTTGGACTCAAAGAATATTATGCGTGCGAATGGTCGTCTAGCAAGCTCCAATAGCTTATCTTATGATGAACGACACCCGATTTTGTTACCCTACGCAAGTTGCTTTGCAAAATTATTAACCCTACACGTTCATTTGATAACTTTACATGGGGGAAATCAGGTCATGTTGAGAGTAATTCGTTCAGGATACTGGATTCCGAAGCTTCAGAATCTTATCAGCTTTTTTATTAACAAATGCTCACCCTGTACTCGATATAAGAACCGTCAGGCAAGTCAATTGATGGCGGCTTTACCCCCGGAACGCACCCAATTAACCCGACCATTTTATAACGTTGGAATAGATTTTGCTGGACCATTTGATGTAAAGGTTTACTCAGGCCGCACGTGTAAGATAACCAAAGGATACGTATGCGTTTTTGTATGCTTTGCAACTAAAGCCATCCACCTAGAACCAACTTCAGATCTTTCTACCCAAGCCTTTATGGCGGCATTTGCACGATTTTTTTCGAGGCGGGGATGCCCTGCCGCTATTTACTCCGATAATGGGACAAACTTCGTTGGCGCAAATCAACTATTGAAGAAAGAGCGGCAGGAATTTATGAGATTATTGAAAGAATCTGTTGTAGCAATGAGCAGTTTCCAAAACGTGACGTGGCATTTTATTCCGCCAGGAGCTCCACACATGGGAGGTTTGTGGGAAGCCGGAGTGAAAAGCTTCAAATCTCACCTGAAAAAGCTTAATACCCTAAAATACACATTCGAAGAATTAGCTACTCTCCTTGCTCGAATTGAAGGATGTCTTAACTCTAGACCACTCAGCCTGTCAAACGAAAATCCGCAAGATCTTAACCCTTTAACTCCAGGTCATTTTCTGATTGGTTCACCCCTATTAACCCCAGCTGAACCAGACTTAAGTGACGGAAATGTCACTCTGGCGAATAGGTGGCAAAAGCTCAGAATTCAACACCATTACTTATGCAGGAGATGGAAGGATGAATACCTGAAAGAGCTGCACAAGAGATACAAGTGGAAAAACCCTCAACGGCAACTTGAAGTTGACGATATTGTAGTTATTAGACAGGACAATTTACCCCCTAATGAGTGGTTACTTGGACGTGTGACCAAAGTGTACCCTGGTCCTGATGGTCGCACGAGAGTCGTCGACTTGCGTACCGCCACAGGGAGCTTAACTCGACCAATAACCAAGGTCGTAGTTTTACCCACCAAATGATGATCCCCTATTGTCTAACTACTAACCCCCACTTGTATATTAACCCATAGAATTTACACATAACACACTCACTTTATTTACCCAAGTTTAATATGTAAAAGTTGATCACACAAGCCACTTTCTGAACTAGATAATTTCGCAGTGTCGAAATAATAGACACGAATTCTCGGGCAATTGACAAATACAATGTCATTGGTGCATTGGTGACATTGTGATCTTCTTTTCACATATTCTGCTTACCCTTTACCCCACACTTTTCTTACCCCTCAGCATATATAAAAATAATTGTTTTTTTTTTATTCACAGGTTCGTCGGGCCCGGGAGGATGTTCACTTTAGTGAACAATGAAGGCTATCCAACCCTGACCTCAGCGTATTCGAGTGTCGAACCAAACGCAAAGCGGCAGCTAAACACACCACACCCAACAGCTGTCGGCTTTTGCGTTTGGTTAAAAGGTCAGTTCGTGAACTACAACAAGCAACCCAACATCTCCTTTTTTTCCTCTCGTGTGTGCTACGACAACAATAATTAAAAAACTACAACAAACATTGAAGTGTGAAAATTTTAAATATTAACTTTCCATTAACTTAACCCTAAGAACATTTATAAACAAAAAATAAAATAGGAAAAACTACATATTATAAGGTTTAAAAGAAAATATATAAATTTCTTATTTGGAAGGCACGATTTACGCGGTAATGTACACTAACCCCAAACAACTAACCCTTTCCCTCTAACCCGTTTATTCAATCTCCTTTAGATAAACCGGGTTGTAAGTTTAATTTTATTTGCAATTAAAATAACACACACTCCTTTGTTTTATTTTGAGCTTATACACTTATCTATTTAATACTTTATTACATAAAGCCCAACTGAATTACACAATCGCTAATAATCCACTGACTGACTAAATGTGGAACGGCATCCTAATATAGAGTAACCATTTTTTTTATATATGATTTCTAAAGACGTGTACATTTCAAAAAAAATACCGAAAAAAATTCATTTTAAAAAAATTGTTAAAAATAATCCGTTGTAGGCATGTCCCTATCCGGATTTCATTCCTGCCTAAGGAAATCGTCAGGGGACGACGTTTTTAGAATTTCTGATAATATTTGTTATGTTAAATTACAAACTCAATGAGAATTTCTTGTTCTCGCCTAGGAGCGTTATTAAACATTTAAAATATCAAAGCAAAAACAAAAACAACAACAACAAAATTTCCACAATTTGCTTTGTCATCTTCCATTGTACTACTCTGTTGTTTTGACAAATCTAGCAATGTAGTGACATCCATTCATGTAGAAGAAACAATAGAAAACAATGTTTTCTAAAGTGTCAGTAACATTTAAATCTGCACAATCACTTACATATTATTTTGTCGGGATATACATTAATTGCATTTAAGGAATTAAATATGCTAAAATCCCAAACGTATTTAAGAAATATATTGTTAACTTTATTATAAAATCGCTAAAAACAAATAAAATTTTTTTATGTTTAAGGCACTGTCATTTCAAGTCTGGCGACTGTTTATAGATAAAAATAGTGCAAAACTTAAGGAAATTTTGTAGGATTTCCAAAAATATACAGCTTATATAGATCCGATTAGCACTCGCTAAATTTTACTATGTAATTTGATAACAGGTCGATATCGTTGATTTTTCATTGAAAGCCGCGCCCACTTAAAACAAATGACAAAATAAAAACAGACATTACGTTAAAATTCTGCATAATATTCTAGACCACATATTTGCTTTTCGGGCCGAATTTAGCCACTATTTTGATCTTTAAAAATAAAAGCAATGAAAATAAAATTGGAAAAAAACTTGAATCGTTCCTATTAAATTTGCCACCACAGTGCAATATATAATAATATCAATTATATATCTATCTATATGTCGCTGCATATGCCACATATAATTATATACTTTTATATACGAGTGTTATCTAATTGGATATATTTGTATTATATTTATATATAATTTGATGCATTTGAGTAGGAACAAAACAAATAATGTGATACAGTTAGATGTTCTCATTTTTCTGATAAAATCATGTATAATACGATAAGTCACAAAATCCTTTTTTGCATGGGTAGCCAATATTTGTTGACGAAGTTAATTTTTTCAAATTTGCCGTAATCGTCATATTTTCATATTCTTACTCGTATAAGAATCTATAGGTAATAAGTTATGTTCTTCTTTGCATTAAACTTACATTCAGGCAATTAACGAAAACTTTATTTCCTTCAGGGAATGAAAATAAAAATTAATTCCTTCAGGGAATTAAACGTAAAATTAATTCGTTTATGAAATTAAACGAAAAAGTTAATTCCTTCAGGGAATTAAAGGAAAAAGTTAATTCCCAGGGAATACTTGACCAAGAGTTAAACTAACGAGAACTGAACGAATTCCTTAATGAATTTTATGAAGGAGTTAGGATAAAATTAATGAATTCAGTTAGAATATTCTTCTACCTCAAGTCCAAATTCTAATATGATATTGTCATATTAGATTTTTATTTGTTGTTTCAAAAAGGGTTGATCATTTTCATGATAGACAATACAATTGTTTCGTAGACATCACTCTACTCTTCAGTTGTCCGCTAAGAAAATGATAACTTTCCTACTCAAACCGAGACATTACATAAGGTACAAAAAACCAACGGGATGAGAATTTTGTACTTTCGTATATGATTTATAACTGGTTTTACCAAATCAGACAGTTCATATACGAAAGTACAAAATTCTCATCCCGTTGGTTTTTTGTACCTTATGTAATGTCTCGGTTTGAGTAGGAAAGTTATCATTTTCTTAGCGGACAACTGAAGAGTAGAGTGATGTCTACGAAACAATTGTATTGTCTATCATGAAAATGATCAACCCTTTTTGAAACAACAAATAAAAATCTAATATGACAATATCATATTAGAATTTGGACTTGAGGTAGAAGAATATTCTAACTAAATATATGAAAATATAGAAAGTCCGAAAAAACAATTTTTGTATTTTTTAATGCAAAAATTAAGATAATTGTTGAAAATAAGCACACCACGGCTAAAATCTCATTCAAATATTTATTTTGTTTTGAGTTTAAAATTAGTTGTTTTTACAAAATGTATTGACAACAGACATACATATAAATAGTACCCAAAGGGTACTTTTATGTAATTGTTGCTTTCAAAAAGGAGTTGATTTATAACTGGTTTTACCAAATCAGACAGTTCATATACGAAAGTACAAAATTCTCATCCCGTTGGTTTTTTGTACCTTATGTAATGTCTCGGTTTGAGTAGGAAAGTTATCATTTTCTTAGCGGACAACTGAAGAGTAGAGTGATGTCTACGAAACAATTGTATTGTCTATCATGAAAATGATCAACCCTTTTTGAAACAACAAATAAAAATCTAATATGACAATATCATATTAGAATTTGGACTTGAGGTAGAAGAATATTCTAACTAAATATATGAAAATATAGAAAGTCCGAAAAAACAATTTTTGTATTTTTTAATGCAAAAATTAAGATAATTGTTTAATGAATTCCTTTAAGATAAATCGAATGAAAAAAGGGAATTTATTCAATTCCTTAAGTTTTGTCAGATTCATTCATTCCCAGAATATAAATTCAGTTAAAAAAGACAATTAGGGAATTAATTCCTTCGAAGCTCTGCTGCACAGTCATATATTCAAATCTTATCCAAATAGTAGTAAACCAGATCAGGGATGATAAATGGGATTTTTAAAATAGTACTAACCAGCTTAAAAAATAGTACTTTTTCGACCTTTATAGTACCAAACATTTTTTTTATTTAATTTGTTTATCATTATAAATTAACAAATAAAAACTCATAAAAATAAAGAGTTCTGTTATATCTAACTCATACAACAATAGAAACACGTAAACATTTTAGTTAAAACTATTAAAAATTAGTTAAAAGTACGTTGCATAAAAATTCTATCAGATTACTTTTGTAAAATATTAGTAATATAAGAACAGCAAAAACCAAAATATTAAATACATATACAAAATCTTAGTTATATTTGAATAAATTTTAGTTAACAGAAAATAACAACTTAACCTACTAAAATTAGTAATAAATAATAATTAGTAGACCAAAAATCACTAAAAATTTTAAATCTAGAAAGCTTTTTTTCTATTTCTTTTAGTACGAATAAAAATCTAGTCTTCTGAAATCAGCAGTTTACTATTTTTAGCAACCATTTCCGTTGATTTTAGCGGGATAGACTGCTATTTTCATTTAACTAAATTTAACTTAAAAGTAACAAAAATTTTCTATTTTTGCTATTTTTACTCTATTAATATTAATATTTTCTGCAGACTTTACAGTATAATTTGTTATTTTCAATGAACTAAAAGTTAAATATACAAAATATATAAAAAAAATCTGCTAAGCTCTTTTATAAGGTCATTTTTGCTTAATTTTAGTAGCTTTTTCTGCTATTTTAACAGGTTTATTTCTGTAAGTGTAGGGTTCAGAATTTAAAGTCCCTGAATATTGTATTCGACTTCGTTTTAAAGCGAATATTATTTTAAAGTTATTTACAGGTCTATTCCACCTTGTAATGTCATAAGAATATTTTCGAATGAACAAATTGATTGACAATCGAATCAAATGAATTTAATGACTGCATTAGGTGCATTAAGAATTCATTAGATTCTTCGAAATAGGTTTTAAGTATTTAATCATTCAGAAACATTTTGCTCGTTTCAAAAAATACCAAAATTTCTAGATTTCGTAATTCTCCTAATTTTTAATATTTTTTTTTTTTAAACATATATATTTTAATAAAAAAAATGCGAAAGAACATTTTTTATGTGTTTAACTTGAGTTTTCAATAGTAACATCCAATATTTTAAATATTTTCAACATAAGTATTTTTTATTTAAAACTCCGATATTTGATGTGTTCGCTATAAACAAAATAATATCTCTGAAAATTTAAAAAGCACAAAAAATTAAAAAATCGAAAAATGTGTAAATAGTACTAAATGAGTCAGAGGAGTACCATAGTACTTTTGAGGTTCCAATAGTACCACAAAAAGTACTATAGTACTAACTTTATCATCCCTGAACCAGATATCTCTCCGGCTCTTCTTTCCTTTTACATTTTTATAAAGTTAGGCCTTCACTAATAGGCAGACGTAAACGCAGCGCTCTTTAATAAATTCAATTAATTAAATGAGAACATCTCGTATTTTGATTTTTGTCTCTTTGTATGAATTGATCACATAAAAAATATAAATTCAGATAGAAATTCTATGAGTGCTTGAGGATGATAATGATGATAATGATGATGATGATGTTGATGAAAACAAGCAGAAAATAATTTTACTTATATACTTTTACCTCTAGTTGCCACATTTTTTATCCGATCTTCATAAGTAATACCTTTCTGGAAAGGTTGTAATGCTATATTGTTTACAACTTCATTAGTTGTGTCAAAAAGCCACCGCAAGATGGCGCTAATCTGGCATTTATTAGAAAAATGTAAAAATTTAAATTTTGCCACCTCGAAAATGATTTTTTTGATATGTCGTAGTGGAACTTTTTCTTCCTCATGCCAAAAGCTATCGAAAAATCGATGTATATATTAAATTATTCAAATTATTCGTTATTCGAAATCACGATATTTTAGATTATTCGAACAATTATTTAAGCAAAATTGTTCGATTATTCGAATAATAATTTAATCGACTTAGATCGGCTAACTTATCTAAAAGTACGCTCAATTTAAGACCAACTAGAGTCATTTTAATGCAAATTTTATTCATGCTTAAGGTTAAAGTTATGCTCAATATAACTCCAAATAGTGTTAAAAAATAAGAATTATTTTAGATAAGTTAGCCGACCTGAATAGCTTAACTACATAGCTGCTTATCTCAAAAAAACAAAAAAGCATGTATAATTTTTAAGCAATTACGAAGATTGAAGTGATTAAATTTTAAATCAAAATGCTTGAATTTGCACATAAATATAACATGATTTTAGTTTGAGATGAGCCGTTCAGGAGAAGTACTTAACTTATGCTACTGCTTTGCTTAAGCAGCATTTTTTGCTGGGAATATTCACTCTTATATTGATGCGTGTATGTGGGAGCAACTACACACACATCAATTTAAAATGTTAAACCAACTGTTAAATAAAGACGTAATTGATTTTCTGACCACAAAAATAAAATTCTTTGTAATCTTTGCCTGCAAAATAAAGTTTTAAAAGATTAACCTACAAAAGAAAATGAACAAAAAGCACTCACAATTACTTGGATTTTTTATTTTTCTTTTCAAAAAATAAAAGTATATTTTTAAAACGTTATAACTTTTAACAACAGCAAACAAGACGTGATTTAAATTAATCTCTTAAAGAAAGACAAACATATTTGTAAGTGTATTAATAAAGCAAAAACTTTATTTTCCTAAAACATTTAAAAAAAATTTTTAGCAAATATGTGACTTGCAATTTAAAAAGTTTAAACAAAATTTTTTGGAAAAGCGGTTTACAAAATATAATATTATATCCCCACTTAAGTCGCCTTTTAGCGCTTTATGAAAATGCCAGATCATCCTTAAATTTTGGTTAAGTTATAAATCAGCTTTTCGTACGTGACTTATCAGGTGAACTCCAACATTGTGATGAACTTCTAATTTGCTGCTGAAAGGTAAGCAAAATCAATGAATATGCTTGCATCTCCTTTATGATGTCCAATATATCATCTAGGGGATAAAAAAGTTAAATATTGTGTAAAAATTTTTTGTTTTAAAATATATTTAATATAATATTTGACAGATATGCAAAACATCTTTTATCTGTATACCAGTTTTTCTTTGAAAACGAAAACAAAACATGAAAAACGCTAACAATTACGCCATTTTTAACCCATATTTTAACTCTCATATGTACAAATGGCCCTAAATTCAAGACTAACAAGGAAAGTACCCCAAGTGGTACACCCCGATTTGAATGAAACTTGGATATGTGATAGAGAATATAAAACTGAAGTAGACATATTCTTTTTATGTCCAACAGCGAAGATTTACGGTTTGATTAAACCAATGGTAATGAAATGTACACCAATGCCTCAAAGCAACCAACTATAGTTGAAGAAAAAAACATCGTATACAAAAAAAAATCGTTTTATAAGAAAGGAAATTAAGGGTGGGTGCGAACTGGCTAAATAAAATCTAAACTAAATTCAGGTTTACAAATTTCTATGAAATTTTAAAAAGTTTTTGAAAAATATTCAAAGAAATTTAAAACCAATTTTTGAGTTTAGTTTAGAATGTACTTAGCCACCTCGCACAGGGCCTAAGATAAGAATGTAAAATTTCAGAGCTATAAACATAAGACCGACTCACGAAAAAAAGTAAAAAGGTGCCCCCTCAAAATAAACATTGGTTTGTTTTATAATGATTCCCAAAATATTTCGGGTCTAGCAATAAGATCTCACGAGCTGGACCATTTTTAAAAAAGTTATTTATTTAATTTTTGTAAGAATTTTGTATTTTATATAAACACAACATACTCAATATGTTTATCATATGGGCATACCCAGACTTGTTCTATTTTCAAAGATATTCTATAAAAAAAACAAATTTTTGATTCCTTTGTACGGAGATATTTGTGATTGAAATGTCAAACTTACACTGACAGAATTATCATCACTTCAGTAAAGAATTTCTTCATAGTTTCAATGAAAATTGTCACTGAAATTTGTCCATTAAAACTTTTCTATCTATAAAACAGGTTTCATTAAAGTCAATGTTTATGAAAAGTTAATAAAATTAATGAAACTCTTCATAAAATGAATAGACCACTCTTCCAATGAATAAATCATTCAGCCAACGAAGAGCTTCATCAAATCTATGAAGCAATTTCATTTATTATTTATTATAGTTGGTTGTTGTCGTTGCTAAGCTGGCGTGGATAAATAAAAATTTAGAAAATGCAAAAAGTGTAATAAAATTATAGCATATTTTACGGATGTACAAATTCATTAAATTAAAAAGTTTCACAAAATTTTAAAATAAGCTTAATTCAATTAATGAAATTCCTTATTAATGTTTCGAAAAAATTAATATGATTTATAAAAAAATATCATATTCCAAAATTAAAATTAAAAAGTTAATTTAAAAAAAATAAAAATTATAAAAGATTATTCTCTCATTATGGAAATTAATGCACATCACTAAAACTTTGGGAATTAAATGTTTAATATAAAATTATAATTGTATGAAAATTTTTAGTTATTAATGACATGACGATATTTTATGAAAAAATTAAAAAAAGTAGATACTATTGAACAATTTCATATATATCAAGATCATTTTCATTAAATTTATGAAGATCTAATTTATGAAATTCTATGAATTTTTTTTAATGAAATTATGAAATTTTTTAAAAGAAAAGTTATGAAAAAATTCATAATATTAATTAAATATTATAAACATAATGAAATTCTTCATTGACTCAACGAAAAAAATGATAATGCTCTCAGTGTATATATCATAATCTACAGTCGATTTAAGGGAACACGTGTTTCAGATTTTTTTTAAATTGGCGATTTTTCGCGTTTTATCATAAATTCAATGTGGTGGAAAAAATATGTTCTAAATATACCAAAACTTTTCTTTTGACAAGTAAATCAACCATCGCTAAGTGGATATTAGTTTGGATTTTTACAATTTTCATAGATTTTGTACGATGCTCTGCACCAAATATTCTTAAAATTTTTGAATTACTGCAATCTGCATTTTAACTCAGTATCTAGTTGATGTAAGATAAAAATGCAACTTAACAGAAAAAAATCCAGCACGCGCTTTTTTGGCGGAATATCTTTTTTTCGCGAAAAAAAAATTTGTAAAATTTTAATAGTAATTTAAATTCCGTTTCTAGTATATGTAAGGATAAAAATGCAACTTACCAGAAAAACACCCAACACGCGCTTTTTTTTGGCGGAATATCTTTTTTTCACAAAAAAAATTAATATAAGATTTTATTTAGGGTCACCCTATATTTAGATTTTTCTTAAAAAAATTACAGACACGCGTATTTCAATAAAATATTTTATTTGGTAATAAACTTACAAAAAATTTCTTTCATAAATTTTTTTATTGAATTGCGGTAACACAAAAATTTTATAAAAACCATGAAAAATGCATTAAATTTGCAAAATTCTAAACTACATTGAATTTCCACCACATTGAATTTCTGATAAAACGCGAAACACCGCGAATTTCAAAACAATCTGAAACACATGTCCACCTAAATCGACTATTGATTATGATATGTAATTTTGACATTTCAATCGCAGACATTTCCATACAAAAGAGTCAAAAATTTGTTTTTTTATAGAATATCCTTGAAAATAGGACATGTCTGGATATGCTTGAACATGTTATATATACCACTGGATGCGCCTCAAAAAAACCTTTCATATATACAAAAACTAAAAAAATACCTTTTTTAAAAACGGTCCAGCTCGTGAAATCTCATTGTTAGACCTGAAATATTTTGGGAATCATCATAAATCAAACCAAGGTTTATTTTGGGAGGGGCACTTTTTTTACTTTTTTCTGTCCATTTAAGGTGAGTCGCTCCAATAAACATTATAATTATTCGCTATTTTAACAAGTTGTATCAAGTATAAGCTATTCGCTCTTCTTTTAACATTGGTTAGTCCAGATCAGTCAGCCTCTAGCAATGTAAACTTGACGAAATAGCAAATATAAGATAAGGAATACGCGAATTTTTAATTTTTTTCCTTATTCTGTTTTTTTTTTTTTTATTAAAACAAAAGCTTTATGAAAACAAATTCTTTTTTCATCAATTATAATTTGGCATTGAACAATGCCAATTGAAAAGAAAATTTATTGGCACTGATCAATTGTAATGCCAAAAAATTTCATTGACATTGGTCAATTGTAAAGCCAATTAAAACAAAATTAATTGGTCCATTCAATTAACCAGTCCCAAGTACGATATAGCACAATGAAGGTTGAAGACGAATCACCAAATCCAATAATCAAATAATTTCGGTTTTCCTCTAAATAACACTATTAGCAAAATAAAATTGTGTACCGAAAATTGTTAATCTAGTGTTATTTTTTTCAGAAATTATGGCGATATTCGTTTTTTGAAAATGACAAAATTTAGCGAATTTGGCACTAAACATTAATAAATTTTGAAGAAATTAGTTTTGCTTACTACTAGCTCCAAGTGTATAATCTGTGTTTAATTAAAAAAAATATATATATATATCATCTAGTTGAGTTAGAGAGATATTCGTAAGACGCTAAACTTGCTTTGTTTTTATCGAGAATGTATTTCAGATCGTAAATGTGTTTTTGACGATTTATCAAATATTTTTTTCTTTTTTAAAAAGGTATTTTTTTTTAAATTTACGAAATTTTCACTTCACATCCTTTTCGCTTTAAAATCGTTCTTTATACAAAAAAGGTTTAAAGGCAAAAAAGTATATCATTATGTTTTCTATCAATATAATATAACTTGTTTAATAAAAAATTGTTATTTAGCCAAAAACTATTTAAAGTCTGGAGACTGCTTTTTCTGCATTAGAGGGTTAATATACCCATTGACTCAGAAAAACTTTTTGATTGGATGTAACGATGTCCGTCTATCCGTCCGCCTTCTGTTTGTCCATGTATTTTTATGCGCGCTCTACAAGTCGTAAATATTAAGATATTTTGATTAAATTTGGCACAGCAACGTACGTTGGCCCAAGGACGATAATACACTCAAAAAAATAAGTTAGTAGAAAAATTAGTAAAACGTCTTGTATATCAAGTGTACTAGTTTTCAGCAATTTTTTTGCTGAAATTCCGTTTTCAGCAAAAATTTTAGTTATATTTTTTAGCACTAAACTAATTTTGAACTAATGTTTTACTAATTTATTTTGCTACAAAAATTGTGCTAATAACCGCATTCATAGCGTGGACGACAACCAGATAGACAAGATGTAGATGTCGCAGCTTGTCTGGAAACGGAAATGACAAAAAAAGAAAAACAACTCTACACATATTCTATATTTAAATTTTCAGCAAATAAATTAACTAAAGTAAAATTTCGCTACAAGTTTTTTTTAATTTTTTTCAGTCTACTAATATTCAGCAAAAAGTTTAGTGATTTTAGCAAGGATTTTTTTTATTTGCAGTCGACTAAGTGTTAGCAAAACTTTTGCTGAAGATTACTATTTTTTTGGTAAAAATCAGCTCGCTGATTTTCAGCAAATCTTTTGCTGAAATTACCAACTTTTTTGCAAGCACTCTCCTGACTAAAAATTTGCTGACACAGCAACATTTTTTGCTGACTTTACTGACTTTTTTTTTTGAGTATATAGGTCGCAAATACGAAGATATTTTAATTAAATTTGGTACGCTGACACTCATGTTCCTATAGTTAAAGCCTATTTATACTAGATAAGATTGGTCCACATTTTGACCTATCGTCCATATGGTATACTTATTCACATGGACCCTTAGTTAGACCTAGTGCCCTATAAAGGTCCCCCAAAAATGGACATGTTAGCAAATATAAAGATATTTTGATGAAGTTAGGTTTAATGGCTACTGATTTTGGTTTAAATCGATCCGTGTATGGACCAAGGCCCATATAAAAGTCCTCCGAAAGTGGCTTTTTCGCACGCTACATGGCTCGAATACGAAGATATTTTAATTAAATTTAATACGCTGACACACACGTGCTCAATCCTATTCTAAATAGGATTGGTCATTAATTACATCTATCGCCCATATGGACTGCATTTACGATTTTCTCTTAAATGTACTTAACACTGGGTGAAATCAAAATTTCTTACCGTTATTCTATTTTTGTTTTTTATCGTTTTATTCATATAGTCGGCATGCCTTACTTTAACTTTTTACTCATTTTTCTTTGTGTTTTAAAAACTTAGATATACCTTGAAATTTTCAATCAAAAGTTTTTAACCACATGAGCGATTTTGAACATTTTAAGTATTAAACTGGGAGTAGGTCTTTTAATCTAAGTAAAAATCAGCAAGCCCTTTGCATGTTCGCGCCGTAAACTACATTTCAAGCTTAGAATGCATGAGTATCACACTGAAAATGTTGAATAGTTGCCATATGACAGTTGTTTGTGTAGTAATCAGTTATTGTTGTTTTTGACTGTAATTACACTTGTTTTCTATGGCAAAACAACTATTATAACAGTTATTTAAGAAAACAACTGACGAAAATTGCTATAATTTAGTAACAGTTATTTAAAGAAGTTATTTTTAATATCCTATTAAACAACTACTAGTACCAAATTAGTCTTTTTACAATAGAAAACAGTTATTTTTGTTATTTAAAATATAAAAATTTTAGTCAATTTCTTTTTAACTCTTGCTAAGGTCACGTTTACACTTTCATCGAAATCTCGAGCTTTTGATATTTGCCACTCTGAAAGTTATTGAAGGAAAGTTTAAAGAAGATCATTTTTAAATAAAGCCCACAAAAAATGTGTTTTTTTTTATTAAAAAATACTTTTATAATATCAAAAATTAGCTATTAAAGAACAGTAGCATTTAACTATTGTGTCAGTTGTTTTAAAATTGTTGTAGTAAAAATATGTCAGTTAACTTTACGACATTGTTAGTTATTTTGAATGCATTGATTATTAGTTATTTGTCAACAGTTAAAAATAAAACATTTTTAGTTATTTTATGACACCTTTTGAAATGAATATATCGTTGTTGTCATTTTCAGTACACTCAATCAAAAAAGTCTGTAATGGCTACTGAAAATTTTGCTGTTATTACGGGAAATTTAACTGTTTTGAGGCCAGCGGTATTTTTTGCTAATTTTAGCAACACATGTCTGCTGATCTGTAGTACAATAAAATTAGTAGAAAAAATTATTAGCCGCTACTAAATTTTAGTAAAATTTATGTAAAATGCAATTCAAAATCGATTTGGTAAAATCAGTTAAAAAACTTACTAAATATCATAATTTTAGTACAATGAAATTAGTATAAATAATTAGTTGCAGCTACTAAATTTCAGTAAATTGCTGTAAACTGTAATTTAAAATCAATCTGCTGAAATTAGCAAAAAATTGTACTAAAAAATAAAAAAACTGTAAAATCTAAAAAAAAAAAAATTTTTTCTTTCGATTGTAACAAGCGTATAATTACTTCATCGCACTTGAAATTTGGAGTCAAAATTGCAAACGGTTCTCCAGTTATTGCCGTTTTATGCATTGGAGATGCAATAAAATTTTCTGGGTGTTATTTCTAAACTAAGAATATATCAATAGTAAAAAAAATATTTTTAAATTGGTATATTTTTCTGCTAAATTTAGCACTCGGTTTTGAAAAATTAGTAAAATGTTTTTCTGAAATCAGCAACGAAAATTAGTAAAAAAAAATCCGTAATTTGTAATAAGAGAATAGCAAAAATGATTACTAAAAATAAAAATTGCACTAATAATCAGTATAAAAATAGTATAGTGAGATTGGAAACTGTTTACAAATTTTTTTACAAACTTTTTTATCTGAGTGTAGATCATACTGCCAAATTTTTTAGGTGTATGATAAAATGCGCACTTAGGTCCAATATTTTTTGTAGTTACAAATATTAATACAGTTCCTTCGCTATAAGTATCAACATACTAGAGGTTTTGTTAAAAATATATTGGTAAGTCCTGGCAGCGTAAAAAATGTATCATATTGAAATGAATAAAATTTATTATTTTTATTGTAGAACAAATTAAAAATCACAATCGCCTACCTACCGCATGTGCAAAAGCTTAATCATATTAAAAATATTCATTTACTTGAAACAATATATTTCCCTCATTGTACTGTGGGCCAGGATCGCCGTTTTTTGGCCAAAAGTACAATTCAGGTAAAGGGAAAATATGTTTATATATTCAAAATCTAAGATTTTTGAATATTTTGTGAGTGATATATTGTGTCATTGTGGTTACTCGTCTTTAGTTGGCGAGAGTTCAAAGTTAAAGTTTTTTTAATTTTGTGACATTTTTTATTTTATAATGATACAATAAAAAAATTATAAATAAACAATAAATTGTTCCAAAAACAATCTCAAATTATAAAACTGAAACTAGTTCTCAAAAAAAAAAAAAAAAAAAATAGAAACATCCCAGGAAAAAAGTGAGGAAAAATAAGTAGTAAAAACATAACAACAGATGAATAGGGAGTAGTGATAATTTGTGGTTTTCACTGATGAATTTAACATTGGCTTGTCATAGGAGGGAAGTTGTTCTTTTTTGAAACAAATGTTGTATATTTGAACCGATGAAAAGGAAGTTAATTTTCACTTGTTTGTATTTTAATTTAATTAAAAAAAAACACACATCATGCATCGTGTGGGGTTTGAACCCACACTCGTTGGCATTTAAAGCAGACGCTCTACCCCTTATGCTATGGCTTGTTATAACTTATAGCTGACTTTTAGCAGTCTTGTTCAGTAAATTGTTATATTTATTTCTTTCTATTTTTATTAACAAAAATATATAACATACTGGAAAGTTGTTTTTTTAAAGTGTTTTTTTTATAAAAATAATATACTCATAGAAAGAAATAAAGCTGTAAAAATAGGAGAAAAAGCTACTAAAAATTATGTAATTAAAAATGACCTTGCAAAAAAACTGCTGATATTAGCAGATTGTTTTTTTTGCTAAATACTAGTAAGATAAGAAGGAAAAATAAAACTGTTAAATTTACAAAATTTTGGTAGCATTTAAGTTAACTATTAATACGAATTACCTTGATATAATCCGTAAAAAAATGTGCAGCATATTAGTAGATAGAAAATTGTTTTTTCTGCAAGGTAATTTTTAACTTATTTTTACTAGTTCTAACTAAAATGTTTACAGGATCTTTCTTTTTCTGTGATATTTAGTTTCTAAATACATTTAGTAAAAATTTGATCAAAATGGATTTTTTAAATACAAACAAAATTGTAATATTTACCTTTTCCGTATTTTAACAAAAAATATTTAAAGAATTAGATATTTATTTAGAACTTTTATATTTCCATAAAATTTCATTAAAAATTAATAGAAAATTAAAAAAAAATTTAATACGTTTCAAAAATTAATTTTTGAGTGTACAAAAAAAAGAAAAAAAGAAAAATTTTACAGTAAAAACTACAAAAAATTATTAATTGTGTAAAAAAAGTTCAAAAAAAGTTTTTTCCACGTGGTGGGATTCGAACCCGCAACCCTCTGATTTCTGTGCCAGCACGTTCCTATGCAACCCCCATACAAAATATTAACTTCTTATGACCCATGAAAAAGAACTTCTGACTAGCATATATTTATTGCAGCATTAGATGTTGTTTAAAACCCATTCATAAGGGAGTAATTCTTTGTGATGTAATGAAGGAAGTGATTCATTTAGAAGTCATTCCATTTATTTTGCTGGGATGTTAAGTATTTTCGACAAAAGTAACAAAATTATTAATTTTACCTCAAAAATGTGGGTTTTTTGAAAATCCTAAACTTTCAAAAAAAACTCCAAAATGTTCCAAGAGATATTTGAAAAACTTGAATGCCAATATGTGCCATAAGATGACTTCTACCAAGGTTTTTGCGACCGTTTGCGACCGTTCATAAACTTTCGAGATTTTGCCCTTTAACCGAAAAAGTACCTTTAGATCTCGCTGATTTCCAGCATTCCATAGCACTAAAAATTACCTTAAATGAAGGTTCTGGTTTTCCTTCACAGACTAGCCCCCTAAAGTCCAGGTTTGTGAGACATTGAGTGCCAATTCTGAATAAGTACGAAATTAACCTTTAAACTCATTTTAATTTTGGCTTATTTCTGGCTATGAAATTAAATTTTCAACTTATAGTAGAATTTCATGACAAATATTTTTGCGGAACATTTTAACCCTCTTGCTCTTCAACTTATGGGTCTTTTTTGACACTTAAAAATGGTTTAAAAATGCTCCACAAAAATGTCCCTCGTAATATTTTACATAAGTTCGCTGAACATATCCTATACCTAAAATGGAAGATTCACATGGTTTTTTATGCCGATTCACAATAAACATTTTCAAAAGAGGGGAAATTTTAACCCCCCAAAAACATAGGGCCAGACGAAAATTTTTAAAACGCCGATACACTTATATTTTTCATTGGTCCCTCTGCCAGAATTAGTTGTCATCAGAACCTTTTTTTTATTGTACAGTGTAATTTATTTTCCAAAACATAACAATTTTAAATTTATGGCCGCCATATTGGATCCGCCATGTTGAATTTTTAAAATTCAGATTCGTAATCCGCTACCCAAAAACTTCCCCTGGTGGAAATTTGAAGTAAATCAGGCGATATAAGAAATTTAATGAAAAAATGTTTGTCGCCATATTGGATCCGCCATTTTGAATTTCAAAATTTTAATTTGAGATTTTTAATCAGCAGATCCAATATAATAAAAACTAGAAACTAATGGCCGCCATCTTGGAATTTTATATTTAGAATTTTATATTTTTTACCACCAAACCCCCCTTTGTGATATCTTTTAGTCTCATATACTCAATATTCTAGTTATGGCCAAAATGCTAAGATGCTGGCCCATTGTACATTGTCAGTTTTTTTATGTAATGTGTTATTGTATCGATATAAATTGCTAAATAATCTGAAACTCTTAACGCTTGCCATTAATTAATTTTATATAAATTCAATGGAAAATATTGTGCAAATATTTTCCCAGCAACACATTTCACTAAAAGAGATTTTCATAAAAATTTCCATAAAAATAAAACACAATATTTGTTATTAATAGGAGTTTTCATATAAACTCGTGTTCTACTCGTAAACGGTTTAAACCCGATATGAGTTTATGAGTTTAATGCCAAACATCAAAAGAAATATGGTTTATATTTATACAAGTTTTACAAGGAAATTAAGAGTTTATATGATATAAAATAGAAATAGTTATTACTTTATTGCAACGGTAAAATATGAATACTATTTTTAGTCTCTCAATGTTTTGTACAAATATATCATTTGGTTTTCCAACACGTGAGCAGGCAAAATATAATTGTCCTTAAGAAGAGTATGCATTCTCTAAATCTTAGCCGCATATTTCTATGGAGTGGCCTTGTGCTCTTTATATTGTCAAGGCAAATGTTAAAATTATTAGGAGTTGCATTCATTTGACTAATTAGTTAATAAATTCATTGCTATTGAATTCATAGCAATTGCACTACAAGAGATAACATATCATTGAAAGAATATTTTTTCTTCTTGCTATCAAGCAGATTGCCAAAAAAAAAATAAGTTAAAAGCTCCAAAAGCCTTTTTGCAAAAAAAATTGTTCATTTCGACACGCTGGTGCTCACTCTGTAATAATGACTACGAGATGCATTTTCTGAAGGCACCAGTATGGCGTGAATTATTATTATTGGAGATGATAATGACAGAAATTTTTTGGTATAAATAATAAGATTTAATTTTCAGTTTTGCGCTGGGTTATTACTCATATACAATAGTATAATAATAACAACAAAAGGAATAATAATTTGCAAATGAGGTTGTGTTCGTGAAAATTATTGAAGAAAGTTTCTATCTATATGAATGCCAAAATAACGTACACATAAAAAAAGGGCAGAGTAATATAATTTATGTCAAACTACCCACAATAATCGATTATTTATAATCAATTGCCAACCCCACCAATTCTGCAACTAGTTCCACTAGAACCGATTTCATGAAACTAGTTCAGAAACCCGTTCCAAAAAAATGTTATGTAATGGATATCTGACGGAGAATGAGTTATAGAACTACTTCCATAACTGATTCCACGGCAACCGGTTCTCCTTTTAAGCTATAGACGCGGCTGCTTTTGAAACAATTTCAAACAGATATAATCGGTATTAGAATTGATAGTAAATCATATTATACTTAAAATATTACGAAGAGTAGATACTTCTGCAACTATATATGCTAATTTTTATTACAATTTAATTCGAAGCAAATCTTTTTAACAGAAAAACGGAAGGAAATAACACATTCTTAGTTAACTTTTGCGACACTAATGCCTCTAAGAAAATAATAATATTGATTTTGGGGAAAGAAAATGTAATTTTCCCATGGCAGTTGCTCAAAATTAAAAAAAAAATACTTTTTAAGTAAATTGGCAAATAATAGTTTAGCTTGAGACCTGACAAGAAATAAAATAACTTGACAATTCTAGGCTATATTTAGAAGGTCTGAAAATTGCACAAAGACTTCTCATATATACACTTTATAGGAGATTCGACCAATATATCGATATCAACTTAAAAATAGTGTAATAAGTAAAAAACGTGTATTAAGTACAAATTAATATACAATGCAAATTAAAAAAGCCCAAGTATGGTAATATCAATTGAAAAATATTATGTAAAAAATTTTTTATATAAAATGTTGCTAGCAGAAAATATTTTGGCGCAGCTTTAAAAAGTTTTTCGACGAAAAATTGTAAGTTAGAAAATATGTTATTGTAAACTAAAATTAACATTTTCAGGGGCCCTTTTTAATCTACCCTGAGTTCGTGTTCACAAATTTGTAATAGAAGTTATTTTATTTACTCATTCATTAAATATTAGCATCCATTAGTTGAATTATTTAATATGTTGTTGTTTTTGAAGCTTTTTAAGCGCGTTTGTATGGTTCTTACCCCTTTTGTCATTCATTATAATTGATTTCTAGTTTTGTGATTAATTTTTGCTCTTCGTATTGTATTCCATTTTTAACTACAGAGTAGATACTCAATGGAACACACAAATATACACTCATACCCATTAGATTTATACTTAGTGTCGTTGCTAGGGTTGCCGATTATAATACCGAAACCCCGGGATTTTATTTTTTAATCATGGATTTTCAATTTCATTAACTACCACTTTAATAGTTTTCTGATATATTCTAATAGACATAGTCGACTCAAATCGTATAAGATAAAATCACTTATTAAGGGCATGTGCCTTCTTGCTAAATTGGAAAATAATTTTCCAAAAATACAAACCTGGTTTAAAAGTTAAAAAAAATGTATGCGATAACCTATTTTGACATTTAATTTAACTTTATAAGGAGTATTTGCAAATTTCTTTTATTTTCGCACAAATTGTGGTGAAGGGTGTAATATTTTAAATTGGTATTATTACAACAGCAAATACTCCAAACAAACTTATTTATACATAAATATTTTTAAAAAATATTTACAGTGTAAGTCATAAACTTTTACAATAGTCTTATTGCAGGATTTTAAGCTAATTTGTGAAAAACCATATTCATATTTGCTTAATAAAGAAAAAAACAATAAGGATTTAAGTTGGTACTCTTAATTTTCAAAATATAAATTTCCCTTTGAAAGAACGTTTAGAATATTCTTTCAAATAATTTACATTTAATTTTCAAAGAAATATTTATTTTAACTCTTTTTTATATTTGTTCAAAATAATTTTCTACCACATTCCGATTTTTTTAGTTTCATTTATTTTTCTCATTTGTTTTAAATATTATAAAAATTTACCCACGAAACGGAAATTTGTGGTTTATTGTTTTCCGTTACAGTTATTATAAATTTGAATTTCTGTTTGCTGCCTGCTACAAAAATAATATTTCAATAATTTCTTTATTTATTTCAAGAACGTGATGAACTTTTCACACAAATAAAGCCATTCAGAAAAGATGTGTTGTGTGTGTCTACATCATAGACAAAAAAAAAAAAACAAAACAAAATACCAAAAAACTGAAACTATTTGAAATAAATGAGAACAACACTTATTTTTACCAAATCTGTAGTTAAAACTCTAACATTTATTTTTAACTGAATATTCATTTGTTTTTCTTGCTTTGTTAGTTGTTTAAACAACATTTAAAAGTAAATAACAAAAACCACTTCATTTAAATTAAAAGTAAGTTGATCGGTTTTCGAGCGGACTTTCGTTTATTTTAAATGGCATTTTCTGTTATTTTAACTTAAGGGGGGACATGACATTGGCCGTTTTTTGAAATGGACTTTTTTTATAATTTTGTATTTTAGTAAATATTCTTAAGATTCTAAGAAAATAAAATTCATGTAAAAATTCCTACGGGTTCAAAAGTTACAGCCGGATTAGTTAGAGCGCATTTTTAATTTTACGTACGACAGCTGGTATATACACAAACTTTGAACGCGTTTATCTCGAAACCATGTTTTTCGTACTGGTTGAGGCACTAGCGGGTTCATTTTTTGAGTAAATATTTTTTTTTGTATTTTTTGAAACTTGATTCGCTAACGTATGACACGAGCTTTTTTCATAAATTTTTTTTTCGATTTTTTATGAATTTTTAATGTCAATATTTTTTTAGAAAAAACATACTTTCAAATTTAGAACATCACCAAAAATTGAAAAAAAATTAAAAAAAAAATCGTATCATACGATAACAAATTTTGTTAAGATTTAAAAAAGTAATTTTTTTCCAGATCGGACAATTTTTGCGACTCCCAGCGCTGCAACCACGAGGCCCCGTTTTTTTCTCTGCCGCCAGTTTGGAGCTCTATAAAACCATGTTGGAGTGAAAAGTATATTTTTTCAATTTGTAATTTGTTCAATTCTCTACAATAATAAAAAAAAATTTTGTAAAAATGTTTGTTTTTGACTGAGTTATGAATTTTTAAAAAAAGGTCTGTTTTCTCTGCCGCGAATGTCATGTCCCTCCTTAACAAATTATTTATTTATGACATTTTTAGGGAGATATATGTATATCTGCAATAAAGTTTTAATTTTTTAGTTTTTCTTAAAATTTTTCAATTTGACATCTTTTTTATAACAATTTTGTTTCCAAACATATTTTTATAATTTATTTTAAAAAATTTTGAGCAAGCGTTTGGTTATTTAAAAATATTATAAATTTCTAAAATTACGGTACTTTTTTAAAATGATAAATAGTGTTAAAACTCGACTTGAGGCAAAACGCAATTTGATACTCAGTAACGTTTGAACAGATTTTGAATCCGAAAACGGTTTTGGAAAGAGAAGTAATTTAGCCTTTAGTGTCTGAAAAGACTCATACAAGATTCTTGAGACCTTCTGAAATCATAAACATAATTTTAACCATTCGATGGGAAAATTTTTCGGATTATTTTTGGTGTCATTTCAGAAATACGATATTTTTTGCAAAATAATTAAGTATTTACTTTAATTTTATATAAAATTACAATAAAAATAATACCAAAAATAATATTAATAATAAAATAAAAAAATAGAAACACTGCCACTTTCTTGATGTACTTAACAAAACTCTTGGTTGTTAAGCTCCTCGGAAGAAATGACAAGTTTTCTTGAATTGCCTCGTAACTTTCTGTATCCAATTTAATATTTAGTTGAATGCTGATATCTTGCAATAAAATTCACTGCGTATTTGTTAATTTTTTTAACGATATATTAAGTTTTAAAATTAAATGAGTTAAATGAATAAATTAAAATTACAAAAAAAACCACAAGGATCAATAATTACTCATATTTGTGAGCCTTTTTAGAGTATTCTGAAAAGGTTCTTAAAATACACATTTTTAATTCTTTTTCGACTCATATTTTAGATCCTTCAGAAAATACTCCAATAAATGTGTAATTTTAGGGTATTTTTATTTTATTATTGTATTTTTGTTTTTATTTTATTTTCCGTTTAATTTTTTAATCTTATCCAAATATACAAGAAGGAGTCAGATATAAGTATATTTCCAGAGTATCGTTTTTGAAAGGCTCGTAAAAAAGAATCAATTAAATATTAATAATATGAGATTCAAATTTGTGAGCGATCACAAAAGGCACATATTTTGGAACATTTTAAGACACATAATTTCTGGGTGCTCAGAAAATTGTTGGCTGGGTAGTCCTAGTAAAAATCTAGCTAGTTCGAAGTAAGATGTACTACAAATTTGTTTTCATTTACAGGTAGGGAAAGAACAGGACTACTCAAAAAATAAGTTGGATTAAAAATATACCCCCTCCCAGTGGCCATTTAGTCAACAAATTTTCAAATTTGGCAAAATTGCATGGCCATTACTCTGGAAAATTGGGAAAGTTTGATTTCGGTGCCTTATTTTTTATTTTTTAAAACTTTGTCTACAACCTATTATGATGTTACTATTATTATTATAATTACCCAGCAAAAATGTGGAAGCAGTAAAAACGTTGACTGCTTCCTTATTGCAACTTTTACCCCTTCCAAAGATGTTTGGCTTCGTAAATAGCACTAATGAAACGCCTAAGTTGATTAATTGTTCACATCGCTTTTTGCTGTGCTTTTCAAAAAGGCATGAAATTAGCAATACATTTTGATTGCTTAAATATTTTTGCGGTTCTTTTATTAAAATTTTTTAAAATGCGGAAAAAAGTTATTTTAATGAAAATAAGAGGTTTTACTAAAAATAAGAGGCATTTTTTCTTCACGGAAAAATATGCAGGAATATTGTGCTTTTGAGAAGGCATGATTTTAAATAGTTGAAAAGCTTTATAATATGCACTTCCGAGAAGGCATGAATTATCGACATTTTAAAAGAAAAACAGGAGCACTAATTAAAAGCGATGAATTCATGCCTTTTCGGATCTCGAAACAAGTGCTTTCACGCGAGCTATCTCGAACAAAAATCAGGCATGATATCATCAATAATGCAATCGCTTCACTGCCCAACTTTCCCTGACGAAACTGATTCTAAGCAAGCATTAATTTCTGCCGGGTAGTTTATTAGAATCTAAGAATTATATTTGTATCAAACCTTTTTTATTCAAATTTAATTTCTATGCTGCAATAAAAGACTTTAAGTCATGTGCATAGAAATCGCAAATAATAATAAATAAATAAAATAAAAAATAGTCTAAGATGTCCTTTATCTTACAAAAAATATTTACTTGGTTATGAGGGAGTAACAAATAATGTGGGTAAAAATTACTGATGACAAATCTCATTTTCTTCAACAAAGTTCGCTAACTCTCCATTTGATGGCGCCCAACAAATGTTCTAAGATCCAACATCTTGCGTCATTAGACGCTCTCTCTCTCTCTTCTATTCCCTTCCCTCTCTCTCTTCTATTCCCTTTCCAAAGAAAGGAATACGATAATTATTGCTTAATTAATTGCTTCTCTTAAAAAAAACAAAAAACTCAAATATCCCAGCAAAAATACTGCTTGCTTGGAAGCAGGTTCGTCAGGGAAAGAAAATAGTGTAGCGCTTGCATTATTGGTGATATAAGGCATGATTTTTGTTCGAGATAGCTCGCGTGAAAGCACTTGTTTCGACATCCGATATGCGGATGTTTAGGTTTATCTCCTAATTGTCCCGCTAGTCGGATGATTCAACTAAAATTTTTCATCAAAATATTCAAGGTTTCTTCACAAAGTGAATGAGAAATTTCTTAGATTTTATGAAAGTTTTTTTAATGCAACTTTTAAATTGCGTCTATGAAATTCTTATTAAAAATCTAATTTTTAAATTATACATATTAAAATCCAAAGAAATCTCAAATAATCCCGGGATGTATAACAATTTTAACTACCATGAATCCCGGAAATTGTAAAAATATGTTCCCTTAGTTATCCCTGGTCTTTACAAATCAATAAGTTTTACTATTAACTTGATTTTGCTTATAATTCTTATGAATTTTTTATGTAGCTTAATGTACATATTATTATTGTTATATATTTCTGTTTATTTTTTGATAGATAGATAATTAATATTGTAGTTTTTCCCTATCACCACTATAGTATTGTAATCGGAAGTGATAAAAAAGATATGCGTAATAAATCTACATGAACTAATTATACTAAATGAGTATTTTTTTTCTCTTTTTTGAAATTGAAGTAGTTAATTATATTCATGTGTTAAATATAAATCTAATAAATGTACAAAAAAACTACATACAATCCGAGATTTATTAATATAAAATTTTTAAGATGAATAAGGGGAATGTTTAGTTGATCTCTTATTTTGGTAAATAAATGTTTTTTTAGTTTGAAAAAAAATTATTTATTTATGTTTTCTAAGGGTAAACAAAAGTAGTTTGATGTCTGATGAGTTGTATGTATATTTTAAGAAAATATATTGTAAATATGGTAAAGGCATATCTAAATGGGATAAAAAACTAGCAAAAATTGTACTTTTACGATAAAAATTGGTGCAAACAGTATTAGAGGGAACAAATTTAGCCCAAATTCTACGAGGTTTGTACCCCGTGTAAACAAAATCTGACCTAACGGTACATGAATTTTCCAAGTGTACAAAATCGAAAGTATTCCAAAATTTAATCAATTTTAACCGAAAATATAAATAATGGATAGTTCAAAATAAAATACTGCTACATTTATGAAAATTATGATGTCAGGATTGCCATATATCAATTTTAGGAAATCGACAGAAACCACGATAATTTTCAAAAACAAAAGTTTTAAAATCGGTTAACTAAAAGAAATAAATTGCTCGAATTTATTTCTGTTTATGTCTGCTGTATATTAATCAAAAATGTCTTGATACTATGCGCTAGACCTAGGAAGAGTTTGAGGACAGTCCCTAAACTAACCAAATGTCTTCATACTAAACTGTGTATCGAAATAATGTCCCCGTAGCATACACTATGCATACATATAACAAATTATTGTTATTGTTATCCCTCAAATACCACTACACTCAGAAAAATGTAAGAACTAAAATTAAGTTTACACTTTTCGAAAAAATTATTCAAGTTTTTTTACCTTACAATTTTTTTTACTAATTTTCAGTAAAAATTGTAATTTTTACAAATGTTTTTTACAGATTCCATTAACTTCAGCTTATTTTCTTATTTTCTAAATAAAATTGACAAATTTCCACTAGTTCCAAGGATGCTATTAGAGAATATGTAGTAACTCCCTGGGAAGTAGTTCTGGAATTAGTAATTTTAGAACGGGTTCCAAAAATTTTCCTGGGTACCTACTTAATACGATTATAATTTTTGAACTAAAATTAAGTTTGTTCTGCATTATCACAAGTTCAAAGGTCTTAAAATTTAAGACAAATTTACATATTTTTAAAATGCTCTAACTAAATCATTGGCGGACTTAGGCCGGTCTGGGGTGGGCTAATGCCACCCTAGACTGATTTTTAACCACCCCAGAGTTTTAAAAAAATCTACCTACAATTCTTTTATCTATAATTTTGATGGCAAAAAGTATCACAATATTACTTTTTTTTATATCAATTAATCCTGTGTTTTTGGTTTGGGAAAATCTCTACTAGATTCCTAGGCAGCTAAGTTGTTGCAATCTAAGGGTCAGTTCTATAGTCAGAACTAAGATCGATTTTTGTTTTTTTAATATTTCTTAAATAAGAAAGTTGTTTGAAAATTTCTTACCTAAGAAATATTTAAGAAACAAATCGATCTTAGTTCTGATTATAAAATTGACCATACGAGTTTTTCTTTAAGAAAAATTATTAGAATCGCAAAGTTGTTCAATAATAGAAATATAACGCACAATCTTTTTTGGTGAGTTAAATATCTTAGATTTCATAGTTTTCTAAATGAATAATTAGTTAATATCTAACTAGGAAGTTTCTTTAAACTAAACATTACTATGTTATTTTAGTGAAATTTCAATATTTTGGAGAAAAAAAAATTGTAAGATGAACATCTCACTGTTTTTGACCACATCGGTAATTTAAGTGATCAGAATATGGGGTTAGAAAGGATTCGTCCGAAGTAGACGAATTAGACAGGTTGATCTTAGATTTCTTTCCTCTATCATAATAATTTGAAAATATAGCTTGGAACACATTCATTGTACGAGGTTTTCTTAAGAAAAATAGATGCACTTTTGGGCAAATAAACAGCAGAAAATTAATGGGTCGCTTGCCCACCCCAGGTACGCCAATGAACTAAATAATTTAAAAAACTAAGATACTTTAGAAAAGAAAAAGTTTGTACTAAATTTAAATAAAATATGTGCTAAATTTTAGTTAAATTGCAAAAAATTTTACAAAATTTACTAATTTTCAGTAAAATTTTACTTATTTTAAGTAAATTAATTGTTTTTGTTTTTAAGAAAAGTGTGTACTTATTTTAAATTCAAATCATCTGCCAATTTCTTAAAATTTAGTTCAAATTACATAGTTTGGGTAAACAATTTTTTGAGTGTAAATAATGTGTACAAAATATTAGCGTAATCGCTCTATTAGTTTGTTAAAAAATCGACTTTAAACAAAAATTTAGGGCAAGAAAATGTAAAATTTTTACACAATTCCTTAATTTCCTCCAAAAAAAATGTCACTTAATTGCTCGGAACTTAAAACAATTAAATGAGGAAGTCTACGAAAAAAATACCAGTAATGTCCCTTTTTTTAATCGGTCTGCCTATTACAATAAGGATACTAAATAAACCAAAAACCAAACCTGGATCTCTGACTTTTGGTTCAGCTTCCATTTGTTAACAAAATAAAAATCAGATCTGTTCAATATTTGGCACACATAATCTTACAAAATTCTTAAATATGATATAATCAAAAAAATAGTTTACTTTCGTAAATAAAGACAGCTGTTACTAAAAGTGTAATTTAACATTTTTCAATTTAATTCCTTATACAGGGTGGCCCAAAATTACTGAAGGGGTTTGAGTTAAAAAAAGCCATTGTGTCCCTCGCAGTGTGCGCTGTGACTCCATCCTGTTGGAACAATACTTGCGGATGATTTTCCACGGCTGGCCTTACAAAAGTTTCCTACATTGTCCGATATCGAACACCGTGTTAATTTTTAAAAAAACATGGTGTTCGATATCGGTGCGGTGCGATATCGGTGCACTTAAGTGGGTGTAATTGTCGCTGTTGTACTACTCTTGGATTTTCCATATCCTACAGTTTTGCCTATTAACGAACCTATTTAATTGGAAATGGGATTCGTCGCTCATAATTAAATTACGAATAAAATCATGGTTTTCTACTGCTTTTTGCCAGAAACGATTTGGGCACGTTGTTCAATTGTATACTGTTTCTTTTTAAATTCCCCAAGTCTTCTTTACAAAATAATGAAAAAAAAAAATAAGAAAAAAAAGTATAATAAAAAAGTCATAAGGAGTTCAAGCCCCTTAGGTAGTTTTGGGCCACCCTGTATATTAAGTTGTAAACAATAAATTTTATATTTTCAATTCTAACAAAAATAAGTTGTCCATTATCATGCGATTGTTAATATTGTATATAATAAGTTTGTATGTTCGCAATTAAATGCCATGAGTATTTATAATAACAAAACTGTATTTAAATAAATAAAATATTTTATAATAAAAATTAATATTAAAACCAAACTAACACGCATGCATACAAACAGATTTCAAAGGATTACTGTTATAAAACACAAGTATTAAAATCAAAACAAACGCAAATGTTAAAACACACTTGTAAATCTGGTGATAATTATGATAGAGAGGCTTAAAAGGGTTTATATATAATGAACGATTTAATTTTCTGTTTAAATGTTTTTAATGTTTATAATGGAAACTTTAACAATGATATTTTTTTAACTAATTAATTTAAAACACGTTTTATTGTTTTAAATTTTGCAAACAATTTTATTTTTTACAACTTGTACAACTCTACTTGCCGAAGCAGTAGAAAAAGCACTACAATTAATGATCTAGATGTACTTCTTTTTTAACATAAACACTAATGATTTAAATATTGAGTTGTCATAGGAGAGGGGTACTCCCACTTCACTATTTTGTTCACTACACTTAAAATAGTACGTCAGTAGAAAAATCTGTCAAACCGGTTTCAAATCGATTTGACAGCAAAGATTTTAGTTATCTTTATTTAACACAATACTAAAAATTCTCAGTACTTTAACCAATTTTGAGTGTTAATTTTCAAAATTATTTATAACTAATTTTTAGGAACCTATTCGTTAAATTTTACAAAACTAATTGTTTAAATAAAATATTTTCATGTTACTGTTATTATTCGGTAGATAGCGCCACCAATGTATCCCAAATTTTAAAGATGGAGCTATTTCTTTCCCTCACGATTTTTTAAAATGACCCATATCTCGAAAACTAAGAGAGATAGAGAAAAATTTATGAAAATTGCGAAAGGGGTTATCTCTATCTAGAAATTGACCTTGGCGGAGCCTTGATCCCTCTGAAATTTTTAAAAAAAATTTTCCAATTCATAAAATGGTCCATATCTAGAAAACTATGCAAGATAGAGCAAAACGGACAAAATGTTTACTCCATTGGAGTATTATTATATGCCCTCACATGATATGGACTAGTCCCGGGGAGGGTCCCGTGACCCTAAATTTGGATAATTTCTACGACTCAGTATAATTACAGATAAAACTGTAGTTTTACAAATTTTTTACTTAGATTTAGATTTCTTAAATTAATTATTTTGAGTGTATTTATTGAACGAGTGCAAAGGAAGCTCTTTTTCACCATTTAAAAGTTTAAAAAATTCTTCGGTAAAAAAAATATTTTTTTTTATTTTACAAAAGTTTTTTATTCCCGCCACCGGGTTTCGAACTTGCAACCTCACGATTGCTAGTCCAGCGCTCTACCGCTGAGTTATCCTTTGCTATGGAAGTTGGCTGGCAAAAAAACACCACTTTTTTACTGCGAGATATTTTTCCTTATTCCCTTCAATAAAAGTACTTATTAAACAAGTGTAACAGGTGCACTCCAATTCAATATTGTTTTCAGTACTATTTTTACAGGTGCATAAAAAACAATTTCTCACCATTTTTTTTATACACATAATTTTAAAAAAATTTTAAATTTAAAAAAATGAATTATAAATGTTACAAAAAAAATTAATAGAATAAAATTTTTTTTTTTAATTAAAAATATTGATCCCGCCGATAATCGAACCCGCGATCCTCTGTTTGAAAATGCCAAGTGATACCAAAATTACTTTTTACGATCACTTTTAGAGCAATTACTCCTTAGAAGCAATACTTAAGTGATTTTTTGGATGTTTTTCAGAATTAATTATAAAAAAGCTGTAGAAATATACTAACGGATACTTTGGAAGCAATGAAAGAAGTGATTTTTTGAAGTTGTTCAGAATAACTTCTAAAAAAGCAGTAAAAGTAAACTAACGGATATTTGTGAAGCAGTGAAAAAAGTAGTTTGTAAAGCATTACTTCCAATTTTTTTTGCTGAATAGTAATAAAACCCACTGACTTTCTGCATTATTTTAAAACATATAATAATGAGTTACAAATAACTTCTTACTTTTTTCATTATTTCAAAATGAAAACTAATGTCTTACCAATAATGGCTTATTTTCATCTTTATTTCAAATATAAAGTAATGTTTTAGACTTTTTTGTACATTTTTTTTGGAATCTAGATTTTAGACTCAATATTTTTTTAACACTGGTAAAGATATATGTAACCACATATTTTTTGATTTTTTGTATGTTGGCACGTAAGCATACTTGTACGCTACAGGTCAATTATGTTTTGATCTATCAAGTATATCATATCGATATAGCTTCAATGGTAGAGCTATCGACTGCCAATCTGGAGTCTTAAGTCTGATTCCGGACAATAGCAAATTTTATTAAAATAAAATTTTACAAAAAAAAAAATAAAAAAAATTTTTATAAAATTTTTGGAAATTTATTTTAAGACTCATTATTTTTGTCGATACTGCTACTCATATGGGTAACGATATATTTTTCATTTTTTGTACGCTGGTTTTTAAGCATAACTCATTATTTTGCGCAACATCGATATACAGAAGTAATAAATAAATGTAATAAGAATAATAACTACCTTGTTACCATTACCAGGTATATAGTTATATAACCACATATCTGATAATTATTTTTTAGTTAAAGCACGTGCGATTTAAAAATAATGAGTGCGCTTAGCACACGCTTAACTGTTACTAAGCCGCTACTCAACAATCTGCTGAACGATTTGATTACCTACCGTTAAGTCAACATGTTGTGGTAGCGCTAACTTGTTTTGGTAGCATAAAACTTTTACACTACTTGTGAACAGTTAAGGCTCCATTAGTCTAGTAGTATCGTGTCAGCTGTTTACTTTTAGTTAATGAGAGTGTACACTAGAGCGTACCACCTTATAGACAAAAAAAAGTGTGCCGTACACCCTCCAATATGAAATATTTTTGCAAGGAGGTTTCAAAAAAAATTTTTTTGTTTTTTTTTGCCGAACGTAGGGGTCGCCATTTTACATTTTTCGCTATATCTTTGGGATTTACAGTCGGATCTTAAAGTACGATACAACGATGTTTTTCTCTCGAGGAGACCCGTGTTTTGCTCTAAGAGCGATTGAGCTCAAGTATCCCGTTCTAATAATTATCCACCAGATCTCAGTTGCTACCACCCTAATGTACCACCCTGATGTCAGAAAATTAAAGCTCGCAAAAAATCATTAAACTTTTGCTAAGTTTTTCGATAAACCCAGTAAAATTTTTTTTATATATTGGTTGGCGAACGTACGGGTCGCTTTTTTAAATTTTTTTTGCATTGGATTTTTCCTTTATAGCAACACAGTGGTCTGCTCCAGGCAAAAAAATCGATATATCACACTTTAAAATCCGACTTTAAATGCCGAAGCTATTATGAAGAATTGAAAAAGGCCCCCCCCTAAGTTCGGCAAAAAAGTTTTTTTTTTTTTGATAGTGCCTTGCAAAAATACTTTATATTGGAGGGTGTACGGCGAACTTTTTTTTGAGGTACGCTCTAGCAGTGTTGCCATTTCAGTGCTTTTCAGGTATTTTTTGGTGCTTTTTTCCTTCCCGTACCCGGTGATTTTTTACAAATACCCGTTTATAAAAAGCGGGTATTTGCAGTGCTTTTTCAGATTTCTGGCAGTGCTTTTAGTGCTTTTTGTACAGTTTATATTTTTGGTATTTGTTCTCCTTTTTTCAATTTTTCTTGAATTTTTTGTCAAAATTGAAAAAATAATACGAAATATACAAAAAATACATTTTTGCACAATGTTTGTAGTACAATTTTAAATAACAACTTCGTTATATTTAAACTTCAAAATTTTGAAATATTAGTTTGGTGCTTTTTACCCCTTTTTTGGTAATTTTTTGAACCTTTTTTACACGATTTTACAAAGCTGAAATGTGTTTTTAAAATCTTGACTTAAATTTTTAAAAAAATTATTATCGTGCTTTTTTACCCCATTTTTGGTAAATTTTTACCCTTTTTACCCGTTTTCAAAATGCTCACAGTGCTTTCCTGTCTTCAAGAGTTGGCAACACTGCGCTCTAGTGTACACAAATACTTAGTTTGAAAGTACATTTGAGGTAAGAAAATCTATTGAAAATAGATTTCTACTTCACGATACCTCATTTCGCCGCACTTTACTTCCAAACTAATTTGGGCTTTAGTGATACATCAGCTGTCGTTTATTTTTTATACATATTTTTTAAAGTAAATATATACTTATAGAAATATAATTATAAAGGAATAAAAAATTAAAGAAACCTCTATAAATATTTTTATTTTAAAACAAAAACAAAAGTAGCATCATTCACCAGATTAAGGTAATCATAAAGCGCTACATATCAATTGTAGCGGTAGCGGGTTTCTCTGGTAAACCTCCCCAATGTGTCATCGCAAAGAAACCCTATAATTGCATTAATTTCTTTACATAGTTATTTGTAAGAAGTTTAAAAAACATATAAAATAAATTAATAAAAAAAAAGCAGTCCTTATTTAAACTGTTAACAAATTTATTTCCCGACACTTGAAAGTTTTTTTTCAACAAATCCCTTAAAATCTTATTTATTAAACTTGTAAATTGCTGTCTAATAAAATATCCTATACACATGCTACACGTTCATTACGAATGTACACAAAACACACAAAGAATGCCAAAAACTTCTACTTAAGTAAATACAATAATAAAAATTAAAGAAACTTAAGGCTGTTGAACTTATAACTTAAGAAATAAATGAATAATAACATAAGTAAAATGATAAAAAAAAACACTAAAAATAAACATGCCCCAAATGTAAGAATGTAAAAATCATATAAAAACAGAATACACAAGAGATCTAAACTTTTTATTTATTGTACAATGGTACTCTACAGTAACACAAAAACGACCAAAGGACACAAGAAAATAAATTAAATTATGATGAGCATGATAATTAAGATAGTAATGAAGATGATTATTATAACGGAAAGATGTTTATAGCCTTTAGTCAATAGGAGTACTGATCAAAGAAGAACCATAACCATAATATTCTGTTTTCAATCTCTGGAGAAAGTAAGACCCAATCGCTTTCTCGAAATAAAACTTTTATTTTAAAATTAAAGTTATATTGTCTGTTCATAGAAAACAGGCCGAATTCGTTACCAATCTAATGGAATACTGGTAACTACAGAATTTTTGTTGAGGCCACAGGTATTTTGTTATAGCAGCCAGATTTTCTATTATCTCAACCTAAGAAACTGGTTACCACAACCAAACCATTCGATTAACAACCAAATATACTTGTCATTGCGAATTCGTTTTCTCTGTGTACGCAATATTTAAAGGTTTAAAGAGTTAACGCACTCTTTTATATAGAAACAGTTTGAAATTGGTGTCAGAATTCTAAAATACCAGTAAATGTCTGCCTCTAAGCTATTTGGAGCACACAGCAAATTATACAATTTATTAAGTACAGCAAGTATCTACTTTTGTATGTAACGGTAATGAGTACATTGCCACCGTAATCAAAGTACTGAATAAATTAGCAAAAATTATCACTTTAGTTTACGAGTACTTACGAATGCTAGTAGTTAATATGTTTGTTGTATACGACACTACTTATACCCAATGGCATATGAGTGTTTAGTAAAAACAGCAAAGTGGAATAAATTAACAAATTTCCAAAGGGCTTGTTAATTTATAAGCATGTTTTTCATATAAAATTAAAGTTTGTATAGAGGGTAGGATTGGATTGGAGATATGTACCCAAAGGTAACATAGTGTTTTAATAAAACGTACACTACGAGGGGTACTATTTATATTTCGGGAACTGCCAACACTAATGTCAATAGCTAAAATCTGGTAATACCATAATAAAATTTGACATTTTTTAGCATAAACGTACTCACAATGTTTTGATTTACAAGTGCTATTTGTTTTGTTTACAGTGAGCTAACAAATTCAATTTAGCAAAAAAATGGAAATTTCAAGAGAAGCTTTTCGTTGGATTATTTTTCACAACTTTCGACGTGGATTATCACAACAAGAATGTGTCGATGAACTCAGTTCTTTGTATGGCGATAAAGCAGCATCAAAAACGACAGTATATCGCTGGTATAGTCAATTCAATCGTGGTCGTAGTACGGTCGCCGACGAATTCCGTGAAGGTCGTCCAAAATCGGTTGTTGTGCCACAAAACATCGATGCAGCGCGTGAACTGATAACGCAAGATCGTCATGTGACATATCGTGGGATAGAGACATCCTTGCACATTGTTCCACTTCAATACATTTGTTTTTTCATGAACCCTTATTTGTAAAAAAAATTTGCTCTCGTTGGAGACCCCATAATTTATAAATCGCTCAAAAAAAGGCTCACGTCGATTTTTGTAAGGGAATGATTAAAAAGTACGACCGCGGTGCTTCAAAAGACGTGTATAAAATCGTAACAGTTGACGAATTATGGATATATGCGTATGAGCCGGAAAGAAAACAGCAATCGACCGTGTGAGTATCCCAAGTAAAGTTGTTCGTGGAAAAAGCACAGCGAAGCAAATGGTACACGACCATTTGTTTGCCGGAAGTCTTCGGAGAAATTCGTAAAACTAACCCCCGAAGACGAATGATTCTCCATCATGACAATGCGTGCTTTCACACATCTCGTCAAACAGGTGAATTTTTGAGCAGTCAAAACATCGAATTGATGACTCATCCTCCGTACAGTCCTGACTTGGCACCCAATGACTTCTTCCTGTTCCCGAATATCAAAGATAAACTGCGTGGTCAACGATATTTACGAGCGCCGAACAAGCAGTTGAAGCGTTGAAAAACCATGTTTTGGAGGTGTCTCAAGAGGAATGGAAAAACTGCTGTGACAAATGGTTTGAACGAATGCAAAAGTCAATTGATCATCAAGGGGAATATTTTGAAAAACAATAAAGCCGTTTTTATTTGAAAATGTTTGTTATTATTTGCTATTCCCGAAATATAAATAGTACCCCTCGTATTATCTTCAACATCCTAGTGCACTATTACCTTCATCATCCTTATTATCTGCGTTATCTTAAAACATAAAATAATAAATTACTAATAACAGAGTCCTGCAAATTATTAAGTTTTGTCAGTATAAAAAATGAGGGTACACTCATAAAAATAAATCTGTAAAAATAGCAGAAAAAGTTACTAAAAATTAGTTAAAAATTACCATTTGCTGCAGAAAAAACTGCTAAAATTAGCAGATTTTTTACTAAATACTAGTAAAATGAGAACAGCAAAATTAAAACTGTTAAATTTACAGAATTTTAGTTATATTTAGGCTAAATTTTAGATAATTGAAAATAGCAAATTGTACTGTAAAATCTGCAGAAAATTTTGCTAAATATTTGTAGACTAAAAATAGCACAAATAAACTGTTAAATCAACAAAATTTTTGCTATTTTTAAGCTAAATTTAGTTGAATGCAAATGGCAGTCTATTCTGCTAAAATCAGCAGAAATATACTAATATATAGCAAAAATAATCTGCTAATTTAGCAGTTTTTTTCTGCAGCATCATTTTTAACTAATTTTTAGTAGTTTTAACTAAATTTTTTACGGAGGTTTTTCTATTAGTGTTGGTGTGTCTTATACGAGTGGATCTAAAAGTTAATCTAACTTCAAAAATATTCTATCACGTTAGATTTTGAATTAATTTGAGGTTAACATAAGTAATAAGTTTTGGTCTCATAATTTTTCAAAAAGCTAATTTAGTATTCGGCATTAAAATTAATTTTCTATTCCTATTGTTCGATATTTTAATACTCAAATGACATATAAAACATTTGACATAAAAATTAAAAAATACTGTTCAAGTTTTTCCATATGGCTTCTTCTAGTTCCCAAATATAAAGGATTTCTCTATTTCCTCTTTTTCTTCCATACATTCTGAAATCGGTATGATAAATACACTCAACCAAAAAAGTCTGTAATGGCTACTGAAAATTTTGCTGTTATTACAGGAAATTTAACGTTTTGAATCCAGCGGTATATTTTGCTAATTTTAGCAACACATGTCTGCTGATCTGTAGTACAACAAAATTAGTAGAAAAAATTAGTAGTCGCTACTAAATTTTAGTAAAATTGTTGTAAACTGCAATTCAAAATCGATTTGCTAAAATCAGTTAAAAAACTTACTAAATATCAATAATTTTAGTACAATGAAATTAGTATATATAATTAGTTGCAGCTACTAAATTTCAGTAAATTTTTGTAAACTGTAATTTAAAATCAATCTTCTAAAATTAGCAAAAAAGTGTACTAAAAAATAAAAACAACTGTAAAATCTAAAAAAAAAAAAAAATTATAAAAAAAACTTTTTTTCTTTCGATTGTAATACGCGTATAATTACTTCATCGTACTTGAAACTGTAAAATCTAAAAAAAAAAAAAATTATAAAAAAAACTTTTTTTCTTTCGATTGTAATACGCGTATAATTACTTCATCGTACTTGAAATTTGGAGTCAAAATTGCAAACGGTTCTCCAGTAATTAGCTTTTTATGCATTGGAGATACAATAAAAATTTTTGAGTGTTATTTCCAAACTAAGAATATATCGATAGTAACAAATATAAACTAAACAGGAATTGTAAAAAACCAAAAAATAAATTAGTATATTTTTCTGCTAAATTTAGAACTCGGTTTTGAAAAATTAGTAAAATGTTTTGCTGAATTCAGCAGCGAAAAATAATAAAAAAATCCGTAATTTGTAATAAGAGAATAGCAAAAATGATTACTAAAACAAATTGTACTAAAAATCAGTATAAAAATAGTGAAGTTCGATTGGAAACTGTTTACAAATTTTTTTACTAACTTTTTTATCTGAGTATAGTTGGGAGAACTGTTATGATCGCACTATTTCTTCGAGTGGGGTTACATTTGCGCAATGATTAAGATAAATTTTTGGTATATTTTCGCCAGTCAAGTGGTTCACAAGCGGATTTTTTGATAATGGGACGAGCTACTACCATACAATAGCGAGAATAGGTCATCATAGTTTTTTGAAAGAACGATGGGCAAAAATATCAGCACATTAAAATTCAATTTATTGCAAAGTGCTGAAAAACTGGATATAAAGCAGGAATTTCAGTTCTATTCCAAACATGGCTATTTGGAAATGCCCCCACTTGATGCAACCACCTCACAGTGCTTTGATCCCATATAACGATTTGACAAAAATAGTAGGAGTGGAGACAGAGTTTTGAAATTTGGTATACTGGCATAGAACCCCTTAGTTAAGAAAAATTTTAATTTTTGAAAATATCGGGCCAAGGACACGCCAACCTCCAATAGGTCCTGAAATTTAAAAATATTATATTAGCTACATAAATGGACGTAAAATCACAAAAAGTATCCATTGAGATACACATAAAACTGCAAACGTTTACGCCAATTTTTATCAAAATAGAAGCAAATACTCTTAGTCCTGCCATACATCCTTTATCTTAAAATCTTTATAAAACCTGCAAAAATTATCGGATTGCCATGCAATTTAGCACGTAAATTGATATAAGCTCAAGCCATATTTGTGCCATATTTGGGTAAAATCGATTCATTAATAAAAAAAATGCCAATCGGAAAAAATGGGTTTTAAACGCTTAAAATAATTCTTCTAAAACAAAAAAAATTAAATAGGATTAAAATAGGAAACCATGTGTATCCTGCATTTTAGTTATAGGGTATGTTCAGCGAACTTATGTAAAACACTACGAGGAATATTTTTGTGGAACATTTTAACCTTCTAACTCTTCAATTAAAGGGACTTTTTTGGTCCCTTTTTAAAACGGACAAAAACGACCCGAAATATAAAGCGTTAAAATGTTCCGCAAAAATATTTGGCATGAAATTCTACTATAAGTCTTTTAAGACATCAGCATTGAAAATTTAACTTTAGTGCCAGTAATAAATAAAAACTGAAAATGTGTTCAAGGGTTAATTTCGTATTTATCCAGAATTGGAGCTCAAATTTCCCACAAACCTGGATTGTAGGGAGAAACCATGGGAATCTTCCATTTTACGTACAGGATGTGTTCAGCGAACTTATCTAAAACACTACGGGGAATATTTTGGTGGAACATTTTAACCCTCTAAATCTTCAACTTACGGGTCATTTTTGTCCCTTTTTTAAAAGGGGTCAAAAAATTCCCTCTCAATGAAGAGTTAGAGGGTTAGAATGTTCCACAAAAATGTTCCTCGCAGTATTTTTAGCGGTGATGCTTTAGTGAATTTGCTCCCAAAGTTCAAAGAGAGATTTTTTTTATAAGCTGGTAATTTAATTAAAAAATTTAGCTTTTATTAAGTGAATGAGATATAAAAAAGAGTCTTTAAAAAAATACATTTATTTTGATTTCTATCAAAAAAAAATTTATAGATATTTTTTTTAAATATAATAACTAAAGGCCTATTCCTAACGAAAAAAATAATAATGTAAAAATCAGTTGACATAATTTTTTTTACTATATTATCAAACTTTGGTAATTTTTAGGATTTTAACCAAAAATTAGGTATATTTAAGGATTTATTAATGAAATAGAAAAAGTGTTCTTGCCAAAATTTATACTTTTTTTTTAATAATATTATCTTAATTTTTCTAAAAAAATTATACCATTTTATTAAAATCTAAGAAAGTTGGAAACTTTTTCGTAACCTATAAAAGATGAAATTACAAAAATACATATTTTGACACTTGGGGAAAAAAATTTTTTTATAGTTTAATTAAGAAATTTGTTATTTTCTTTATTTTTTCTTATATAAAATTATAAGAGCATGACAAAAAAATTTAAAATCAATTAACATAATTTTTTTTAAAGTTCCATTTAACTTTTGATATTTTTAGGCTCCCAGCAAAAATATTATAAAAATTCAAAGATAAATTTGATATGCTAATTGCAGATTTTTTTACAATTTTATTATCTTTTGTTGATTCGAATATAGTCAAATATTTAAAAAAAGAAAAATTATAAAGATATCTCTAAAAAATAATTTTTAACAATTTTTTTTCATAAGATCCAAAAAATTCATCTTTTTTCATTACATTCTATGCTAAAAATGTAGCGACTTTAGCGACCCCTAGTGTAGACAGAATGAGTTATACAAGATTAAGTAATTTTAGTATATATACAAAAAAAATATTTTCGTCGAAATCGGAGACACAAATTTTTTTGATTTTTGTCTGTAGGACAAAGCACTGTGCGTTGGAGCAAAGGCCTGACCTAAATTGCGTATAGAATATATGGACAATTTTGGGTCAATACCTCCGCCAACACAAGATTTCCAACAAAAATATACTTAAAGCAGCTTTAATGGAGGAATGCTCAAAAATAACCCCGCAAACTACTCCAAAGTTAGTGAAATCGTTGCAAAGGAGGCGGAAAGCAGTTGTAGATCAAAAAGGAGGCCATACGAAGTTTTGAAAGTAAAAAAAATATTATATTTTTACTTTAATCATTGTTTATCTTACATGGTTGAAATAATCTGTGACTATTTATAGTTATTTATTTTTAGTTTTTTGTTTGTAAGTTTTATAAAAAGTATCTTTCAGACTGAATAAAGTTCCTTTTTTTGAAGTTGTGAAAATACTCTACCAACCCACATTATTCTGATATCTGTATATTATTCCAAATATATTTTTATAAGAAGTAAGTTCTGCAAATCGTTTTTGTTTAGTTCAATCATATTTGGTTCTTTCTTACTGACACAGAATGAATAATAACTAGAACAAATGGCTTTCAAAGAAGTTTAATTTAAAAGTAAAATCGTAAAAATTTGTTTTAAATGGAAATTTTAGCGAACAATACTGCCAACAATAAAAGAGCTTTCTGCATTTTAAAAGAAAATACTTTTTGAAATATTTCGAAAAAAAATCTTTTTTTCAGACGCCAGAATGGATTTAGCCCACAGTTTATCTTTAGAAAAGTATAGTTTAATCACAGTGTCAGATATTTTTCGGTACTTAAGTTTTCTTAAGTACTTAAAAGTACTCACCAGTACTCTCCACTGTAGATAAATGAGTTCTGCAGCAGTTGTACAACAATCTGGTGAATGACTTGATTACTAAGCACCTAACTACACTTAAAGTATTAATCGAAAAACTTTCAAGAATTAATCATATTCAACTCTAATATTTGTACCACTTGAATGTCCTGTTTCAGTCCCACTTTCACCTGTCCAGGGACAGCTATTTTTAGACCGCAGCTCTTTTCACCACTCACAGGACCGTTTCTTTGAGACCAGTCCAGTTTTCACCGGTTACGGGACAGGTCACCGGTTAGGTATTTTCAGATCGGTCCTGTTTTCACTAGTGATCTTTTCAGACCGGTCCTCTTTTCATCGGTCTCGAGACAGGTCACAGGATAGGGTCTCTCAGACTGGTCCTGCTTTCACCGGTCACGGGACGGGTGCTCGCATTACAACTTACCCCTGTTTTCCCACAGAGTTACTTGTAAAAATTTAATCATATTTCTTTATTTTGAAAATAATTTAAAAGAAAATGTGATAAATAATATTTGATCTCAAATCGAACGAGAAACATTAATTTATTTATATTATATTCCTACTTGTGACTCTTTGTGACCGTCATAAGACTATTTATTATTAGTCATAACTTTTCATACAAAACCAGAGACCATTAATTATAGAGATAGGAAATCAAAGCCTACACTACTGACCGATAGAGGGCGCTGAATTTTAGTATTACCTGAGCAACTATTTAGTATCAGTTTAGTATGAGCTGAGCCTATATTTAAAATCTCAAAAAATAAGTGCCCTAAGGTTTAAAAAAGTAAAAAAAAAAAAGAAATGTTCTGGCAACCGTACTGAATATACACTTTACCACAGTGCAGGGTATATTTTTATTCTGATAGTTGTGAATGATACACTTATAAAAAAAGTTAGTACAAAAGTCTGTTAAACGCGCTCTTATTAAATTGAACTAATTTTTCTGTTATTATCTCTAAAAAAGTTCGTACAAATAGGTCGAAATTCTGCTAAAAAAGCAGAATTTTGACCTATTTGTACGGACTTTTTTTTATGAGTGTAGTTATGAATTACAATTTACTCTAATATGCCACAGCGATTTTTTTTTTGTGAATAACACAAAATTCCATCTAAATGGTTGACAAATGTATACAAATATCAGTTAGTGTTTTAACTGGTTGAGTGTTTATCACAACGTTTGGTAATAGAAAATTATGGCTATTCCGATAGAGTTTCTACAGGGATATAATAGACAAACTTGTTGTCACATGGGCTTATTTGGTAGTTGACTATTTATATATATTTGTTATTTCACGCAGTATTATAATGGCTAAAATTTTATATATTTAGTTGACTTACTAACATATTATCTTTATTATTTGTACCATCATACGGTCTGATAGCCAACAGCTTTTAGGTTGCTGGTCTATTTTAGTAGTTGACTTTCTATTTGTCTTTCCATCTGTCTATGTGTCTGTCTGTCAGTATGCTTTTTATCCATAGTCTGTCTATTTATTTTATAGCTCATTTCCAATTTTCGCCCTATTTGATAAAAAATTTGTCTGTACATAAAATTTTTTTATACAAATTCTTTTATATTCAACAATTTGCTGTGTATGCATAAATTGTGATTTTATTCATTGTGAAAACATGCCCTTTAGCTCATTATTCTATAAAGTTAACATAAATAGTTTGTTGTCAGTGGGTTGGCCTGTGTGTGAAGTGTGGCACAAAGAACAAAAATCGTACTAGCGCTAAAGGCTTTAACTTCTTAAAGACGTACACATAATTAAGTTTTAGCACAATACAGATATAGTAGCATTACATGGTTGCATTCGTCATGCACATGTATTAGTGACAGCAAACGATTTAACTTTAGATGTTTTCAAAATACATAAAAAACCAGTAATGAGACGATAACTTTTTCATACAATTTCATTCATTTTATAAAGTGCCGAATTAATAGATTAAAGAAATAAATCTAAAAAATTGCTCAATAATTTAGCTACAGTATTAGTATCTTAAGCACATTAATGTCAAACAGCAGCAACACGTGTAAATTTTGCAAGAAGAAGCATATAATCGCCATATATAAAAAAAACATAAGTTAGAAAGCAGTTGGTTTTCTGTAGTTTGATTTCTTATGGCAAGTATCATGACAAAGTTTTGTCCCTCTTTTTTTATTCACTGTGTTAAAGTTGTCATTGTACTGCTAAAGCTCCCTCATTATTTTAAGTTAAAATACTATTGCTCGTTTTATGCGAATGTCTGGGGTGTGTTTTCATGCGAACATTTTTTTTTTTATTATGATTTTCATTAGCATTTTTGTCACATAAAAATATCCAGCCTTAAGCTTGTTAAGTATGGAGTGAATTAACTTTTTGTTCTCATAATAATATTATTTTAATTTATACTTAAATTTATTTTAATGTTAAATATCTAAAAGCCTAAAAATTTTAAACAGAAAAATTCACAAAAAATTTTATTGTGCTTTTTGGTATTTATACTTTGGTTTTTTTCCACAGATGTACAGCTAGGAATAAGTTCAGTTTTAACATATGGTATATAATAATACCCAACACCACTACGTGGACAGAGTATAATAAAAACGAGTAAAAAGGTTAAAGTCGGGCATGCCGACTATACAATACCCTACACCAGTCTGGTGTATTGTTTGGATCCGAAATTCGAATGGGTTAAAATGGGGCTTGTGTCAAAATTTTCTATAATGTGAGTCAGCGCACCAAATTTCATTAAAATATCTTAATATTTGCGACCTGCAGTTTGTAACCAAGCCAATTTTGGGGGGACCCTTATATGGGCACTAGTTCTAAACATGGACCGATGTTCACCAAAATCAATAGGCTTCGTCCTTGGGCTGATATAGGTCGGTATACCAAATTTCATCAAAATATCTTAATATTTGCGAGCTGCAGTTTGTAACCAAGCCAATTTTTGGGGGACCCTTATATGGGCACTAGTTCTAAACATGGACCGATGTTCACCAAAATCAATAGGCTTCGTCTTTGGGCTGATATAGGTCGGTATACCAAATTTCATAAAAATATCTTAATATTTGCGTGCTGCAGTTTAGGCTTTGTCCTTGGGCCAACATAGGTCTATGTACCAAATTTCATCAAAATATCTTAATATTTCGACCTGCAGCGTATAAACAGTATAATTTTGGTAGGACCATTATATGGGCACTAGGTCTAAACATGGACCGATATTCACCAAAATCAAACTTTTTCGTCCTTGGGCCAACATAGGTCTGCGTACCAAATTTCATCAAAATATCTTAATATTTGCGACCTGTAGAGTGCGCACAAGATTGCATGGACAGACAGACAGACGGACGGACGGACGGACGGACGGACAGACGGACATCGTTAAATCGAAATAAAAAAAAATTCTGAACCGATCGGTATACTATAAGGTGGGTCTACGACCAATATTTTTTGGTGTTACAAACATCAGCACAAACTTATAATACCCAGACCACATAGTGGTGTAGGGTATAAATATTGGATCTAGACCCAACTTTTAGTATACCGATCGACTCAGAATCACTTTTTGTTTCGATTTAACGATATTCGTCCTTCTGTCTCAATTCTTGTCCGCAAGCTACAGGTCGCAAATATTAAGATATTTTGATGAAATTTGGTATATAGACTTATGTCAGTCCATGATTCTAGTTAAAATCTATCCATTTTTTGGATTAGTGCCCATAGAAATGTTCCCCTAAAAGAGGTTTGTTCGCACGGTACAGGTAGCAAATACGAAGATATTCTAATGAAATTTGGTTCACTGACTCCCATGCGCATATGTACAAAGCCTATTGAATTTATGTAGAATCGGTCCAGGTTTTGGCCCGGTGCTCATATAACGGTCCCCCAAATATGGGTATTTTCACACGCTAGAGATCTCCGCTCTTTTTTTTATAACATTTTGTTATTACAAATAATAAAAAACCATGTTGTCATTGTAGAATACTGTTACATTATTATCTTTTAAAAACGTTGGTTTATTTCCTTTACATAAACCGAGTTCTTTTCTATTGCAATCAAAATAACCAATCCCAACTTCAAAAACCTTTAGATAAACTGGGTTGGTGCTCTGTTGTTTAAAAAAAACACGCTCTTTTGTGCCTTTATTGAGCTTTTACGCTTATTTATTTAACACTGTATTACTTTAAATACAACAATATAATACACACAAAAACTCTAATGATTAACTGACTATACAGTGCTAATAGTCAATTAACAAACTCTTGTACGCAACTTAACAACACAAATGTTAATGCGCAACTTCCCTTTACTTCGTAACGTTCGGTCTTTTATAATCTAATGATCGTTGGTTGTAGAATTGGGTGCTCCAAAAAATTCTTTTTTCAGTTTTTGATCATGCTACCCCCTGAAAATATTTAACAGCACTTAAGGGTTAATTTTCTGAAATTAAACTAAGAATATTATTTTTAGACCTAGAAAAATAATATCAAGAAACTCCATCAATATCCGCTCGGGAATATCTGTTATATTAATATGTTTAAAAAAAATTTTACTTTAACTTTACACAGGGGCAATTTAATGTATTTATTTCGCCCTAATTGTCAGGATTGAAGTATTTAATCTTCTATTGTTATATTCTGGCCAAAACCATGTGGAATTGAAAGAACAAAAAAGAAGAACTTGCCTAAAAGCTAAATAAATGCCAAAAATCGCTGTTTTCTCGAAATCCGCTGAAAGAAAACATCTACCCCAGCCAAATGAAAAAAGCTATTCCTACAATTTTTGTAATTTTTAATCTCCAATATATTCTTAATAAAACCTTAAAGTCGAATCGTTGATTTTTTAAAATTTCTTTAAAAAAAATTTATAAAATTTATAATTGTAAATTTGAAAACAATTCTTGAATTCTGGCCTTTTTGGTACTGATTTAAAATGATTTAGAAAAAGGCAATAACTTATACTTCTTATATAATTTTCTTGGAACTTATAGAATAAAAAACTATTTCTGTAGTAGATTATATCAATAAATTTTAAAATTTGGACCCGAATATATTGATTAAGTGGTCTGCGACACATCAGTTGCCTGGGGAAATTGTAATAACTCGGCTGGTTTTTAACCGATTTAAGCTTTTATTACTTTAATACGAAGAGAAATCCCTTCAAATCACGATTCTTTAATGTTTTTAATTCGAATTAGTTTTAAAATATCAATTTTTTCGAGAAAAGGCACAAAAAGTCATATTTTCCCCTTGTTATCCGTGTCCCAAACTTCAGGGCCGATGCGGCACGTCTTCGCGATATCCGATTATCCTAATTTTTTGAGGGACGTAGTTCTACACCCAAATAAATATTTCCAGGGGCTAGCCCGGTCAAAAGCTCAAAATTTATTTTCCTCCATACAAGCTTGGAACACCCTATTGTAGAAGCTTCCAGTGTCTATGTTTATAATACTCAACATCATTTATGGCATTTAATATTATAGCATATGCTAAGGTGTATACTTAAATATAGTATTACGTTACCATATTGACGTGTTTAGTAAATGCCGTTCCTCAGGATATTTTTCCAGACTTTTCTATACTAGACTAATCTAATTTCGTAACAATACTTTGATATTTTGAATACGTAATTTAACTATACATGGTCTCTACTTTAATATGTATATCGATTTGGTGAGAGCAAAAGCTGAAAATTGTAGCACGGTGTAATAATCTATACTATTTATAATGTTTCCATTTAGTACGAAAAGATTTATGGATTGAAATTTTAAAATTACCTGCCCTTTTTGCTATTAAATTTGTTATTAATTGATAAATCTGAATAAACTATGGGTAATTTTTAATATGATTTTTAAGTATGAGCCTTGGAATTAATTTCATAAGAATTAAATTTAATTTTTTCCATAATTTTGGCCATTTTTTGAGAAACTTGGATAGTTCATGGGGCTCTACAGCTTTTCCCCCAATAATACATCTCTCAACGAAAGAAAAGTCCTAATGTTCCTACTATACAAACAAAATGGACATTTATTAAGACATATTGATGAGAGTACTATAGTTGTTTCAATTATTGTCAAATATAACTTACAACATTACGCAATATGCATTAGGTTTTTGTTTAAGCATCTGATGTCACTAGAGATTAAATACTAATTAGAATTTATAAATACCCAGCAAAAATATGTGTAGGGCATTCAAAACGAAAACTTTTAAATCGATTATAATTAGTGGATTCAATTAATCGACTTTTTGTTTCAATCGATTAATCATGCAAATAATAATTCGGGTTTTTTCTTAACCGATTAATCGAATAAAATTTTAAAAATTAATTGTTTCATCGAACAAAATTTTATGTGAAATAATATACAAATTTTGTTGTTTTAAAAGTATTAAATTTTATTTAAAAAAATAAACGAAAGGAATAAATTTTAAGCCTGGATTAACCAGACATAAAAGTAATATGTATTCATTAGGGTGGTTTTATAAAATAGATTTTCGATTTTTATAGGTGCTCACGCACAGTGCTTCGTCCCCATATAACGATTGGACACAAATAGAAGGAGTGGAGACAGAGTTTTGAAATTTGGTATAGTGACATAGAACACCTTAGTTAAGAAAAATTTTAATTTTTGGAAATATCGGGCCAAGGACTCGCCCACCTCCCATAGGTCCTGAAATTTAAAAATAATATATTAGCTACATAAATGGACGTAAAATTACAAAAATTATCCATTGAGATGCACATAAAACTGGAAACGTTTGTGTCAATTTTTATCAAAATCGAACCAAGGACTCTTAGTCCTGCCATATATCCTTTATTTTAAAATCTTTATAAAACCTGCGATGAAATTTAGCACGTCAATTGATATAAGGTCAAGCCATATTTGTGCCAAATTTAGGTAAAATCGATTCATTAATAAAAAAAAATGCCTTTCACAAAAAATGGGTTTTAAACGCTTAAAATGATTTTTCTAAAAAGAAAAAAATTAGATAGGATTAATATAGGAAACCATAAGAATTCTCCATTTTAGGCATACGGTATGTTCAGCGAACTTATGTAAAACACTACGAAGAATATTTTTGTGGAACATTTTAACCTTCTATCTCTTCAATTAAAGGGACAAAAACGACCCATAAGTTGAAGAGTTACAGGGTTAAAATGTTCCACAAAAATATTTGTCATGAAATTCTATTATAAGTCTCTGAAGATATCAGCATTGAAAATTTAACTTAAAGGCCAGCAATAAGAAAAAACTTAAAATGTGTTTAAAGGTTAATTTCGAACTTATTCAGTATTGGCGTTCAAATGTCCCACAAACCTGGATTTTAGGGATAAACCATGGGATTCTTCCATTTGAGGTATAGGATATGTTCATCGAACTTATGTAAAATACTACGAGGAACATTTTTGTGGAATATTTTAATCCTCTAACTGTTGAACTTACGGGTCTTTTTTGTCCCTTTTTAAAAAGGGCCCAAAAAATTCCCTTTCATTGAAGAGTTAGAGGGTTAGAATGTTCCACAAAAATTTTTCTCTTAGTGTTTTACAAAAGTCCGCTTAACAAATATTATACCTAAAGTGGAAGGTTTACATGGTTTGAATACTAAACACTCTTAAATGCGTGAAATTTTTGTAAAAATCATGAATTTAGGGATTTCAAAAAATCAATTTTTTTTAATTTGTGGTAAAAAATAGTAATAGTACAAAAAAAGAAAAAAAATTTCTAATTTTATATAATTTTTTTATACTCCATCAAACTTAAGTAATTTTTGGATTTTCAACAAAAAAAAAAGTGTTTTTCAGAGCAATAAAAAATAATTGTTTTGTAAACATGTACTAAAGTCCATATTTTAATTTAACTACAAATATATTGAAGTAATTAAAAAAAAATCTTCGAACAAGTTTTTAAAAAAATGTATTTTTGAGAATTGTTTTCGTGAAACAATTAAAACAAATTTTTCTGTTAAGTCATTTTTGCATAAAATTCTCTGAGTTTAGCGCCCTCTCTTGGCGGCAAAAGGAATCACACCAAATATTTTTTTCACATTTGTTTGAGTTACTTTCTTATGTTTAAAAAAATCCTTCTTTACTCACAATTTGAGACAAAATTTCCTTTTTTTGATTTTTGTCCATGGGACGAAGCATAATGGGACGGCCTCAAATCGCAAGTTGAAAAATAAGGTCCACCTTAATGTACATACATGTAGATATTTCCTCAATTTTCGTTAATACACATGTGTGGAGGACATATGTGGAGGCATGTATAGAGATTTATGTATCCATGTATGGGAATTCATGTTTATGATCATGCACGAATATACATTAACCCCTCAATTCATAAATGCTTTGTAAAGTTATAGCAGGTTTACAAAACGTCATTTTCATACAAAATTTGTTCAATAAGCCTCCTATAATTTTACAAAGCGTTTATGAATTTAGGGGTTAATCTGTATGATCCATATATGTGACCTTCTCCGAGAAAAGGCACCTAGTGTGTGAAAATGAAGTTTTGAGAAGAACGCATTTAAAGTTAAATTAAAAATTAAATTTTTAAGTTTTTCTCATTTTTATTGAAACCCTATTTTTGACACACTAGGTCCCTTTTCTCGGAGAAGGTCACATATGTAGATTTTTAGCCGGGTAATTGGTATAATTGGTATTTGTCAATATTTAACCGAAAAAATTTTCGATTATTTTTTAAATAAAATGCTGTAAAATTTGTTCCAATCTCAGACAGCCCCAGCAAGAAGTTGATTAACAGAGGTTGAGTATCCTACAATTTCTTGAGATTCTATGCTCGCTTCTTCTATTAATCTTAGTTAATACAATATCGTATATTTTCTTTAATTTAAAGACTAAAATAAAGTGTTCTAAAATTATTGAAAAATAAATGTTGATTTTGAGTTAAATGCCAAAGAAGTGTTTCCTTAATTTGGTTCAATAAATTACAATTAATCTAAACTTTTATCATACATTAGGTTCAGAAATGTGAATATGCTATTTGAAGTGTTTTTAAAATAAATTCTTTTTTTGCTGGGTATTTAGAAAAACCATTATTCCATATTAACAAGGGTATAATCTAGGATTATTTTGTAGTATTGTAAATTTAATTTAATTCAGTATAATGAATTTAAACCTTTTTTAAGCACTTTAATTATTAGAAAACATTTCAAGTTCACTATAACGTACGTATATTATTTGCGTCATCTTCAAACTGAATAGAAAATTTTTAATTTCCTCACTCACTCAGTGCTAAATAATATCAGTATTTTTTTTTTCCTTTTTTAATTTAAAAACCAAATAGCCCTTTGTCAAAAAAAACAACATATTACGAGTATTTATATAAATATACTTTTATATTTGTACCAATTTACTAATTTTGTAAGTTTTTTAGTTTTGAAAACCCCATGAACATTGAATGTTTGATAAATTTTAAGCCAAACTTAAATTAACACCACAAAGTGTTGTTTCTAGAACCTTTTTCTCAAAGTCGGCAAGTAATATCACTAAAATATCGTTATCAATTCAGAACACTTTTAACTGACTACCGTTAACCTTAAAAAATCGTTACCGAAATAAATGGATTATCGATAACCTTAAAACACCGTTACAGCAATAACTAAAATACCATTACCCTTATTTTTAATTATCTACTCTTGGCAATTTCTCGGGATTATTGAGTATTTTAAATATTTTTACCGAAATAATCTAAAAAGCATTACCCTTACTTATAACCGCTTTGTTTCGGTTACCATCCATGCATTTTCTTTATAACTACCCAGTGTAGAAAATCATTACCAGATATGTGGTTATGTAACTACATACTTGGTAATGGTAACTACTTACTTTTGTTATTAGATTTCTTATTACCTTTATATGGCGATGTCGCGAAAAATAATGAGTTACACACCAGCATACGAAAAATCAAAAAATATATCGTTACCTATGTGCTTACCAGTACTGACAAAAATAATGAGTCTAAAAATAGGTTTTCTAAAAAATAAATTATATAAAAAAAAATATTTTTTATTTTATTTTTTTTTTTAATAAAATTTGCTGGTGCGGGAATCGAACCTGGGTCTACAGATTGCCAGTCAACAGCTCTACCATCTGAGCTATATCGACATGTAATATTTAATAGATGAAAACACAATTGACCTGCTGCACACAAGTAAGCTTACTCGCCAACATACAAAAAATCAAAAAATATGTGGTTACATATATTCTTACCAGAGTTTAAAAAATTTTGAGTCTAAAAATAGATTTCAAAAAATTTTCAAATAAATCTAAAAAATTATTTTCTATTTGAAATAATGATAAAAATAAGTAATTATCAGTAACTCATTATTATATGTTTTAAAATAATACAGAAGGTACCCTCATCTATGAATATTTTATCTTTTGTTATAAAAATAAACAGACTCCGATACAATCACAACACAATACCAACACATGTACGTACCCACAATACACAGAGGTTCAAAATCGTATTCTGGAAGGAAAATATACTTTACGAAAGTACCAACTGCCTCGCTACAGGAAATACTTTGTCACATTAATATCAAAATTAGGCTCGATTATTGAACATTGAGTAAGCTACTAACTGGGACTTTAACTGACATATTTTTTGTTGTTTCTCATATAAAATTTGAATTTCACTAATAAAAGAATATTGGTAAATTATAAAAGGCACTTTGAAGAAGACAGGTTCGGCAGTGTCAACTATAGGAGAATTCAGAGCTAAGTGGAATGTGGCTGTGGATGACAACCTTGGTGCGATTTTGGTTATTTAAAATTTTACTTTAAAACTTATTACGTAATTAATAAAATACTAATACTTGAACTTTCAAGTATAACAACGAAAAATATTTCAAAATGTTAATTTTAGAAAATATTTTTAAGTAACTATACAACACTGGTGTGGATGTATATTGTTACGAAATTTGATTGGTCTAGTTCTGGTAATTTGGAATAAAAATATCCCGAGAAACAGGATTTACTAAACATGTCAGTCTGGCAACGCTACATTTAAGTATACCACAGTATGCTATAGTGTTATACTGTACATTGTTTTGTGTATCGGCTAAGAATAAAGTGTTTGCTGTCTCGGCTAAATCCCAAGTGGTTGGTGTCTCCGCTATGAATAAAGAAGCTATGTGCTTCTTTAGCCTTCTAGTTTGTTCTACAACCGTGGCTAACAATCTGGGTGCCTCTAGAACCTTCTAGTTTGTTCTACAAACAATCTGGGTGTCTCTGGAACACTCGAGCTCATTCTACAATCGCAGACATTACACTATAAAAGGGCTGCAGCTTAGGTTTGGACGGTCAGTCGCGCATTAGCATTAGTGGAGTTAAGTTGTGCCAAGTTATGTCAGTCACGCAGTAGCGTTTGTACAGTTCAGTCGACCTCTAGTAAATCATTGTGAAATTCTTTGCAAAGTAATAAAGTGTTAAATTAATAATAATATTTTTAATTGCGCCAGCCAGGTTTATTCAAAGGAAATAAACGTATGTTTTTGAAGGTAAAACGTAACAATTGGTGTCTGAATTTAGATTGGTTATTTTGATTGCAATAGAAAAGAATCCGGTTTATCTAAAGAAGATAAACCAACATTTTTAAAAGGTAAAAACGTAACAATATTTTACAATATATAATTATACGAAATTTTATTTAATAATATACGATCATATCATTTAGTTGATATAAATTATTACAGCTTTTATGAACAAAACAATTATTGGAAAAAATATGCTTGTTCTTGTGGCGGCGACTTTAGTAATGATCAAGGCATTGGACTAGCTATGTAGTCATATAATTTTGTCAGTTCTTAAATATTTTTTTTTTTTAATTATGGTCAACCAGATTTCAATCTTGTACCTGTGTGCCAGGCATAAGTAAAGAGAAAAAATGTAAATGATTAAAACTGAATAAAAAAAAGTGTACATTTTTAGTATCAGTTTTTTTTTAATTTTTTGTCCTCAGGATATATGACATTGAAAAGGCAAAGAGTAACATAGAACAAAAATAAAAACATGGTATACAATTTAAACAGAGACGGCAGACGATTTACATTAGAGGTGTCCGAAAAAAATTAAAGTTAATTTCAATAGATCCAAAGAGGATATATTTTTTTTTACATAAAAATTTTACAGATATGAAATTTTGTGATAATTGGATCAAGAAAAGTCGAGGCGGATATTTATTGAAAATTTAATTAGTATTTATAAGGCAAAAAATTACTTTTTTAAATTTCTTTTAAAAAATTTTTATCCTTAAATATACTTTGTACACCAAGTAATTACAGAATCTAAATCTACAATTACCCAGACAATTAATAATTCCAGTGTAGAAAAATAACAAAGAACTCATTTTATTTATTGAGAAAAATGGATAAATGGAGCTTATATGCATTTTAGGAAAACGCTTTTAAATCTTTCCTACTTAACTTATTGTTAAAAAAACTGTGACTTTTAAGATAGAGAGCAAATGTGGAATTCTGCAAACAAAAAAACGTCTCGAAAGAATTTTAACATTTTTGTTTCGCAAAAAATAAATTATTTTGCCAATAGTCCACTAATGTACGTCATAGCAACGACAAAGTTAATAAACCGTACTTAAAGGAGGGAACAAATGCTAATTCCGAGTTTTTCGGATGACAGTTAAACTGGTTTATATAAATCGAAAAAGAAAAAAACCAATAGAGATCTGATGATCAGTTTTATATAATTCGGATATGCTTATTACAATGACATACTTTATTTTTGGCTCTAAAGTACAGATTTTCTGCGAAATGTTTTTAAAATTTTGTGGTTTTTATTTCGTTGTCTATATACAAATATTTTCAAATACAAACAAACCAAATAGTGAAAATGCCAGTGGACAGTGGCAGTGCTTTCAAAATTTATTCTTGAATTTCGCGAAAACAAATCAATATTTTTAAAAATTTCTTATTGGGTTTTGTTTAAAAACAGCCCTTGTTTATTTAATACTGAATTTAGACTGAGCAAAAACCAGGTGGTTTTTGTAGAAAACTAAATTACAAAAGCCAAGGAATTTACACTAGTTATTTAGGCCCTGTGCGAGGTTGCTAAATAATTTCTAATTGTTCTTTGAACAATTTTTGAAAACTTTTTAAATTTTATAAAAATTTGGAAACCTGAATTTAGTTTAGATTTTATTTAGTCAGTTCGCACCCACCTGTAGAATCTTCTACGATGGGAGGAGGAAAAATAAAACACAACCTTGTGCGTCGATGGTTTGTTCGTAACAACCACTTTATTTACAAATTTAGAATAATTATATACTAAAATAAAACTAAATATCTTACAACTATATGCCTGCTTAGAATTGGTCTTTTATCTACAGGCTTCATTTCTTTGAATACAAAAGAATACACATTATCTCATGTAGTTTCTGTGTACAAAAAGAAATGATCCCTTGCTTTAATTCTATATTCGTTGTAACAGGGTGTGTCGAAAATTACTTATAAGAGAAACTGGGTGTATCAAAAATGCAAATTTCAGATATTTTACTTGGTTTTTGGCAAAAACCAGGTAGAATCTGGTTTTCAGTTTGTATGAAAATTGTCTGGAAAAACTAAATTAATTTTATAATTTTCGGCTCAAAAACTAAAAGTGTCTAAATATACTATAAAAAATTTCTAATTTCAAAATACAAAAACCTGCTTTATCGACAAAACATCGCACTGCGTTAAAATACTGTTGAAACTGCGTTTATCTGGTTTAGGGTTAACTCTTAAAATTAATTTTGATAATTCTCCATATATAGCTGAATGCCTCTAATGAACATACCTAACAAACAGAAATTATTAGTCATTACTCGTAACTTTAAATTGGAGGTGGTAGTGATGGTATTTAAAAACATTAAATATTTCAGCATTCTTTAATACAAAAACATCCACCAGAGTAATACAAAAATATAAAAGAAAGCATAAACATAGCTGCTAATCTAGCATTTTTTGAATTCTAAGGGAATAAAAAAAAAATAAAAATACTGACATACTGAGATGTTCAACCTTGAAGTTATTTCAAGGTTAGATAAAAGAAACAATTGGTAAAAGGGTGACAGGGTATTAAAAAACTCATTTAAAATAGAAGATATTATCCTAAACTTGAAAACCAGTCTACACAAGGAAAATAAATTAGTTGGAATTAGATTAGATGTATTAAACATCACTCGGTAAACTAAAAATGCTATTTCAACTATATAGCTCTCTCTGAAGCTATTGAAATATTATTATAATATATATTTTTGTAATAATATCAAGGAGAGACCGCATTTCTTAACAATTGACGAAATCAACCGATACTGAATCAAAAATTTTTTTGCTGTGAGTATAATCGTAGAATTAGTCCAAAGAAGTACAAATGAGAAGTAATAAACGATTTTTTAATATTCCTTTCTTAAAAATTTTCAATTTAAAATTAAAAAGTATTTTTTAAATTTATTTTTGTATTACCTCAAAAACAGAAAAATTCAAATTCCTCGAGATAAAAAAATCGATATATCACACTTTAAAATCCGACTGTAAATGCCGAAGCTATAACGAAAAATTAAAAAAGGCGGCCCCTACGTTCGTCAAAAAAAATAATTTTTTTTAAATTGACTTGCAAAAATACCGTATATTCGAAGGTGTACCGCGCTCTTTTTTCCGAAAGTAACCGGTTCTATTACTCCAAAGTAGAACCGATTCTCCTGGAATTAGTTCCAATGCTAGTTTTCCAACAAATCATTAAACAACAAACATAATTCCGAAATCGGTTTTAGTGGACCCTGTTGTAGAATCGATAAAGCGGGAAACCTGTTTATTGTTTATTTATCCACATATGACTTTTTTGTAAATAAAGAAGATTCAAAAGAAAAAGAAAACACATTTTCATGCTAAATATTAAAATAATTCAAAAGTTCAACTTTGACCTTGAATTCCTGAACCGATTTTAATGAAATTGAAACTGAAAAAAAAAAAAAAAAATATTAAAATATCTCAATTGGTTTTTTTATAAGTTAAGTTGGAAGATAAATAAAAATCTAAAAATAGAAAGTTCGTATGTGTATGTGTTTGATCATTTCTGAGTAAAGACAGTAACAGAAAACAGAATAGCAAAGAAAACAATGAATTAGTTACATTGCATTTAAGGCCTTACTTGGGTGAGACAGCTTAGCCATGTCGTCGCACTTCAGTATATTTGCGTTTGTAATGTGTTTTCGAATCCCACAGCCAACGGGTTGTTGAAAAAATTATCATATAGAGACAATCTGACAATAAACATAAAAACAATTAACAATTTAATGGAAAATCATTGATGAAGCCTGGCCATACAAAAAGACAGTAACTAAATCCAGTCCAATTTGAAAATTAATTATTATAATTTTTAGAGAAAAAGGTTTATTCTTCTTTTTAACCTCAAACCTACTAAATGAATTGATATAGCAGGTCGAACACACAGCTGATATTGAAAAATATTTTTTTACGCAATTTATATTTTAGCATTTTTAAATCTCATTGTGAGCCTTCTTTAAATTTTTCAAAAATAACTTTAATCATTTCAATTATTTGCAATTTTTTTTTTTTCTTAACAATTCAGTGAAGGATATAACTATACCCAGCAAAAAATTTTTAGTATTTTGGAAGTAGTAAAAATACGAAGCGCTTAAAAACGCGCTACAAATTCTGCTTTACAGAGTTGCGCCACTTTATGCGTATACAATACACAAAAAATTTTGCAATTCGATTGTATACCCTGCAAAACTGCCTTAAACGAAGCAAATCGTAAGCAAGTTATTTAAAAAATTATAGTGCTACGCTATTCCCTTACGACGAAGCAGGTTGTAAGGGAGTTAAATAAAATGTAAGTTATCCAAAGATTAATGCGCACGAAATCTGAGTCATCTCAATCGTGTTTTACCCTTTAGTAGAGTTTAATGTATAGACGCCATATAAACATGAGTCAGTCTGCATTTTGAAGTCGGCAAATGAATGCATTTATTTTCATAAGAAGTCGCGTTTAAATGCGCTCAATGAAAATCATGAATTTACTGCATCTTTTCAGCAGCAAAAAAAGCACTTTTTCCAAAAAAAAAGTGCATGAATTTATTTGCGGTAAAATGTACTTACGAAAAACATGAATTTACTGCAATTTTTCAGCAGCGAATAATGCGCTTTTTCTCACAAAACAACGTGCTTCCAAGCGTATGGAAAAATCATGCCTTCCGTAAGCAGCTTTGTAAGGGATTAATATTATTTATTCCCTTACAAAGCTGCATCCAGCGAAGCAGGTTTTTTGCTGGGATATGGGGATTCATTATAGAGATAAAAAATCAAAACTTACACTACTCACCGGTACTTAGTGCTGAAATTTAGCAACTAACTGAGCAACTATTTAGTCTCACTTTAGTATCAGCTTAGCCTATATTCAAAAACTCAAAAATTGCTGAAAACTGCGCGGAATATACTCAAATAAAAAAATTTGTGATATCCCTTTGTCTTTTAGCTTGTTGGTTTATTATTTAAATTTAAATAAAAACGAGTAAAAAGGTTAAAGTCGGGCATGCCGACTATACAATACCCTACACCAGTCTGGTGTATTGTTTGGATCCGAAATTCGAATGGGTTAAAATGGGGCTTGTGTCAAAATTTTCTATAATGTGAGTCAGCGCACCAAATTTCATTAAAATATCTTAATATTTGCGACCTGCAGTTTGTAACCAAGCCAATTTTGGGGGACCCTTATAGTTTAAATTTCAGGACTAGTTCTAAACATGGACCGATGCTCACCAAAATCAATAGGCTTCGTCCTTGGGCCAACATAGGTCTATTTCATCAAAATATCTTAATATTTGCGACCTGCAGCGTATAAACAATATAATTTTGGGGGGACCCTTATATGGGCACTAGGTCTAAACATGGATCGATGTTCACCAAAATCAATAGGATGCGTTATTGGGCCAATATAGGTCTGTGTACCAAATTTCATCAAAATATATTAATATTTACGACCTGCAGCGTATAAACAGTATAATTTTGGTAGGACCCTTATATGGGCACTAGGTCTAAACACGGACCGATGTTCACCAAAATCAATAGGCTGCGTTATTGGGCTAACATAGGTCTGTGTACCAAATTTCATCAAAATATCTTAATATTTACGACCTGCAGCGTATAAACAATATAATTTTGGTAGGACCTTTATATGGGCACTAGGTCTAAACATGGACCGATGTTTACCAAAATCAAACTTGTTCGTCCTTGGGCCAATATAGGTCTGCGTACCAAATTTCATCAAAATATCTTAATATTTGCGACCTGTACAGTGCGCACAAGATTGCATGGACTGACAGACAGACGGACGGACGGACAGACGGACATCGTTAAATCGAAATAAAAAAAAATTCTGAACCGATCGGTATACTATAAGGTGGGTCTACGACCAATATTTTTTGGTGTTACAAACATTAGCACAAACTTATAATACCCTGACCACATAGTGGTGTAGGGTATAAAAAGAAAAGTGTCAGTTTTTTTTAACAAAGTTCCACCTAGCGATAACCATGTCGTTATAACTTATTTTTTGGTGATTCCATAACCCTGGTATATACAAAGTTCAGTGAAGATGATTTTAACGCTTGCGTTTGCTTGATATTGCTTTTTCTCCTAATTCTACTCTTCTGAATATATAGTGGGCTCCTAAATTAAAAATTCAGCTTTTCGTAAGACATCGTTTTAATAATATTTTTTTGATCAACTCAAACTTGATCTCGAGACACTGTAATAATTTTAATAACAACACGACTAACGGCAATGTCTGTGAAAATGTATGTCAATAAGATGCCTTCTCTGCATTTTTTAACATTCACCTACAAAGTGTTACATTCTTGACATTCTTTACCAAGAACAGTACAAAAAATTGTTATAATACCAGCAATAGTAAAAATGAAGAAAGATACTTGTAATCTTTTAGTTACAGCAGAAGAAAAAAATTTACACTGCCCAACAAATATCGAGTTTTTGCACAGCCTTCTTTCTACTAAAACCTGTTCAATATATTTTGGTTTACTAAATCGAATCTGAAGTCGAAAAACTGCCCTCTAATCGTCTTTTACAGTTCTTTTTTTAACCCCTGATCAAGAGATTTATTGCAAAGAGATGTGACGTAAAGTTTTAAACAAACTGTAGATGTCGCTAAAATTTAGTAAATTTTGTCAAGGGAGAATTTTATTTTCATAATTTTCTTTAGTAAGATTTTAACAGTGTTGTCATATAAAGGGATTTGGCCTCAAATTAAGGATTTCAGCTTAAGTTTGAGAAAAGATTTTTGAGAGCATACACACAGAAAATAAATTGGTTGGAATTCTATCGGAACTAACGAAATTTTTTCGTTATTCAATAATTTTAACTGCAGTTATTTTAAATTCATCATCAGGAAAGGTAAATTTATTTGTGAACAGAAAATATATACGATGAACCAAAATATTGTCACTTTATCCAAAATATTGGCTTTTCTAACCAACATTGAAAAAATATCAACTTCTACATTACCTTCAGTACCAACAACCACCAATTTATCGAAGATTTAATCATTTGAATAAAATATCGGCAGCAAAAATCTAGTAACAGTTGTGTTTCAATAAAATCGATCACTCTATCGAAAGTATTAGTTTTTCCAATCAATTTAAATTTTTTTTCAACTTTAGTATTATTAATTTCCATTATTTTGGTTATTATAATAATATATTGAAACAAGGAAGAGAAATTTTATTTATCATAATAAAATTTGGAATCTATCATATTTTTTCGTTTCATATATATGCATTAAGGTGTCCCTTAAAAATATATTTATCATTACACACACCAGTTTTATTGGAAATGGTCCCAAAGGGAAGAAATCGATTTTTTTTTCTTTGGAAAACGTCAACCCATGCCGAAAGTTGGACGAAAATGGCCCATTTTGGAAAAAAGTGTAGTACTACATATTAAAAATTTCCAAAATTCGTAATATAGAAAAAAATTATAGTTTATTTCATTTAATAGTCAGCCTAGAATCCAAAATGACCCACGAATTTGATAAAAATGCAAAAACTTGTTTTTTTTTTTAAATAATTTTAAAGATTTTTTCAAATGCTTAATTTGGAGATGTCGATTGCTATTTGTACCAAATAATAGTTGATATTAAAGAAAAAAAATAAATTGGAAAAATGATAATTCGAGTTTGTGTTTTGAGCGACTGCTTTCCAGGACATTTTACAAAAATTGCTTATTTTCTCAAAAATTTAACAAAAAAAAGTATCACTTAAATTTGGCTAAACTATAATTATCTTTACATTTGTTTAAAAAATATTTAACCCTTATTGGCCTGGGGTCAGAAAAGACCCATGAAACTTAATTTTAATTATGACTACTTTAATTATGATTGTAAAGCCATCTGTACCACAGTGTGTTGCAGGAAATAATAAAATATTTTCAATTACTTTTCCCTACAACATTGACCTCTAAAATATTTTTATCCAGATAAGGGCAGGGGTCTCAAGTGTGCCTGAATTGGGAAATGTCGGTTCTTAATGCAACAGTCGGCGCTGATTATGTTCTGAAAATAGTGGGGAGTAATTGTAACTCACCAGTTTTGTACCCAATTCATTTTAATTTAATCAGAAAGCTACTTTAAATAAAAAAAATAGAAGCAAAGTTCGCTTTACCCTTAAGTCCAGAAAATTATTCAGAAGTGACTTAGAAGAGTAAATAAAATTGAATATTTTATGAAGAAATACATATTTTTCACTCGAATTTTGATTGCGAAAATAATCAATTTTTTTATAACATTATAAAGATACAATCACAATAAATCTGAAATGTACACAGAAAAAATCATTAGCCTAAAATATCGAATTAAACATATTATAAAAATAAAGACTGTTTTTAATCAAATATTTAATTGAATCAATTAATATTTTAATTGTTTCAATTAATCGTATACAATTTTTAGTAATTAATAGTATCATTTGACTGGTAGGTACAAAAACAATTAAAATTTTAATTAATATAATCAATTTCGTAATTAAACCCCGTTTTTAGTTTTTTCCGTGTAATTATTTTCACCAGAAAAATAATAGTCTTTTGCATTAAATTTGCGAGAAAACAAATTTTTGTGAAACTCTTTACCGTGAAAAATCTTTTTTTTTTATTATTCAAAATTTTTATGGAATTTAGCAAGTAAATACGAGTAGTTTTCAAAAATTTCTAGGTTTTGATTAAGTGTAATACTATATTTAGACCTGAGCAACAGCTACTTAAAATTTTCACGCCCTACATATTTCTGACACCCTAGGTACTATATTTTGCCACCCTATACAAACACCCCAACAGAGTAACCCCAAAAAAACAATATTTAGAAAGCTTAACACCTCCTTTAGAACTTCCCGTTTATTTCATACTGATGAGTGAGTAGTTTAGAAGTTCTATATTTATTACCACCAGGGATTAACTATTTTAGCAAATTTTGAAGATTTAAAAACAATTCCAAAGCAAGGCACCCTTGATAAATTCTGGATATGAAAATACTCAAACGAAAAGTAATTTTATGTGAAATTAAAATAAAAAGGAAATAAAAAATATTTTGAAGTATTTCTCCGCAATATTGATCCATAAAATATTTTTTACTGGATCAGTGGTTACAAAAAAGCAGAAAATTTTTTAATTAGGATAGACGAATTGATGGAACTTTTTTGACTTTAAATTCAAGTTTAGAAGCCTACGAAAAAACCTTGCCGAGTAGTGTTCTTTTTAATACAAAATAAAATATGTAATGAGAATACATTTTTGGGTTGATTTCAAAATTTGTATAGAAGTATGTATAAGAATTAAAGTACCTAAGTCAGTTTCATTTCGTGTACAACAAATGCCATTCTTTTGAAAATGCTTTAAATTATACTTATTATTCAATCACCCGAACCAAAGAAATATTTAAAAGAGATTTTAATATTAAATTTAACATTTAAAGTCGTAGTATAAATTAATGTGGTTTATTTTTGAAATAAGTATAGGATGTCAAATAAGAAATATTTCCTGTACCTTATATGAATAGAAAAATCGACTTTCATTTTAAATTCCTGTTTTTTTTTTTTTGTAAGGTTTAAGGTTTTTTATGGTGAGTAAAAAAAACGACAGGGACTGCGTACAACAAAAGTTCTTTAAAATTTGCTATAAACAAATTTTATAAATGTTTTCATAAATTGTTAGGGATTTCTTTTCATTAGCTTGTTTTTTTATTTGTACATTTTTTTGTTATAATTCTAAGGAATTTATTGTACATTTTTCCCCCTTATATTTTATAAATAAGGGATCTCCTTGTGGTATTTGATGCAAAATACTTTTTATATAGAATTGAAATTTTTTCAAAAATACCTAGCACTTATTACGTATTGCTTTACAGGATTTTGTTGTTGTTTTTTATATTAAACTTGTGTACTTTTGAAAAATGAGAAAATATTTTACGACCATTTGCCTGAGACGTGTTTAATACTTCAATTGTTCAAAAGTGTGTTAAAATCCAATATTAAGAAATAAAATGAAATTGCTAGCAGTTAGTTTATATTTTATTTCGTATATTGAGTATTAGAGAAGATTGGGAAAAATAACATTTTATTGATATTGACAGGATGTGTGTACTTCAATTTTAAATAATTTCTTAGCAATGAGCAATTTCAACTTTTGGCAGCTTTAGAATACACATTTCCTTTTCAAAATCGCATACATCGATGATCAAAGGTTGACAACTCGTAAATAACAATGAAATTACCAATTGGTATAAAAATGTCAAGAGACTTCAGTGTAATTGAAAAGTAGTTTGGCATGGTTAACTCAAGTGGGAATTTAAGTATCAGTTACGAGGTGTCAACTTATAACTAGCGACATATTTCTTTATTTGCCAAGAAACAAGAAGCAAATAATATGATATTAAATTTAATGCATAAAAGTGTAATATTTTTTCGTTCGTTTACCATGACCTCCTTTCCGTGCAAAAATAAATGCACTTAAGGTAGTTCCAACAGACATATTTAAAGATAGTTTATGATAAAACAGAAGATTTTAACAAAACAATAAAGATAAAACTCTGGAAACTGAAATTAATTAAAAAAGAAAATTACAAGAGGCAACCTAAGCGTATGAGTGTTGTTTGAAAAAAAATCAATATAACTCATACGCAAAATATTAATATTATTATTTCTCATGATCCACAGTGGTTCCAAACCAAAAAAAAATAAAAAAATGGTAATACTTATGGATCTTCTAAACTTTTGATAAAATCGAAAAAAAAAATGTTGACAAGAACTTTTAGAAAATTAGTCTAGTAGCCACCCTATATAGCATTGGGTATGCGACAGGGTGTCAAAGTTGACCGTCTTGGGTATACAATAGCTTTATGGTCGTACAACTTTTACAAATTTGAACCGCTTTGGATGATTTTAGACTTCCTGTAATCTAAATTACAATATAAAGAAAAAACATGCTTTAAGTACCATAGTAGCCCTTAATTTTTTCCTTGATTTTTGTTTTGTTTTTTGCCAATAAGTTTTTTATTATGAGAAAAAATTATTAAAAATTTTGTTGAATCAGAATGAAAACTATTTTCAATTATCTCCAGCCGTATAGAAATGATAGATTTTTAAAATCAAAACTTTCAAGTGCGTCCTGAAAATGGCCTTTTTTGCAAAAAGGGAGGTTATTTCATTTACTTTTATCTCCAAGTTTTTAAAATGTTTTTTAATATTTTTGAACATATTTTAAAGAAATAAGCTTGAGAAATACTTAATAGTGTAATTCCTATGATATTTTTGAATATGCACCTACACCCAACATTGGTCGAAATTAATGAACTTTTAAACCAAAAAAAATGTTTTTGAATATGGCAAAAAAAGTCAAGCCACTTAAATAAATTTTTTAATTTTGAACCTTAATCAAACATGCTCCAAAGGATTTTTCTCTTAATTTCACGCCGCCCGCTCAAGAACACAGAGCTTCGAAGAATTAATTCCTTAATTAATTTTTTCAATTCTGAATTAAAAATTCGATGAATTAATTCACAAAGCACCATATTCAGAATGGAATTAATTCATATTTGTTTTCGTTCGATTTATTTTGTTACGAATGAATTCAATTACTATAGTTCTTTTTATTAAATCAAATGAATTAATTCACTGGTGAACGCATTCAATTTTATAAATCGAACGGAAAAAAGGGAATTAATTCCTTACTGAATCACCACTAAATTCTCTCAATTTCACTTTCGTTCAGTGAATTAAAAAAAATAAAAATACGTTCACTGAATTGAAAGCCTGTTTTCTGTATTAAAAATTTTATTTATTTATAAATAAAATTTTTAATACGAGTACTAAGCAATTTTACAGCGTTTGCTAGTAAAAATAAACAAATTATACATTAAGTGTTAGAGAAACCCGATGAAGTTTATCAACCTACATGATTAAAAACAAAGCCTTTTACTATTAAAAATAAAAACTTTACAGTTATAGATGAATTTGGAAAAATATAATAAGTATTAATTTTTCAAACTTCCCCGTAAAAGGTAGATCCTTGACTATGACGTGTTTCATTTATACGTTTTTTACAATACTAAAAACTCTACAAGCTATTAAAACATGTTGTTGCTTCTCATTTGAATTCAGTGAACGTAATTTTTTTTAATTCAGTGAACGTATTTTTTGTTAATTCAATGAACGTGATTTTTTTTAATTCAATGAACGTATTTTTTTTTAATTCACTGAACGTAATTTTACTATTTTCTGTTCGATTTATAAAACTGAACGCGTTCGCCAGTGAATTAATTCATTTGATATATTAAAAAAAGGACTATAGCAATTGAATTAATTCTTTGAATTTGTTGTTTGATGAAAGCGTTCAGTTGAACGAATTCAGTGAATTACTTAAGAAAATTAATTCATTCAATTCTAGAAAAAATTCAATTCTATTGGTAGTGAATTCATTCAAAAAAGAATTAATTCTTTAAAGCTCTGCAAGAACATCGATAGGGGAGCACATTTTGTGGAAAAAGTCATACTTGCAAAAACATTTACTTTTATTTATAAAAAAAAATATATTAAAACTATTTATTTTTTAAATAAATGTTTTTTTTTTAGTTTGACTCTAGATCATAAAATAAATATCACTTTCTGTTTTAATTATTTTTTCAAATTAAAGAAAGATGATACAATTTTCACAAGTAAAGCACCGTAAGTTGTTTCTCACGTGGAAAAATTTCACTTGATCTTTAAAGGCCTCAAATTGCAATTTAATATATAAATATTAACAATTTTTTAATTATATAACAGAGACACAATCACAATAAACACCAAATATCACTTTTTTCCAAGAAAAATAATAGTCTTGTACATTAAATTTGCGTGAAAACAAACTTTACACAATTTTCACGTGAAACTCATTATCGTGAAAAATCTTTTTTTTTTATATAGAGTATAAAAGTTTTTTCACGTGAAACTCAAACAACTTACTTTGCTAAAATTACAAAGAATAAAAAATTTTAAAGAATTCGATACGGCCAGCAAGACAGAAAAAAAAACATTCATTTACCAAATAAAAGATCAACTATACTATACCCCTCGTTCATCTTGAAAATACATGACACGTTGGAAAATATAATTTAAATAACATACATTTAAATTTAACGGTTCGTTGTAATTCAAAAATTTATGGTTATCATACACAGAGTTGAATAGAGCTAGCTGAGATACTTTAAAAATTAAGGTTGAAAGCCAAAAAGAGTAATAATATCAAAGGATAAAAATAGCATTGTTAGATTTCGTTGATGTTAGTCTAAGTTGAGTTGTTAACATATTCGATTTGCTTTCAACTTTCACAAAAGTAGACGATTATCAATTATTAACCCATCAAGGCAAACGACACTGATGATGGCTTTGTAGTGAAAACCGAAAATACGTATTCTGTCTTGCTGGCCTTATCGAATTCTTGAATTTCCATCATTGGAACTTCCACAACCCTCTAGAGGTCTATTCCTTTCTTATTGGACACTTCAGTATTGTTTTTTACCGGAATTTTATGTTGTCCTGGAATAAGGCGATATTTGAGATCATATGCGAAGTGTAAACAATATTCCATAAATCGTATTCTTGCCTGAAGTGCCGAGATTCCAAATTTCAGAGCATTTTCGTTTACAGAAATTCAATCACTATCTTCATGGAATTGTGATATTATTTTTCCACATATATTGGACTGCCACCTCGATGTTGTGTCTGTTACTTTACCATTAATCATTGTAAATTGTATTTGAAATGAGACTTTAATAACTTCTCCAGATATTTCCACGTAAAGTGGAGACAAACTTAAAATTTCATTTTGTATTCAATCTAATAAAGTTTGTGTTAAAATTTGGCTTCTTTTGCGTACTCGAATCGGATTGGGCAGCATAAAAACTTAGATCCAGGGGTTAAATTACTCCATATGGTATATTCTTGATTCTTGTGCAATTTTAAACCGCTTTAGCGATGTCTTCCTGTCTGCCTATTGAAACTCAAGCAGGTTTCCTTATTTTAACGTAGATACATAAACATCATCGCTAGCAGTTTGAAATTAAAAATTACCAAAATATGTCAGGCTGTCAAAAAGTTGTTAGTGAAAATTAGGGTTTGGGGTTCGGGAATTCCCGGGAAATCCCGGTAAAATTTTGCCGGGAATTCGCGGGAAAAATATATTATTTTAACGGGAAATTTTAAAAATATTAAATTTTTTTAATTGTGTTGTGATTTTTTAATTTTGTTGTGATTTTTTAATTTTAGTCATAAAAAACATTTTAAATACCAAAACAAAAATGTCACTCTTAAAATCTTTTAAAAGGGAATCAATTTATTTGACACTCAAAAAAATTCTTTGTCAAGTAATTAAGAGCATTTCAACTAATAAAGATTTTTCGCATAACTTATTCAAAATTTAAGTAGTAAAACCTAAAAACTTGGTAAAATGTTTAAAAGAAATATGAAAAAATGTTTTGTTTCTTACGCCCTTACTATCTAAATTTTTCAAATGTGTATTTTAGTTAAAGTCGACTTTAGTTAAAATATTGGGTGGCAGTATACCTTTACCTTGACTTGGTTTATTTTTGGAGCATTCTGATTGGTTAATTTATTTTCAACCAATGAAAATGTTTGAAAATATAAATATTTTTGTAAGGTTTTCATACACAAATTGAACAAATCCGTATGATTAACGAGTAAAAAGGTTAAAGTCGGGCATGCCGACTATACAATACCCTACACCAGTCTGGTGTATTGTTTGGATCCGAAATTCGAATGGGTTAAAATGGGGCTCGTGTCAAAATTTTCTATAATGTGAGTCAGCGCACCAAATTTCATTAAAATATCTTAATATTTGCGACCTGCAGTTCGTAACCAAGCCAATTTTGGGGGGAGCCTTATATGGGCACTAGTTCTAAACATGGACCGATGTTCACCAAAATCAATAAGCTGCGTTATTGGGCCAATATAGGTCTGTGTACCAAATTTCATCAAAATATCTTAATATTTACGACCTGCAGCGTATAAACAGTATAATTTTGGTAGGACCCTTATATGGGCACTAGGTCTAAACATAGACCGATGTTTACCAAAATCAATAGGCTTCGTCCTTGGGCCGACATAAGTCGGTGTACTATATTTCATCAAAATATCTTAATATTTGCGACCTGTAGAGTGCGCACAAGGTTGCATGGACAGACAGACAGACAGACGGACGGACGGACGGAAATCGGTAAATCGAAATAAAAAAAAAATCTGAACCGATCGGTATACTATAAGGTGGGTCTACGACCAATATTTTTTGGTGTTACAAACATCAGCACAAACTTATAATACCCTGACCACATAGTGGTGTAGGGTATAAAAATAAAGTCGACTTTAAATTTAAAATACTCCTTTATATTAAGGGCCAATAATTTTCTAAGTAACGTTTTCATTAACAAATGTGATATTTTCAAGTAAGTTTACTTTATTTTAATACACCTGATTTCAAACTAAAATATTCTTTAAATTAAAGGATAAAATGTCAGGAGTATGGAAATACTTCACAAAAAAGGACAATGCATCACAGTGCAATATTTGCCCTAAAAGACCAATGGTTAACTGAGGTATCTAAATTTGGTTATCCGACATCTAAATTTGGTTCACAAAAAAAAATTCTCTTGAAGAAAACAACAACAAGAATAACGTTCCAGCTAAAATTAGCAAAGTACCCGAAGAAAAAAGTGTAAGCTGAATAGGCATTGAACGTTTTACTGGTAGGGCAAACATTTCCTGATATGGTATCCAAATTAGCCGCAGTCGACGGAATGTCAATCCGCACCATAACTAGATTTTCGTTTATTCGAGAAAGTTTTTATAATAAAAACCTGGCATTGCCAAAAAATGAAACTGATGTAAAGAACATTATATTAAATTACTACGATCATGTAAAAGATATCATGATAAATAAATATCGAGCAATATTTCTAACAATAGGAGATTTACTAAAATCTTAGATGAATGGACAGGAATATCACAAAAGGGATATTTGAACATATGTATAAACGGAAATAATTCATTTTATAACCTGGGGTTCGTTTATATATCAGGAAGATGTAATGCTGATGAAATAAGAAGAATTGTAGAAATAAGCCTAGAAGAGTTTTATTTGTCTTTGGAAAATAACATTGTGGCCACCATATCTAATGGGCCAAATGTGATGACACGGTTTGTTTCCGACAGTCCAGTAGTGGGTGCTTTCTGCTGGAATCATGAAATTCATTTGGCAGTGCTTAGAGTAATTTATGTGAAATCAAATGTTCAACATTCTGATATTTTTACTTTGAATTCTCACTACACAGACTGAATTTGTACTAAAATAGTGTTTTTTTTTAACAAAAATTACTTTTATAGGTGGTTTTCATTAGCAAATTTATTCAAAAATATTTCCCGGGAATCAAATTTTTTTATTCCCGTTTCCCGGGAAATAAAAAAGTCCGGGAAATCCCAAACCCTAGTAAAAATGCAAAACTTTTGAACAAAAAAAAATTGCTAAATAAATTTAAGAGAAAGATTTTTTTAGCGAAAGAAATTATTTTTCAGTCTTTTTCACGTAATTTTTTTTTTTATAACAAGTGAGTGTATGAGTAAAAAATCTACTGGTTTTTTGCGCAAAAAAAACATGTTGTTAGGCAAAATTTCTTGTTTTTTCACTTTTTTCGTAGGTCGGAAATCGGGGTTCCATTGGACTTTAAAATCAATTAAAGCCATGCATTAAGTTGCAACTGTTAACAAACAATGTGGTACCAATTAAACTATTCCGAATAGTTGTTAGATTTTCTAAATATGACATGACCAATAAATGCGATTTCCTACTTTACACCGCTTCCCAGTAAAGACCATATTCCCCTACAAACAAGGTTTTTATGACCTCAATCTCTTAAATAAAGTAGAACCAAATTTTACATTACGCAGACCTTCAATTCAATTCGATAATTAATTTTTTTTATATTTTATTTGGATGGAGCATACTTTTCTCTATATGCGCCGAAAATTTCAATAAGAAATTCGAAGGAATTGAATTTCCACATGTTTTTTTGTAAAATATGTTTTAGTCCTAAAGTAATACTCTATGTGGTAAATTTGTATGTAACACTTTTTGTTGCATTTTTATTAACTTGTTTTTATATATTTAGTTAGAATATTCTTCTACCTCAAGTCCAAATTCTAATATGATATTGTCATATTAGATTTTATTTGTTGTTTCAAAAAGGCGTTGATCATTTTCATGATAGACAATACAATTGTTTCGTAGGCATCAACAAATAAAATCTAATATGACAATATCATATTAGAATTTGGACTTGAGGTAGAAGAATATTCTAACTAAATATATGAAAATATAGAAAGTCCAAAAAAACAATTTTTGTATTTTTAATGCAAAAATTAGGATAATTTTTAACTTGTTTTTATTAGAAATAGTATATCTTATAACAGGGCAGAATAAAAAGATAAAAACTACATCAAAAGATGTAAGAATTGCACGCAGTTTTCAAAGAAAAGCCAATGACGAGTTCTTGATGGATATTGAAGACACATCATATGGGGCAGGTGGTGATGGCTTAATATAAGTTATAAAATTAATCTATATATATAAAAATAGGAAAAAATACCAAATAAATTAAAAAATGTACAAAATTATAGCATTTTTACAAAATAATATGAGTAGCATTATGTATAATAATATGTCTGTTCCCGTACTTTACCGAAGTTACACAAACTAGCCCAAAGGCGTTCCCGTACTCAAAATTGCGTGTAAATTGTTGTTGTTTGGGCTGTTTTGGGTTCCCGCGGGTCCCAAATTTGGTGGACATGTAGTAAGCTAGGAGATATAAATTTCCTTCATTCACAATTTTTTGAAATTTTGCAGTTAATCTTAGCTTAAAATTAACTTTAGACTTCAGACGCGTTTTTCTCATAACCATGAGTTCAAAATCGGCTGCCACTGTACAGCTAAGGTGGGTTAACCGATTTCGATACGGTTTTTTTTCTTTTATAGTCAACAAAAACTGTAGTCCTCATCGTGGCCCTTTTTTGAATTTTTTCTTGCCTTTTTTAGAATTTTCAAGTTTGGGTGGCAACTTTGTTAAAAAAATTATAAAAATAAAAATCGGGCCACGATAAGAACTAGAGAATTTATCTTTTATTAAGAATCACTTTACACTTTTATTTTACAATAAAATTTGCCTTTTTTAAAAAAGGCTAATAATGAAGTGGCAACCCTGGCGATTTTAGTTGGAGAAATTTGAAACTAATAATTTTTTAAAAAATATTACAATAACATATATTTGAAATAAAAAAATTACATAGTAAAAAAATTGTTATTTGAATTTTTGACAACCGTTTAAATATGCCCCTTAAAATTCTGTTGTTACAGTATTTACCCCCCTCAAATAATGAAACAAAGAAGGCTTTTGCCGCCCTTTTAATTGCTTTTTATTAACTTCTACTTCCCCTGCTTTGAAATAAAGAATTATTTTTTGAACTAAAAATTCTAATATGACAATATATATAAGAATTTGGGCTTGAGGTAGAAAAATATTCTAAATATATGTAAAAATACCCAACTAAAAAGTTTTGATATAATAATATATTATCATATGACATTTTGTTTAATTGTATGTATTTTGGAGCATATATTTACATCAATACATAATTATATTAAATTATGTCTTAAATATATATCCTTTTTTTATACATATAGTACAAAATATAGTGCAACATATTACATTATCAAATATTGACATATGTATATACCCAGTCAGAAATTGCAAGTGGTAAGAAAAATCAAGCACTGGCATACCATTGGATAACCGCGGTGTTAAAAATAAATGAATGGCAGAACATTCATTTGGGACGCTTAGTCAGAGTTTTCAAAAAGCGTTTGCCAGTATTTCTTCTACAAAAATGTCGGTGGTTTGTTTTTGAACAGCCGGTCCTTTTGTCTAATAATGTTATCATTTTGGAAATGTGAAAGCACTTTTTGTCAGTACTTGTACCAAGAAGCATATACATAAATATGTATATTAGAGCGTACCACCCCAGGTAGAAATTGTCGACGTTACAACAAAAGTTGTACTGGGAGAACACTGTTTTTTACGAAATGCCGGTACTACTTAAAACGTGCTTTGCCAGTACTGTTTTCTGAAAATTAACGAGCTTTTTTTAATTTATTAAAATTAACAATTTTATAAATTTTACGTATTTTTACATCTATTACAAAATTATTTATGTAAGAGAGACATCGCCATTCTTTTCTAGTGAAGTTTCGAAAGAATACATTTGAAGAAATTCCATCAAGTCTCAAGACATTGCCAAAAAAAAATAAAAATAAAAAAAATCTGTGATGTACACTAAGAGGACAGTAAAGTTCTAGCAAACTACTAAATTTGTTATTAAATGTACTGGAATAATACCAAAAAAAATAAACTCCCAAGCTTGCGCCAACGTTGGGAAATAACTACGGCCAAGCGTTTATTGGTGTTATCATTTCGACAACATGGCAGTACAGTGAAAGTTAAAAATCCGACGCATTGCCAGTACATGAACTACCGCCTCCAATACCGGGCCAACATTGTGCCGTTTGCATTTTTCTACCTGGGACCTTACAGCCAAAAAAAAAATTCGCTGTACGCCCTCCAATATGAAGTATTTTTGCAAGGAGGTTTCAAAAAAATGTTTTGTTTTTTTTTTTGCCGAACGTAGGGTCGCCATTTTACATTTTCCGTTATATCTTTGGTAGTTACAGCCGGATCTTAAAGTATGACAGATCGATGTTTTTCTCTGGAGGAGACAACCCAGGTAGAAAAATACAAACGGCACAATGTTGGCCCGGTACTGGAGGCGGTAGTACATGTACTGGCAATGCGTCGGATTTTTAACGTTCACTGTACTGGCATGTTGTCGAAATGATAACACCAATAAACGCTTGGCCGTAGTAATTTCCCCATGTTGGCGCAGGCTTGGGATTTTATTTTTTTGGTATTATCCCAGTACATTTAATAACAAATTTAGTAGTTTGCTAGAACTTTACTGTCCTCTTAGTGTACATCACAGATTTTTAATGTATTCTTTCGAAACTTCACAAGAAAAGAATGGCGATGTCTCTCGTACATAAATAATTGTGTAATAGATGTAAAAATACGTAAGATTTATAAAATTGTTAATTTTAATAAATTAAAAAAAGCTCGTTAATTTTCAGAAAACAGTACTGGCCAAGCACGTTTTAAGTAGTACCGGCATTTCGTAAAAAACAGTGCTCTCCCAGTACAACTTTTGTTGTTACGTCGGCAATTTCTACCTGGGAAGTGTTTTGCTCTAAGGGCCATTGAGCTCAAGTATCCCGTTCTAGTAATTACCCACCAGAACTCAGTTGCTACCACCCTAATGTCAGAAAATTAAAGCTCGCAAAAAATCATTAAACTTTTGCTAAGGAAGTTTTTCGATAAACCCAGTAGAAATTTTTTTATATATTGGTTTCCGAACATAGGGGTCGCCTTTTTAAATCTTTTTTCGTTGGATTTTTCCTTTATAGCAAGACACTGGTTTCCTCGAGGCAAAAAAATCGATATATCACACTTTAAAATCCGACTTTAAATGCCGAAGCTATAACGAAAAATTAAAAAGGCAACCCCTACGTTCGGCAAAAAAAAAATTTTTTTTGAAATTGCCTTGCAAAAATACTTTATATTGGAGGGTGAACGGCGAACTTTTTTTTGAGGTACGGTCTAATGTATATGCTTCTGGCTTGTACCACCTCTTAAAGTGTCCTACCATCGCTTTTCCGTTTGTACGAGTATTTTTCTGGTTAGTTAAAATTTTATATTATTTTATCCTTTTATATGAGGATGAGGAAAAAAACTGGATAAAATTTTATCGAACCATATTTAATTCCATAAATTTTTTCAATTACAAATTATTGAAATTAAAAAGAAACTCAATAACATTTCTGTTTAATTGTAATTCTAATTGAAAATTTTCAATTACAAATTAATGTAATTGTAGCAGAAAGTGATTTCAATTATACTTTCATTTACTTTCATTTCATTTACATCCGTCTGCACTGGCAACCGAGCTATTCCCCGCAAGGGTCTCACATTGCCCTGATTAATGGCAATACCGGTTTTTAAAGCAACAGATGGCGCTGACTGCTGTTTTGTTTTTTCTGGCAACACTGCTTCATTTTTTTGGGGAGCAGTGTTGCCCGAAAAGTTTAAGCTCATTCCCATTTTGAGTATTTAAATCCCCAATGTTACACCCAATTCATTTTAATTTAAACAAAAACTCAATTTAAAAGAAAAAAATAGAAGCTAAGTTAGCATCGCTCTTGAGTCCAGTAAATAAAATTGAATATTTTACTAAGAAATATTTAATTTTTCACTCAAACTTTAAAGGTCTCAAATCTTTGTTAAAATTGTGAAAGTAAAAAAATTGTATTATACGAAAGACAAATCACAATTAAGCTGAAATGCACTGTTTCAATATAAAAGTCGTGAATTAAAATTTCGACAGAAAAAATTCTACACAATTTTCACAAGAAACCCATTATGGTGAAAAATCTTTTTTTTCTAAAATTTGTATGGAATTTGACAAGTAAATACGAGTAGTTCTCAAAAACTAATAGTTTTTGGTTAAGTGTAAACCTAGTAGGTGTAAGTTCTAGGGCTTGTAAACTCTTTTGAATACTAAGTGTGCATAAGTCGAGTTTACACGATTCAGAAAGTCTATAAGAGATTAAATGAAAACCCCTGGAACTTTTTGAACCTACACAAAATTTATTTTTCTTAGTCCTTTGCATGTAACAATTTCAGTATTTTGAAAATAGAAAGTTTTTTGATTAATTATGGAGCTTGGTTGCTTTTCGTTATTTCAAGATTTATAAATATTTAGAGAACATTTCTTCAATAAATAATTCAAATATTTTGTAGAAATTTTTAAATACTTTAACAGACCTAATTTGATCGACTTTAATTTAAAATAATAGGCATATAATTTATCCGAAAATTCTTATTTTCCCCATGAATCTGTCCCCAAACCGAAGTCGAAATCCCTAATTTGTACCCAAATCCCTTTACCTGGCAAAAAAATTGGACCCATGTCAAATTCAGTTGCTGACGAATCCGGCCAAAGAATTTAATGCAGTGCTTCGCACACCCATATCTAATTGTTACTGATTCCAGGGCTTTTAAAACTGTCCACAAAGATGATAATTTATTCAAATTCCTGTACTCATAAGAGTAATTAAAACAAAAAACGGTGTATTCACATTACTTTCCATTTTTATGTCAATTACTTAGACTTCAGCCTGAAAAAGGCTAAAATCGTTTGGAAGTCGCACGGAAACCCGAATGTCTGGTTCGCCGACCCTGTTCATGTCTCCATCTTCGAACCGACCTCATACGTCGATATTTCTCCACTCCGAATAACGGAGTCAGCGGCCGCCAGTCTTCCCTGGTCGCTACGATAACCTCAAAAATTTTACAGAAGTTCACTAACATAGTAAAACATGGAGTTAGAAAGGGAAAAATTTCCCTTGAGTACTCAGCCCAAACTGGGAAGTTGAAATTTGCCACTAATATAGGGGATTTTACCTGAAGGATTTGAAGCCCTTCATCTTTCACCACCTTTCACTTCTTCTCTATCCCCTTTCCAAATGAAGGAACTCGTTAATTAATAGGAAGAATTTCCTAAAAGCAAAAAGGTAAAGTGTCCCACTTTACGTTCTGCCTAAACCCCTTCTGCCAGAAATCTGAAATTAAAAATATGTATTCGCTGGGCTAGCTCACTGAATAGTAATTTTTTGGAATTTCCAACAATAACGTCGTAGAAATACGGGTAAATATAATAAAGTTCCCCTAATCATAATAAAGTTCCCCTAATCAGACTAACCCGCTAGGAAGTTGAAAATTGGCATGTAGATTTCAACTATGGCATCGACATTCACTAAGATGGAATTTTTGGAACTTTTTAAGGACAGTGAGATAAAATGGAAAAGACTCTCCATTAACGTCCTGCACAATCCACTTATTATGGGTCTAATTCACTTTATGGATTTTTGTTAAAAAAAAATAGTGGTATAGAAGGGGCTTAAAAGGGAATATTTGCCCCACTTAAACACGCCTTTTCAGTAAGATATCTAAAACTTGACATAAATACATCAACTAATAAAGGAATAAAAAAATTTAATAAAATAATAAATTATTATTTTAGCATACATAAAAATACACATAAATTATTTTACGCTGAAATACATATTAAAATAAATTTTAATTTTAGTTTTATGAAATATTAACAAACTTTACATAAACATTAAAATATCTGATAAATAATTCATAATTATTATTTTGTTATGTATTTTTAGGCAAAAATTAAAACTACCATAAATTAAGTGTTTACAGCCAACATGGTGGAAAATATTTCAACAGTATCATTAAAGATTGTGATAAGGAAACCAGGAAATTAAGTGAAGAAGGCGGAGACATAATACAAATGGTGGGTGTAATGGAAGTGTAATTTAAATGGAAATAACTTAAATACCTGTAAGAGCAATTAAAATAAAACGATTAACAAAATTAAGTGTATGTAATTTAATATGAAAACCACTAAAATGAAAAAGGAGTGACTGATAAAAAAAATCCACCCTAAAAAAGTTAAAAGATTATATGACACATAAGGCTTCAAGCCATTTCTCACAAAACATTAAACAAGAAGACAGTATTTTAAGAAAATAACAATAACGATAAAAACATAAATCACCCTCTAGTGGTGATGATGAGATGGTGTCGTTTGTAGTTTTTTAAAATATTTACAAAAACACAAATGAAAAACGCCCAAATCGAAAAAGTTTAAGAAACAAATAAACATTTTTAATAATTTTTCAACTTAAGACAAAAAACTACAAACAAGAAATTTCACTGTGAAAGACAGTGAAAAAGTACACGCTGCTAAAAGACAAAAAAAGATAAATGTTAAACATTATTTCGCAAGTAAAAAATGTCACATAAAAAACTTTGTCAACATCATTATTTTACAGCATACCAGTAGTAACAAAAAATAGACCGTCATCATTACAACCTTATAATCTCCAACATTCCATCTCCTTGCACATTTTTAGTGAATGAAATAGTAAAAAAGCAACAAGAGGAAAAACTTTTTTTGAAATAAATTGCTAAAACCAAAACGTCAGTAAAGCTTATGCTAGACTTTGATATATTTCCTTAAAACATAAGGAAAATATAACGATAAAAATTTGAAAGTGAACCAGCTTCTAAGATTCTAACATTCTTAGATTTTCTTAAAGTAAACGCAGAAAAACACCAGCCACTAAAATGCGCGGTCGTCATTTACGTAGACGCTTTAGTTTACAACCATCCTTTATGAAAGATGATAGTGCTGAAGATAAACCAAAACGTGACAAGTAAGTTTCAGTTCTCTTTGCATGTACTATTTATTTCAATAGTTTTACTTTATATTGATCTATATAATAAGAGAAGGATACACAGAAAAAAATTTAAAAGGAGTTTTAATTACGAAATTGATTATATTAAATAAAATTTTTTTGATTTTCCACCTGTCACTCACATGATATTGTAATATTAATTACTAAAAATTGCATATGATTAATTGAAACAAAATTCGCTTGAAGTGGTAACCATATCAATTAAAACATTAATTGAAAATAATAAAAAAATATGATATTGACCAAAAAAGAGTATTTTTGAGGGGGGTAAATGCTATAACAACAGCATTTTAAAGGGCATATTTGAACGGTTGTCAAAAATTCAATTAATAACACTGTGAGACAAATGGTAGGGGTCAGTGATCGGGAAGGGTTCAAACTACCGGGGAAAGTTATATCGGTAAAAAGAAATTATACGTGTCCCGGCGTTTCGCTGGGTCACCCCTAGGAATTGAGATATATCGATTTGACCTTTGGTGCTCTTTTTTTGACATAACTCGAGAACCACTAGTCCGATTTTGCTCAAACAATTTTAAAAATTACAATTCCTTTAATCTGTTCATATAACGTTTTTCTATATACTCAACAGTTTTGCCGGTAAAAATAAATGTATGAAGAAAAAAATATTTTTTGCCTAAAATATTAAAAAAAAGTAATAAACAAAAGGTTATTGATTTTTATGGTAGCGGTAGCAAACATTTATTTTTACCGGCAAAACTGTTGAGTATATAGAAAAACATTATATGAACAGATTAAAGGAATTGTAATTTTTAATTTTTTAAAATTGTTTGAGCAAAATCGGACTAGTGGTTCTCGAGTTATGTCAAAAAAAAGATATATCTCGATTCCTAGGGTTGACCCAGCGAAACGCCGGGACACATATAACTTGTTTTTGACCGATATAACATTTCCCGTTGGTTTCATCCCATCCCGATTTTGACTGTCGCATAGTGTAATATTTTTAATATTTTATTTTTTTATTTAAAAAATATGTTATTGTAGTATTTTTAAAAAATATCAGTCTTATATTTCCTTAGCCAAAATCACCAGAGATGACACTTCATTAATGGCCTTTTTAAAAAAAGGCTGTGCAGCCTTCATTAATTATCGGAAAATAAAAATGGAAAGTGCTTCTTAACTCCAGATAAATTCTCTAGTTTTTATCGTGGCTTGATTTTTATTTTTAAAATTTTTGTTAACAAAATTGCCACACAAACTTCAAAATTTCAAAAAGGCAAGAAAAAACACATTTGCTCGGGGATATAAAATTTATTTGACCAAAATTCAAAAAAAGGGCCATGATAAGGACTAGAGTTTTTGTTGCCTACGAAAGAAAAAACCCGGATTGAAATCGGTTAACCCGCCTTGGCTGTACAGTGGCAGCTGATTTTGAACTCAAACTTGTGGGAAAACGCGTTTAAAGTTTAAAATTAATTTTACGCTGAGAAAACAGAAAAATTTCAAACCACCATGTGTAAACAAAATTTATATCTCGCAGTTTTCTACATATGCACCAAATTTGATGGTAGAGAATTTATTAGACATTTCATTTCGGTCAAAATCTTTTATTTCGTACTTTAGTTAATTTGTTTTGTATTTGTATTTTATTTTTTATATACATTGATTATTTTTATGGCTTATAAAAAGCCATCAGTACCTGCCTTCGCCCACCATCGAGGAATCGTCATTGGATTTTCTTTAAAGACTGCTTGCAATTCTTGCATCAAAGACAATCATAAAAATAGCTCCCAAAATATTTGGTGCACAAATTTAATGCATAGAATATTAAAATATATTTTACAAAAAAATTTGTGGAAATTTTATTTCTCAGGATTTTTTATTGATATTTTCTGAGCATATACTATCCAAATAAAATATAAAGAAAATTCGAAAACAAAATATTTCCTAGAGTCCATACCCCCTTTAAGTTACGATTGTATATCTGAGGTACTATATATGTGTAGACTTTGTTTTTACGCAAATTTAATGTACAAGACTATTATTATACCCTACACCACTATGTGGTCAGGGTATTATAAGTTTGTGCTGATGTTTGTAAGACCAAAAAATATTGGGCCCAGACCCACCTTATAGTATACCGATCGACTCAGAATTTTTGTTTATTTCGATTTAACGATGTCCGTCTGTCCGTCCGTCCGTCCGTCTGTCTATCTGTCCATGCATTCTTGTGCGCACTCTACAGGTCGCAAATATTAAGATGGTATACCGACTTATGTCGGCCCAAGGACGAAGCCTATTGATTTTGGTTAAAATCGGTCCATGTTTAGACCTTGTGCGCATATAAGGGTCCTACCAAAATTATATTGTTTATACGCTGCAAGTCGCAAATATTAAGATATTTTGATAAAATTTGGTACACAGACCTATGTTGGCCCAAGGACAAAGGACAAATTTTGGTGAACATCGGTCCATGTTAAGACCTAGTGCCCATATAAGGGTCCTACCAAAATTATATTGTTTATACGCTGCAGGTCGCAAATATTAAGATATTTTGATGAAATTTGGTACACCGATCTATATCAGCCCAAGGACGAAGCCTATTGATTTGGGTTAACACCGGTCCATGTTTAGACTTAGTGCCCATATAAGGGTCCCCCCAAAATTGGCTTGGTTACAAACTGCAGGTCGCAAATATTAAGATATTTTAATGAAATTTGGTTCGCTGACTCACATAATAGAAAATTTTAAATGTTGCGCTGTGGAAAAGCTATACAATTGTACACTACAGTTTACACATCCTTAAAAGAATATTTACGAGGGCAGTTCGAAATGATCTTAGCCTAACAATGAAAAACAAGAGCTAGATTTTTAAAATTATTTTATTTCAATATAATCTCCTGAAACTTCAATACACTTAGTCCAACGTTTTTCAAGCAATTTGATCCCTTGATTAAAATGATTTTCCTGAAGCTCCTCAAAATAATCGTTTACAGCTGCCATTGCATCTTCATTCGAGGTAAAACGTTTGCCAGCAAGGAATTTTTTTAGATTTGGGAACAGGTAAAAGTCATAGGGAGCTAAATAAGGAGAATAACGTGGGTGGTCAAGCAATTCGTACTTCAATTCGTTGAATTTTGCCATTGTTAACACACTCTTGTGGAATGGTGCGTTGTCTTGATGAAAACTTATTTTTTTGTGTTTTAAACCAGGTCGTTTTTCTCGAATTTTCAAATCCAATTGATCCAAAAGGTTACAATAATATTCCGAATTTATTGTTTTACCTTTTTGAAGATTGTCGATCAATAAAATATCTTTGTAATTCCAAAAAAACCGTTGCCATGACCTTACCAGCCGATTGAACTATTTTTGCCTTATTAGGTCCATTGTTTGGATTGTTTTTTATCTCTGGTGTATAGTGATGGATCCATGTTTCATCAGCAGTTATAAAACGATGCTTAAAATCCATTTTATTTCGCTTAAATCGATCCAAAAAAGCTTGAGAAATTTTCATTCAAATGCGTTTTTGGTCAACTGCTAACAAATGCGGCACCCATCTTGCAGAACGCTTTTTCGTCTGTAATTCTTGATGCAAAATGTACTCGAGCATTTAAGATGCCTCTGACATTACGTATTTCACACACTTTCACTCGTCGATCGTCTAATACCATATAATAGACCTTAGCTATGATTTTTTTTAAAGAGAAGCAACACTCATGAAATTCTTCCTATTAATTAACGTGTTGCCTCCTTTGGAAAGGGGATAGTAAAGAAGTGAAAGGTGGTGAAAGATGAAGGGATTCAAATATGGCAACACTGTAATTTCGCGAGATGTTCAATTTTAGAACAGTTGTTGCGCGCTATCTGATGGTGAGTTGGCGAACTTTGTTGAAGCTTTTTCTTAGTTCATAGTCCTGTTATATTATTTTACTTCGGTGGGGTTAAGTGATATGGGAACACCGAAGGAGGACGCTGCGATATGTATGAGGGATAGGAAAAACTCATACATTTTATTATTTTTTCATAAATTGATGTTGCCTTGGTTGGGGATCGAACCTCACGTGTAACAGTCCAACACGCTAACCATTACACCACAGTCATAATTTCTGGCATTGTTGCAGTTGTTGGACGCCCACTTCGTGGTTCATCTTCAATGCTTGTACGACCACGTTTAAATTCAGCATCCCAATTTTTTACTTTTGCATATGAAGGAGCACTTTCACCTAACACATTCACCATATCATTATGAATTTCTTGTCCCGATAAACCTTTCTTATGTAAATATTTAAGCACACCATGAATTTCTAATTTTTCCATTATAAAAAAATCACTGAAGCGCCTTTTTTGAAAACCTGTTACTATACGAATGAGTTGATAGATCGAAATAAAATTTAACATATGTTCATATGACGGAGGGAAGTTTCCATTCCATAAAAAAACCTTATACTTTTAGCAAGTAAGTTTATTAGGCTCTTGGTCTTCAAATAAAACTCATTATATGTATAAGCAGTTCAACATGGCAGTACAGTCGCGATATTTGTTAATGAAGTATAATTTTTTGTTTATATCACAATCTCCGAGAAAAGGGGGTTGTTTTGGTATTTCTCATAAAGTTATGAAATTTGGCATATAGTTATGAAATTTGGCATATAGCTTTCTTTTATGACGAGAAGAAAACCAACTAAAGAATTTTTGGCTACTCGAATGTTTAAGGGGTAAAACGGAGATGAGAAGTTTCAAAATTTTCGAACGTCATTTTTAGGGGTAGGAGAGGGGGATGGGGGCAAATACGTTACATATTTTTTTCTAATTTGACTACCCTCAACAAGAATCTGAAGTCGAAATAACGATATATCCGCAAACAACAAGTCGGTAGTGAAAGGGTTAAACAGGATTTTTTATTATAAGATGCCAGCTTAAAAGCCCGCTACTTCATTAACGGTACACAGAAAGAATTTACAAAATTCTAATTAAATTTTTAAACACATTTGTCATACCAAATTTGTAAATACAAAAAAAACTTTTTAAAAAGGCACCAACAAAAAAAAATTGTAAACCCAGCCAGCAATTTCGGAGCGCTCATAAATAAGATTCTTAAATAGCTCACAGAAATGATTATTGTTTTTTTGAAAACACTCTTTTTTTGGTAAAAAATATGAACCCTCACAAAACAACCCAAATCAAAAAACCTGTCTCAAAATGAGGGTTCATTTTTCGGACTCAAAAAATACTACAAAATTATTTAAATTTATGAGGAAAATTTCGATTTTATACGTTCTTTTTTCTGAGTCATTTCTGAGTACACACGGGGCTCTTTTGGACGGACCACTTTCATAGGAAAAAGTGGAAAAATGTTTATGTTTTTGGAGCTCATTTGTAAATCATTAATAATCATCTTTGTTTGCTGGGAAATCCAAAAAAAATTTCTTTTTTTTTTTTTGTACCTTTGAATTTTTATTTTAAACAATTTTTATATGAAAGATAACAATTTACAAACGAGTTACAAATATTTCAAACAAAAAAATTGTTGGGAATAAAATTTCAATTTAAAACAAGATGTGATTGCTTTTACAAATTCCCATTGTTGGTGCCTAGACCAGTGGGACACATTCACCAATCCCATTTTTGTCCAATGTTAAGGGAGATAAAAAATTGGAAAAAATATATTTTGTGCATTTTTCAATTGCCTTTCCTTGACATCCACTTTTACGAATTTACATCACATGTGGTAGTAGACAGACGTACTTTTGTGTTTTTTGGGGTGCCAAAAAAATAATACGAAGCAACCACATTTTCGAATAACTTCCTCAAATCGTATGAAAAAAAATAATTTTTCATTATGTTAGACCTATGATCCTAAGCTTTCACAAAATAATAATTTGATTTTAATAAATGCTTAAGAATTGTGAAAAAAATATTAATTTTATGTTAGTGCCTGTCTCTGGGGTACAATCACCAGATGGCCGCTGGAGCTACAAATAATAGTAAACTAGGATAATCGTATTCATATTTAAATTTATAGTAATATTTTAGATTTTTAGAATTTTGAAGAATCATTTTATTATAATTTTGAATAATTTTTTTTAATATAGTGAAGACTTATTAATTAAAAAGAATCACACGTCTTACATAACTTATTCCAAATTATTTATTTCAATCATTAAAATATTGACTTTGCTTTATTAACAAATTTTTTTGTTGAAATTGTTTCGAGCTTTTTTTTGGCGAATGTCCCCCAGGTTTGGGGTAGTTTTGCCGTTTCGGGTTACTTTGAAAATCATTAAAAAAAATAATAAAAGATATGCAAATAATTAGAATAAAAATCATAAAAATTAAAGCTAAGATATGTAGATCTTCAATTTGAAAGTAAGTTTTGAAATATAATTAGTGGTTAAGAAATGATAATGCTTTGAAAAAAAAAAGTGGCGAAGGATCCCCCATTTACCCTACTGTTTTTTCTGTGTAGTTTGAAAAATCAAACTTGAATTTAGTTTTTTTATAAAAATGTTCCTCTTCTGATAACTTTATTAAAGCTTCTCTTAATGAATGGTTCAATTTAAGATTTCTGATTTCTACTTCAAAGATTTTCACTAACTATTAGCAGGATATTTTTTCCATATTAGAACCCATTTATTGCACAATAATTCCGCTATAAACAAGAACGCCGTACATGGGCCCGAGAAAGATCGTGGCCTTTCCATATGCATAAATGTATGTAAAGTGCAGGACGTTCTGAATTCAAGAGCCAGTTTCCAAACATTTTTTTCCACAAATTGAAAAGAGACTTATACACTCACAATATTTTATTCTTAAAAACAACCTAAAATACCTATTAAATTAATTAAAAACACAATTAAAAAAAGGACTACTGATTTTTCATTATATTCAAACCATTTTGCTATTTATTTTCAAACATTGTTTAAACAATCCATAAAAGAAACAAAAAATTATTGAAAAGTCTATTAAAACAATCATCAATTTTTAACTGACACAACGTAAAAAAACGGTTTTGTGGTTTGTTTGTCCATATTTGAAAGATTTTTTTTTTTTTGTTAAATTTTCAAAACACTACACCATACACAACACAACCGTTCATGTTTTTATTGGCTATGTTTGTGTGTATGAGTAAAGAATTTCTTGTAATTTGAATTTAAATAATTTCGTATATAAACAAACTATTTTAACAAAAACGAAACCCGAAAATATTTGAATTTTTTGTTTTAAAACAGACAACAACGAAATTATTTAAATAATTTTTTATAAAAATAGAATATTTGACTGAAAGTAACAACTCCTACAGACGATACATATTTTTTTCTAGTTTGTTTTTTTATTGATTGATAAAAAAGTTAAACAATGTGTTTCAATGTATTTTAATTGATTCTTCAATTGAAAACAAACTTTACCTATTACTTTTTAAATAAACCCCAATCGGTTATGGAAAATATATTGTGAGTGTATGAAAAAGGCAGTACTTTCTGAATTCAGGAGCCAGTTTCAGAACATTATTGTTGCACAACTTAAATAAACTTGTTTTCCCGGGTAAAAAACTTAATATGGTGTCATACATAATTATATCTTTTTTGATAAATCCCCATATACAACGACATACAACTTGATCCGAAAAATGGGTCATCTAGATGTGTCTAATTATATCAAATTAGATATAATTTGATAAAGGTTGATCCGAGATTTGTCCATATCCAGGACATCAAATTATATCTAATTCGATATAAATATATCTGATTTTATAAAATTTTGTCTGATAGTAGGCATACTTTTTATGCATACCAGCTATTAAATTGAAATGTCTATGGTTTTAACAATTTTGAAGACCCAAATTTTAAAACATAAAATAAAAATTTATTTGAATACTTTTGTCTTCTAAATCGTACGCATCATTTTTTAATATGATTTTACATGCAAAAACATCACGTGAAAATTATTTGGCTATGGAGTAATTAACTCTGAATTTGCAGATAACTAAATTTGATGTTGAACTATATATTAATTTGTATGGGATTATATAGAAAGTTATATAAAATTCAAATATATTTTTTGTACAACGACACATACAGTGTTATAAAACTTAGTATCAAATCATATATAATCATATCGATCACTACATATAATTTCATTAGTTTTATAAGGCTTATGTAGTTATATATGGAGTCAGATTTGGGGATATGTAATAATATCAATTACCATACAAAAAATTCGTTGAAAAAATAATATCAGATGTAGTTGTATATAATGATATGTGTCTTAATGTTACTCCATTCATTGTCAGATATAGCCCAATCACATTATATGTGACAATATATAACTATTTTTACTCGGGTTATCTTAATTCGAAATTACATCTACACTCTAATAAATTTTTGTTAAAATATACTCTATTAAAAGGAGGTAACATGATAACTACCTTTAATTGGGCAAAAATAGGCACAATGTGTAAAATAAAAATGTATAGACACATTGTGTTAATAGTAATAAACACAATCAGCGGTATTCATAAGCAAAATTTAGGTACTGTATATCCGCTTAATAAGGTTTTCTTATTCATAACACTTTTTACTAAACGACGCACAAACCCTGCTCGTCTCATAAACAATTGGTGTCATTCTGACAACAGCTGTTGCAATTGAGAAAATTCTTATTTATTTATTTTAACTTTTTTGTCCCGGTTTAAGTTAAATTATTCCCTTCTAAAAATTTTTTAATTGTTCTATACCCGGGTAAAAATCTTAATATGGTGTCATATATAATTATATCTTATTTGATAAGTCCCCATATACAACCACATACAGCTTGATCCGAAAAATGGGTCATCTACATGTATCTAATTATATAAAATTAGATATAATTTGATACAGTTTTATCCGAGATTTGTCCATATCCAGGACATCATATTATATCTAATTCGATATAAAAATATCTGATTTTATATAATTTTGTCTGATAGTAGGTATACTTTTTATGGATACCAGCTATTAAATTGACATTGAAATTTGCTTGGTTTGAACAATTTTAGAGGCCCAAATTTTATAACATATATTAAAAATTTAGTTGAATGCTTTTGTCTTCTAAATCGTATGTATCATTTTTTAACATGATTTTACATGTAAAAAAATCACGTGAAAATTATTTGGCTGATGTTGAACTATATATTAATTCCTACGGGATTATATAGAAATTTATATAAAATTACAAGAATATATTTTTAGTATGACGACACATACAGTATTATATAACTTAGTATCGAACCATATATAATCATATCGGTCACTACATATATTTTGATTAGTTTTAAAAGGCTTATGTAGTTATATATGGAGTCAGATTTGGGGATATGTAATAACATCATTTACCATACAAAAAATTCGTTGAGAAAATAATATCAGATGTAGTTGTATATAATGATATGTGTCTTAAAGTGACTCCATTCATTGTCAGATATAACCCAATCGCATTATATATGACAATATATAACTATTTTTACTCGGGTATGTATTTTTTTTCAATTTCAGTTTTGTATAAAGCGTAATATTACGAATATATATTTCTTTTTTCAAAAACAGGGTTGGTGAAATTTTAGTTAGACAGAGGATATCCAAAAGACTTATGAATAGACTCGCGAACATCCAGTGAATAAGCCTAAAATACATTCTAGTTGTGAACTCGTTGTGTGTAGCGCACATCGAGTTCGTAACTAAAACTTATGAATACGGCTGAATGTGTCTAACAGTATGTCCTTAATGGTATCAAAAAGGTTCAGCAACATTTGAATTTTGTTTAAATTTTAATTTTTTGTGTCTAAGAAAGCTGTAAAAAATGCATGAACTTATGTTTAATATGTCTAGAAACTATAATAATAATGCATAATATAGTGAAAGTAGTCAGAAACTCGATTAAATGAACACACTGATTATGTAAATTAAAAATTTTACTGATCTTGAACGTGAATAATTTTGTTTTTGCCATGATATCATTGTTATTAATGTTTATATTTAAGAATTTGGATACCTTCTCTTTTATTATGTTTTATTTTTTTTTTTAACAATTCATCATGTTTCCAATTAAACATTACTACTATTTTATTACATAATAACTAAATATTTACCAACCTCTTTATTCTACAACCCTCCTTTAATATATTCATCATTGTTGTTTCCTTGAATTTTATATCTTCCTATTATACGATAATTATTGCTTAGTTTTTGTGTCTTTTTTATTTAATTATTTCTTTCTCAAGATAATTAAACAAAATTTATGTGTCCTTTTTTCTTTTAAATTTCTGGGTACATATTTTATTATAATTTTATACTCATTTGAATATTTAATGATTGTGATGCTGTTACGGTTGTTTTGTCTTATTATCTCTTGTTTCAATATTGACTTTGACACAATTAAATATTTGGATTTAAAGCAAAAGGAAAATCTAAAGTAGGCACACATACCAAACTAACAAGGAAGCTATTCCGAAGGGTGCCCAGACTATCTTAATGAAATTCGGCTATTTTATAGAAAATAAATAATAAAAAAAATTTAAATTGCTGCCATATAAGAAACTCAACAACACAGTACAATTTGCATCATATCCCGGGAAGTGGAGCAAAATGGCGTTAATTAAATTTCAATAAATATAGTGGAATATATTATAATAGGTGTAATGAAAAGTGGTAGTGACAAACACCATCACAAAGACATTACCTTAGATTAAAAAATAAACTACGTCATTGTAATCAGCATGTCCGAAATTTGTAGAATTAATGGTCAGAACTCTATTAACTTTAATTAAAGTTAAGATTTGTTCATCCTGTGTTATCATTAGGGTATTCAATTAATCGACATTTTAATTGAATCGATTAATCGTTCAAATAATTATTCGGGTTTTTTTCTTAACCGATTAATCGAATAAAATTTTAAAATTAATCGATTAATCGAAAAAATGTTATGTAAAATAATATACATACATACATTTGTTGTATTTTTAATAATTTTATTTAAAAAAAAAGAACAAAAAGAATTTCGGAAACTCTTCTAAAATTCATAAAAATAAAAAATGTTATAATTGAGATCATATTTTATCAAAATTTTTATTATTTCTGTCCTCTCTGTAATATTTTCAAATTTTATCCAAATCGGGGAGAACCACACCGAAGACCTTTCTTTAAATTTACGATTTTATAAAAATTAGCCAGACGTTCATACACTCTAAAAACAGCATGTAAAATCACTATTATAAATATAGGAAGTTTTCATTTAAAATTGCATAAAATGCTTAACATTAGGCACAAAATGTGTACAAAATTTAACTACCCATGTGAAAATCGAAATATATATGAGCATACATGATCATACATTGGCTCGTATGTGATCATGCATGGGCATACATAGTCATATACGTAAATGCATAGTTCAATATATGACCATACATGATCTCATATATTTCCATATATCTTTGGATCCGAAATTTGAGAGTATATGGAGGTATATGGCCATATATGATCATATATGAGCATACATGAATCATATGTGAGCATATATGGTCATATATGAACATGTACGGTCATATACCCTCAAATTTCGGATCCAAAGATATATGGAAATATATGAGATCATGTATGGTCATACATTGAACTATGCATGTACGTATATGACAATGTATGCCCATGCATGATCACATACGAGCCAATGTATGATCATGTATGCTCATATATATTTCGATTTTCACATGGGTAGGCACTTTTGTCTACAAAAATACACACAAAGTATAGTATTTATGTCGCTAAAAACAAAGAAAAACTTGGTCATGTTTAAAGTGCTGCAATTTTAAGTCTGGTGACTATTTGTAGATAAGAAAAATGCAAGACTTAAGGAAATTTTACAGGATTTCCAAAAATATACAGTTTGTACAGAACCGATCAGTACTGCCTAAATTTTACTAGTTAGTTAGTTAGTTAGTTAGTTAGTTAGTTAGTTAGTTAGTTAGTTAGTTAGTTAGTTAGTTAGTTAGTTAGTTAGTTAGTTAGTTAGTTAGTTAGTTAGTTAGTTAGTTAGTTAGTTAGTTAGTTAGTTAGTTAGTTAGTTAGTTAGTTAGTTAGTTAGTTAGTTAGTTAGTTAGTTAGTTAGTTAGTTAGTTAGTTAGTTAGTTAGTTAGTTAGTTAGTTAGTTAGTTAGTTAGTTAGTTAGTTAGTTAGTTAGTTAGTTAGTTAGTTAGTTAGTTAGTTAGTTAGTTAGTTAGTTAGTTAGTTAGTTAGTTAGTTAGTTAGTTAGTTAGTTAGTTAGTTAGTTAGTTAGTTAGTTAGTTAGTTAGTTAGTTAGTTAGTTAGTTAGTTAGTTAGTTAGTTAGTTAGTTAGTTAGTTAGTTAGTTAGTTAGTTAGTTAGTTAGTTAGTTAGTTAGTTAGTTAGTTAGTTAGTTAGTTAGTTAGTTAGTTAGTTAGTTAGTTAGTTAGTTAGTTAGTTAGTTAGTTAGTTAGTTAGTTAGTTAGTTAGTTAGTTAGTTAGTTAGTTAGTTAGTTAGTTAGTTAGTTAGTTAGTTAGTTAGTTAGTTAGTTAGTTAGTTAGTTAGTTAGTTAGTTAGTTAGTTAGTTAGTTAGTTAGTTAGTTAGTTAGTTAGTTAGTTAGTTAGTTAGTTAGTTAGTTAGTTAGTTAGTTAGTTAGTTAGTTAGTTAGTTAGTTAGTTAGTTAGTTAGTTAGTTAGTTAGTTAGTTAGTTAGTTAGTTAGTTAGTTAGTTAGTTAGTTAGTTAGTTAGTTAGTTAGTTAGTTAGTTAGTTAGTTAGTTAGTTAGTTAGTTAGTTAGTTAGTTAGTTAGTTAGTTAGTTAGTTAGTTAGTTAGTCAGTTAGTTGACTTTTATTTATAAAATAAAAAAGTCATTAAAGGCATTGACATTATGTCGTCAGCCATTATAATTACATTTCATTTACAATAATTAAAATTTTAAGTACTAAGTATCGTATTCTGTAAGCAAAATTTGCCTATATCTTAAAGCATTTATTATAAAAGCTGCTAAATTTCTCCAATTACATTGCTCATTCATACTGTTCAATAGATTTATTAGCTCATATTCATTAATGTAGTTTTTCCCGATATATCTAACCCGGAATTCCCTGAGTATCGGACATCTTCCCATAAAGTGTATTAGGTTCTCAGTTTCACCCAAATTACACAAGCAACATATAGTGGTAGTATTAGTACTATTTCTATGAACATTTTTCAATGGGAGAGTATCGCAACGTGCTCTCAATATAGCTGAAACTTCATTTATACACAAATTCTGGTCGCATATATAAGTTGAACCCATAGCTGATATTAAATTTTTATAAATACGAGTTTCACTTGCAGAAGCTGCTTGTAACATTTTATTGTAGTTTTTAATTTTAAGCTGAGATACAAAATCTAAACATCTAGAACGCCACTCAATACCACTCATTAAACTGAAGCATATACTGAATTCCTCGCCGATTCTATTAATTTCTTTTGCCCAAAATATATTTTTCTGAAGTATAAGTTTCGATAATTTATGTGGAAGTCTTTCAGTGTTGTAGTTAAATATAGCTGCGTTGATGTAATTTAGATGTAAACATAGGGTATAAAAGTAACTATCTTCCGCTCCTGTTTCTAAAGCCAATGCATAATTGGGAGTACAGTCTGGTATTTTTAAAATTCTTTTAAGAAAATATCTTTGTAGTTTATCGACAGTTTCAAACGATGTAAATCCCCAAACTTGCGCACCATTAGATTGTATTGCCCTGCACACAGCTTGAAATATTTTCCATTTTGATTGTAGCGAAATATTCGGTTTATTTAAATAGCTTTGCCATGTTGCATTTATACTGTTTTTGGCAGAATTGTTTCTACATTCTACGTGTTTTTGAAAGGACATTTTTGGGGTAAAAATTACACCTAGATAGCAAAATTGTGTTGTTATCTTAACTTCTTTTTGATTATAAAACCATTTTTCATCTCTAGCCAATCTGCCTCCTTTTCTGAAAACCATCATCTCGGATTTTTCTAAATTCACCTCCATATTCCATTGCATGCAGTACATTTCGAGCTTGTTAATTGATTGCATAACCTTTTTATCATCAGTAATTATGACTATATCGTCTGCGTATAAAAATATTCTTATATTTAGATATTCTATCATCAAACCTCCTCCCAAATAATCGTGTAGATCATTTAAGTATAAAGTGAACAATAATGGTGATAAAAGACAACCCTGTTTGACACCCGAATATGTTTCGAAATATTCCGATAATTCACTCCCATTCCAAACTGCAGACCAAGTGTTTCTGTATATATCTTCCAGTAATCTAACAATTTTATATGACAATCCAATCGAATGTAATTTATATATTAATTTCTGCCTTGGTACTTTGTCGAAAGCTGCTCTAAAATCTATGAAAAAGGCGTAGACTTTTTTATTTTCTTCAAATTTTAGATGTACTATTGAGGCTAAATTGTATATATTATCAGCTGTAGAGTATTGTCTTCTAAATCCGGCCTGAAACTCATTTAATATCTTGTTTTTCTCTACCCATGAAGTTATTCTTTCATTTAGGATTCCCATAAAAATTTTTGCTATACAGTTCATACATGAAATGCCTCTATAGTTACCAGGTACGTTAGGATCACCCTTTTTAAATATTGGAAATATAATGGACTTAACAAAAGTTTCATCTACTTTTCCAGTTTCGAACATCATGTTATACGTTTTGGCCAATTGTGCTAAAAATTTGTTTGACGCATTTTGGAGGAATTCGTATGTGATTCTATCCTCACCAGGTGCTTTGTTCTTTTTCATTTTTTTCATAAGCAAGATAACTTCAGCAGTAGAAATACTTCTGTCCAATTCATTATCCTCATACCACATTGGTGCATATTGTATATTATTTATTATACCTTGGGGGTTTAAAAGTTGATCAAAATAATTTTTAAAATCTTCTGCAGCAATTTCTGCTCCTACTTTCAAGTTATTTCCTCTAATCTCATGTGCTACTTTCCACCAATTTTTTGAGTCATTAACTCCATTTATCTTATTCTCAAGTTCTTGAAGATACTTTTACTATGTAATTTGATAAAAGGTTGATATCGCTAATTTTTCGTTAACCACGCCCACTTAAAACAAGTGACAAAATGAAAAAAAAAACATTACGTTAAAATTCTGTATAATTTTCTGAACCATCTCCTTGCCTTTCGTGGCGAATTTAGCCACTAGTTTAATCTTTAAAAATAAAGCCAACAACAATAAAATTTAAAAAAAAATTTAATTGACTTAATTTCGTGAGCACAAGTGTATCATGATCTCCGCGTAAAGGGGGTTTTGGTGATTCTGCTAAACTAATGAAGACAGATAATTGAAATTTGGCATATAGCTTCGTTTTATGACGAGAAGAAAACCAACCAAAGGGCTTTTGGCTACTCGAATGTTTAAAGGGTAAAACGGGGCTGAGAAGTTTAAAAAAATCGAATTTCGAACATCGTTTTTGGTGCGTAGGAGTGGAAGGGGGCAAAATATGTTAAAATATCGATACCCTAGATTCAGTACTCTATATCTGCAAAAATACAATTGTTCAGGAGAGCAATAAAACTAATTCACTTGCTTATAAGATTTTTTTGAATCAATCTGTCTTCTAGGATATTATTCAAAAATGGCAACTTATTCCTATATATACTATACAGATATGTAGTTTTGATAAATATAAAAAATATGCATTATTAAGAACAAATGACCATGTAAATCTCTCTATACTTTTTATGGAAAAAAATATTATGTGCCTCCGAAAATCAACGAACACAGAATTGTTAATCAGATATGGAAAAGTCTCGTTTTATTGAAATTAATAATCCAAGAACTATTACATCCATATCTTATTCCAAAAATTAATGGTTAGTATGGAAAAAAAATTAGGTAACAATAATTTACAAAAACGAAAAAGTTTGCATCATTATATTCGTTTGCAAAATGTTAATCGCTGATTAAGTTTCTTAATTCATCTTCTGCGGCATAAATCCTATTATTCACACTCCGCCATTATTTTAAATTTTTTCTATATGTATATTTTAATCCATAATCCAAGACTATTACACTCATATCTTGCTCAAAGTTTGGTGGTTAGCTTGCAAAAAAAAATGATAAAAAAAATTTAGCGAAAAGAATAATGTTGGGTTTTAATTTTTATTCAAAAAAATAAGTTTTTTCGACCTTTTTATTAATTAATTAGAAATTTATTAATTCCGTTCGAGGCCAATTTTCAAAAAAAATAAAAATGGTTTTTTCGACCTTTTTATTAATTAATTAGAAATTTATTAATTCAGTTCGAGGCCAATTCTGAATTAAAAGGATAATTTTACACCAATATATTCGTTTGCAGAATAGTTGATTAGCTCTTTTAAATCATTTTCTACGTCTTTTCGAATTCCGCAGTTATTTAGCAATTTTTTAATTGCGATTTCTTAAAATTTATAATCTAGGGTCTATAATACCCATTTTATATAATAACGTTTGGTGGTTGATTGCAAAAAAAAATCACGAAAAAAATTAAAAAAAGGAAATTTTTTGCATTAATATATTTCTTTACAGAATGTAAATCGCTGACTAAGATTTTTAATACAATTCTTGTACCATAGTCTTTTTTTCGCGTTCCGCAATTATTTATTTATTTATTTATTTAATTTAATTTGATGAATACAGTACAACAAGAGCTAGTCTTAAAACAAAGTTTGGTGGTTAGTTGCAAAAAAAAAATCGCGAAAAATAAAATTTGCAAAAAGCAAAATTTTTGCATAAATATATTTGTTTGCAGAATGTAAATCGCTGATTAATTTTTTAATTAATTTCTGTAAAGCCTTTTTCGCCCTTTTCCGCGATTATTTTGCAATTTTTTAAATGTGGTTTTTTAAATCTTTAATCTTGGGAATATAATATCATTTTGGCCAAAATAGCAGATATAGAGTATTGAATATAGGGTCTCGATATTTTTTGCTAATTTGAGTATTCTGTAGTCAAAATAACGATACATCCGCAAACAAAAAGTCGGTAGTGAAAGGGTTAAAGAGCAAATATAGCAAAGAAAATTAAAACTAGTTATGGTGCAATGGGTAAGAGTGTGAACTAAAAAATCAATAGCCGTGTTCAACACCATAATATTCAAAAAGTTTTTTTTAATTTCAATAAAATTTTGTGGTACATGAAAATATTTATGTGGAATATAATAGTGAATTAGACAACTGAATATTGGCTTTCATGACCAAAATATAATTTAATACAAAGACAGTTATCGCAACCGCATGAATTCGATTGGCAAAAAATTCGGTGGCCACAACTAGGACTGTTTTCTGGATGTGAAATGAGGAGTGATATGTTATTTAATATGAGTCGACTTAAAAATTAATATAATCACTAGATATTTTGATGATTTCATTCAATGATGATTTTGCGTTTAATTAATTTTGATCAAATATAACTAAAATTTTTTACATTAAAGGAATTAAATATGCTAATTATACCCTACACCACTATGTGGTCAGGGTATTATTTTTTAGTTATAGATGTGTGTTTGCTGCTTTTAATCTAAAAGTTTTTGATGATTTCAAAAGTAAATTATAATTTGCAATTTACTTAAAATTAACTCTATATTACAAATATTTTGGAAATTTAACAATTATTTAGCGAGCAAATTCTGCTGACTTGAGCAGTTTATATCGCAGAATCTTTTTAACTAAATTTTAGTAGTTTTTTTACTATTTTTAAATATTTATTTCTATGAGTGTACTTTTTGTTCATGGATTCACAATGCTAGAGTATTCTACTCTGCAGAGTGGATTTTGTTTCTCTCTTTTTTGCACTTACATATTTTTTGTATAGTGTCATCTATATTTTAGTACACTCCACTCTGCAGAGTGGAGTACTCTATCATTCTGAATGTGACATTATAATGAATTATTTAAATATGTAGGGTTTATTTTAGCTATTTATTTTTAAAATAAAAAAATATGATAAAACAAAAAAAACCCCCAAAACCCTGAAAAATCCAATTTTTAATTTTTGAAATCCCAAATCACGGGATTTGTTAAAACCAGTCCCGTTCGGCATCCCTATCACATACCCGAATTAAGATTCTTAAGATCTATTCCATCGGTATAGTTTCCTTGTAATAGAATAAATCAACAAGAAATATGAAACATTTGTGTTTAAATAAGGCAAAAGTTCCTATGAAATATGTTTTCCTAAAGTCTTAAATATATGCATAATTTTCGTATAATACGAGTATTTACATTAATTTTTGGCAAAAGTTATGTATCTGAAATGTTAATGTTTAATATGAATTTTCGTTAAAGATGAATTAATTTCTTTTATACTACATTTACACTTAACCCAAAACTAGTAGTTTTTGAAAACTGCTTGCATTTAATTGTCAAAGGTTTTTGAAAATCACTAGTTTTTGGTTGAAGTGTAAATTGGGCTTTATAAACGAAGGCGTATGAGTGTTTTAATGAAAAATTAAATATTAATCATACGCAACATATAATACAAAAATAATCATATATGGGGCGCGTATGTGTGATATTTAACATTAAATTGTATTTACAGCAGAAAATAACAACTGACTTTGCTTAATTATGACAAATTATTTAAATCCAAAACAAAAAACCCATTACCATTGTTAACCAATATGTTGCTCTCAGTAATGCTTTGTAATGTTTTTTTAATTAATTCTTAACTTTTTCTACAAATTGCAAAATGTCTGATTATTTACTTTGTTTTTTTTTTTTTTTTGTTTTAAATGCAAATGAGGGTTCCAATCCAAAAAGCATTTGCATATTTAACTGAAACACAGACAATACTGACTAATAAATTGTGTAAAACAATAATGATTTTGCATTTAGACACAAAGGAATAAACGAACGAGTATTAACAATTACAATGCCACAGAATTTCGCTATTGGTTTCTAACTTAAACATAATTAACATATGACCTTTTTATACTCTAAAAACGCAAACAACCAACAAGAATAGAAAAAATCAACAATAAACAAAAAATTTAGCTAAACTAGAACATTTTATGCAACCCATTGCAGGCTAAACAGAATACAATTAAATAAGTTTTGTTTTTCCCCTGAATAGAAATTTAATTAATTTTGCAAGGATTTAAATAAAAGTAGAAAATAACAGAATTACTTTTTCTTTTTTTTTTTTTTTTGCTTATATTTACTTCCAAATCGCCAACAGCTACTTTTTGTTAGAAAATTAATTTACTATCACGCAAGTGTTTCGATCTTTAAAGAAAGGTGGAGATAAATGTTTTGAATTGAAATAAATTAAATTGTTTCGCAAAGAGAACTTTAAATGTTGAAAATATGTATTGTAGAAATTTTTCACAAAATTTAAGTTCCAATAATAACAAATCAGAATAATATATAAATATTTGCTGATACGATTTATTATTCAAAAGTAGCTTTGCAAGTACCTGATAACACTGAAATTCCGTTACCATACAGTCAAATTAATTTTGTCACAGTTGGTTTTCCATTGTCACAACTGAAAAACTCGGCTGCCATAACTGAACGATTCAATTGGATATAAATGAGGTTGTCACCATCTGATCTGTTTTCTAAAATTTTATTTGAAAACAGAATCACTATTATTTCACTAAATTCAACTTAAATTTTCTTTTGTTTTTACTGCTAATAAAATGAACCACGAATTACTCAAAACAACTAACAAAAATTACTTAATTTTTTTTTGTTTATTTTATTTAAAAAAAAAACAAAATGGCGGAATAAAATTAATGTTAGGAATTCTCAGTGTTTTGTGTTGTCTGTTTATTTTTTTAATGACTTACGAATGTAGTTAAAATTTAGATTTCTTCTACAAATGAATGTTATTTTCACTTAAAACGGTAAAGCAGAAGTTCCCTGAGTGTACAAAATTTAATGTAACTATACTATTTGTTGCAACATTTAAGTGGAATAAACAACTAGGGATGGGCACGTTACATGAAATGTTCACCAGCCCGCGTGAATTAAGGGCGGATTATGGGACCGTAAACGTAAATGTGATGTAACTGTACCGTGCCGTAGCTAAAAAGTACACTTATAGATTATCGTAAACGACATTACTATTTAGCATCTATTTCATGTGGTTTTATATTTTATTCTAAAATTTTCCATTTATTTGTTAATTTTTATTCATTATTTGTTGTTTGAATCAATTTTCTTTATTCATTTCATATTTTTTCCGACTAAAATCATTCAGCGGTTTCGATGCCGGATAGAAAGTTCTGATTTCAACAGAATGATCCGGCAAGTTCGTTTAAATTTACGTGTTAGTAACCATTCGTATACATTTCTTCTTGTGGTATCGAAAAGCTGATTCGTTACAGATACTTTTACGGTTGGGTAACTCAGCCTTTACGCTTGATCCTGACTAATTATTGCTATTGTTATGTGATTGGTATGTGAGCGTGAGTAACAAAAATAAACGCTTGCAGGATTCATTCATGGGTTTAGATTATTCACCATTTATTGTTACAGTTCTTCGTAAGAATTCCGTGATTGTGAAAAGTTTTTAGAATAGTTATAATACTTGAAAAGGTTAACACATTATGATTCCAAAATAATCCTAATATTATCATGTTATACACAGACAAAATATCACCAAATTTTAAGTGACAAAAATAAATGTTAAAATTCAATTTCGATTTCAACAACATTTTTTTGAATTAATTAAATATTTTGTTTATATTACAAGTTTCCAATTTTTTTTCAATCAAATTTGTTTGATAAAAATCAACGAACGTGTTTGTTGAAACTCAACAGGTTCTTTGCTGATTCGGTCCCTATCGTCAATTCGTGTATGTGAACTAGTTCGTTAAAGTCGTTCTTTTTTGTTTTGTGATTGAACTCCGTGTCGAGAATTAATTTTTTGTTTCACAACATTTTTACCAGTGTTGCCACTTTTTGAATAATTATTCAAAAACGGGACTCTTTACAGTTTCGTTGGATAATTTTTGAATAATGACATTTTTGTATAGTTTTTGTGTAATTTCACTTTTTACATAAATTTTCTCAGAACTTTTTAACAAATAAATAAAAATAGTCGGTACTTAGGTAAACTGAGTTTGACTGTGAAACATTTACCTAAAATTTTTAGTGTCTGGTGAATTATTTTTATAAATTTTCTCCAATACTAAACGTAATTAGAGAGAAATGAAAATACTGTTATATATTTTGGTTTTTTTTCTGTGTTTTAAGAAAAGTATTTTGTTAATTTTTTGGGGAAATAATTGTCAAACTTCCTTTAAAATATTTCTTGGTTGGCAAGGCGAAAGAGTGAAATTCGGGTTTGTTATGATTGTGGCTTTCTAATGACTGAAAACAGTAAATTCAAGTGTCGTAATAACTGTTTTATTATCAGAGAAATTTGTTTTGAATACTCGTATTATGCAGTTAGGAATCAATAAAGTATTTTAAAGTTAAAATTTTCTAAAATTCAATTTAAAAATTTTAAAAATTATATATTCTGGCATGTATAGAAAATCGATAGGTTTAAAATCGATCGTTTTTGAAATTCCTATCCTGAATATTTTTAATTTAAAAGCGATAAGATGATGTAAATCGATATATGTACCTGATTCAATTAAAGCGATTAAAAACAATTTCAAAGCTATTTGTCTTTTTTTATTCATCATTTCATTTTTGATTTTTAACCAAATCGATCGAAATCAAAACCGATAATTTTCCATTATATGCCAGATTATGAAAAAAACCTTTAATTATTTATGTAAATAAAACAAGCTAAATTTTACAAAAATGGGATTTTCAAAATTTTGTTTCTCTTGCCCACATTTAAGGAAGTGATGGAACGGGATTTATGTCATCGCATTGTGTTTAGATGCAAACTTGCCCTATTAAACTTGATTAAAAATGGTTGAATATGCATCTACTAGGGAATAGTTTTTTTTTATGAAATGCATATGAATAAAGTAGCCTCTCAAAAAAACATAAATATCATATTTCTGAAAAAAAAAATTTAATGTGAACAAAAAGACTATTGTTACCTTATATCCAAAATTTTTGGAGTTGAAACCGATATAAAAAATTTTAAAATTGTTTGTGTAATTTCATGCGGTTTTGAATAATTTTTGATCTACAAATGTGTAATTTTTTGTTTAACTAGTGGCAACACTGATTTTTACGCACTATTCAGCTTTTATATATTTTTTCAAAGTGGTGGTCTACAAGCTAAGAGTAGAAACATAATCAAAGTTAAAATTAAAAGCAAAAAAAAGATCCTGTACATTTTGGAGCGCAAATATTCGTTGGGCTACTGACTAAATTTCGTGAGAATAGTATCCATTCCATGTTCATGATGAAAATTTCACAGTTCTCTCATTTACTCCGATTATTTGTGTTTAGGGTTGCAACATTTTAACAAAGAAAGTCCGTTTTAAAGGACAGATAATATATTTGATAGCAGGTGCCGCGTAGATTTAACAATTTTTGTCAGTATATTTTAGCTTAATTATAACACTGTGCGACAAATGGTAGGGGTCAGTGATCGGGAAGGGTTCAAACTACTGGGGAAAGTTATATCGGTAAAAAAGAAGTCATACGTGTCCCGGCGTTTCGCTGGGTCAACCCTAGGAATCGAGATATATCGATTTGACTTGATTTGAAATTTCATCAAAATATCTTAATATTTGCGACCTGTAGAGTGCGCACAAGAATGCATGGACAGACAGACGGACGGACGAACGGACGGACGAACGGACGGACAGACGGACATCGTTAAATCGAAAAAAAAATTCTAGGTGGGTCTAGGACCAATATTTTATGGTGTTACAAACATCAGAACAAACTTATAATACCCTGACCACATGTGGTGTAGGGTATAATAATAGTTATACCCTACACCACTATGTGGTCATTATACCCTACACCACTATGTGGTCAGGGTATTATAAGTTTGTGCTGATGTTTGTAACACCAAAAAATATTGGTCCTAGACCCACCTTATAGTATACCGATCGGCTTAGAATTTTTTTTTATTTCGATTTAACGATGTCCGTCTGTCCGTCCGTCCGTCTGTCTGTCTGTCCATGCATTCTTGTGCGCACTCTACAGGTCGCAAATATTAAGATATTTTTATGAAACTTGGTACACTGACTTATGTCGGCTCAAGGACGACGCCTATTGATTTTGGTGAACATCTGTCCATGTTTAGACCTAGTGCCCATATAAGGGTCCTACCAAAATTATATTGTTTATACGCTGCAGGTCGCAAATATTAAGATATTTTGATGAAATTTGGTACACCGACCTATGTCAGCCCAAGGACGAAGCCTATTGATTTTGGTTAACACCGGTCCATGTTTTGACCTAGTGCCCATATAAGGGTCCTACCAAAATTATATTGTTTATACGCTGCAGGTCGCAAATATTAAGATATTTTGATGAAATTTGGTACACAGACCTATTTTGGCCCAAGGACGAAGCCTATTGATTTTGGTGAACATCGGTCCATGTTTAGACCTAGTGCCCATATAGGGGTCCCCCCAAAATTGGCTTGGTTACAAACTGCAGATCGCAAATTTTAAGATATTTTAATGAAATTTGGTGCGCTGACTCACATTACAGAAAATTTTGACACAAGCCCCATTTTAACCCATTCGAATTTCGGATCCAAACATTAGTTGGCTTTTACCCAGACTGGTGTAGGGTATTCTATAGTCGGCATGCCCGACTTTAACCTTTTTACTCGTCTTGTATATTAAATTTGCGTGAAAACAAAGTCTACACAAATTTCACTTGAAACTCATTGTCGTGAAAACTTATTTTTTTTTATATTGAGTATAACAGTTTTTTCAAGTGAAACTCAAAAAACTTACGGTGCTTAAGGGACTATAAAAAACTCGAAGTTTAAAAAATGGTTAAAAATAGCTAGTAAGAAAAAAAAAATAGCTAAAAGTGGTTAGAAAGAAATTTTAATGGCTAAATCTTCCGGCTAGATGCAATCTAGCGATTTTTTTATAGCTAGATGAAAAGAAAAATCGCTAAATCTAGCCGGAAAATATCTAAAATGGCAACCTTGGAAATAACTAGTTTTTTAGCTCTCCTGAGAAGTTAGCCTTTTTGAGTTGGCATTTATTGAATATAGGAGCTCGATATGTTATTATTTTTCATTAGATATTTAAGAGTATATCGTACCTGATATAAGGAGTTTCCTGTCGTATATGAGTTAATGTAATGTGTACCCACATTTTCGAAAAACTTGACAGCTGTTGTAACGTTTCCCGTTACAATTTCATCCATTCTTTCACTTACGTCGTTTTCCAAAGTCAAATTTAGCGGAAGTTCCGACTTAAATTTTCCCGTTTCCCGAAAACGTACAACACGTACTAGAACATACGAATAATCACCTTGTATGAATGAAGTATTAATGCCTAATTTTTTAGCAGCATTGTCTGGAAACCATCCTCCAGTAAACGCTTCCCATGGTCTATCCAGACGTTCTATTGTAAAATCTCGAAAATATGCCTGATATAATTGTCTGCGGTTATCACAAAACTCCATATGAAAATCGCCATGAAAAATGCCTGGTGTGTTTTGTTCTTGACTCTCGCCCAAATGACTTACGTCCTATAAATACCAAAAAAATAATATAACTGGTTAAATATGCCAACCTGGGTCGATTTACGCTGCGTTTACATTTGCCTCGAAATCTTGTTTGAACTGTATTTCGATTATATGAAACAAGATTTCGAGGCAAATGTAAACGCAGCGTAAATTGGCATCTGTGGTTAAAATATTGGCAATTATATTTAAATGAAATATTTATATAAAGCAAATAGATTCATTTTGACAACCGGATTTCTTGCCAACTGAATGGTTTGGTTGCAGAAACCGAATTATTTCCTTGTCGCAATCGGAATTCATTTGATTGGTCAATTTCTGGTCTTTTTTTTGACATAACTCAAGAACCACTAGTTCGATTTTGCTCAAACAATTTTAAAAAAATTAAAAATTACAATTCCTTTAAACTGTTCATATAACGTTTTTCTATATACTCAACAGTTTTACCGGTAAAAAATTTGTGTAATAAGAATTTTTAATTAATTTTACGACATTGTTTGTTGTTTTTAATGCTTTTGTTAGTTATTTTCAACAGTTAAAAATAACAACGTTTTTAGCCTTTTTAACCACATATATCTTTCTTTTAACTGTGATTTTCCGTATATTCTACCGACAAATTTTTTTGATTGCACTTTTTTTTTAATTAGAGGACCAAACACTAAAATAAAAAATATAACCGATTTATTACAAAGAAAAAGTTGTTATATTTTTTCCAGCAGCATTCATTATTCTCCACTTGGGGTGAAAAAAGTACAAATTTAACAAAGCTGAATATAGAACGATTACATAATATTTTCGTACACTCATACAAATAAGTCCGTAAAAATAGCAGAAAAAGTTACTAAAAATTAGTTAAAAATGATGCTGCAGAAAAAACTGCTAATATTAGCAGAATCAGTTTGCTAAATATTAATAAAATTAAAGAAGTATTTGTTTTCATGTTTTAATAAAAGAATAAATTAAGAAAAAAATTAAAAATTCGCGTATTTCTTATATTTTTTTATATTACAATGTTTTTCTTCAATTATGTGTACATTTCATTACCATTGTTTTCATCAATGCAAATTGAAAAAAAATTTCATTGGCATTGAATGGTGATGAAATTGGTTGGCATTGACATTGAGATAAATTAATGCCAATTATATTTCAATGCCAATGAAAATTTCCCAAGAATGTTTTTTTGTAAAAGTGGTAATATTTATAGACAATAATATGTTAACCATAACAAAAGAAGGTCTCTTTCTTTTGATTTTCATTGTTTGCTGATCGGATATGTACTTCCGAATTTATTTGAGTTTCCATTTTCACCTCTAAAGATCCACCCACAGGAAAGAAGGTGTGGCCGATTAAAAATATCGTATTCTTTAAATAAGTTTAAAAAGTACAATATTGTGGGAAAAAATTAGGGTCATCCCCGTAAACTCCACTTGCTCCCCAGAGATACTTTTAATCACAGTTTTCATATTAAAATGGTTCGTCCAAAATAAACCTTGATCTTTGAAAATTAATGTATTACGATAAATAGAAACTTTTCTCATAAATTTTAATAATTTAGATATTTTATGAGTAGGACAAATTTTCCACCAATTCAATTTAGCTTTATTTAAAAACTTTTTGCATTATTTTTGGCGAGTTAAAATATGCAGTAATTTTTATGAGTCATTTAACATTCTGTTTATAAGCGCTCAAAAATTGGTGGTTTAGTTTACAAAAAATTTATAAAATTAGCAAATCTTCTGTTAAAAACTAAAATTCAGCAAAATACTGTAAAGTTAGCAAATTTATTGTTAAAAATTAGTAACTAAATTCAGCAAAAAAAATAGCAAAAAAATTTGTAAGTTAGTAATGTGGAGGTAGCAAAAAAATTAACTAAAAATTAAATTTTAACTAAAAATTTGTTAAGTTTAAGTACTAACAGTTTTACTAACTTTTCTACAAACTTTTTTCTATGAGTGTTGGTTACCGCATGGAATAACAACGGTAAGGGTAACGGTACTGAATTTAGTTTATTTCGTTAATGGGCAATACCGGTATTATAAATTGCCTTAAAAAAATATAAAAACAATTAAAAAATTTGCATATTTTTCAGTTTAAGACCTGTTAACTTATCTCAACATAAACTGAGTTTAGTGCTTAAACATAGTTATGAATGTCAATTTTATATGGAAATATCTGTGGTTAATGTTTAACCATGGTTGAGTTCGAAATAAGTTACTCGCCCTAAGTCTTAAAAATACATAAATGCTACAAGCTTTAAATTTAATGCTAGTTTTAAAAACTAAAATTACTATCGATGAATTTTTTTATAAAATAAAACTCAAGATTATTATAAAAAAGTTAAGAAATTTATATTTTTTATTAAAATTAATAAATACCTGTAACTACCAATAAAAATAACGGTATCAGTAACGATAACGGTATTTAGATATCTCTCTAGAGGTATTGGTAACGATAACGGTATTCAGTTTAAAACGGTATTTTAGAGATAATGATATTATAATAACGGTAACAGACCTTGATTTTTTTAAATAAATAAAAAAGAACAAAACTGCAGTTTTGTTTATTAAAATAATATTTTAAAAATAAAATGCAGTCGAAATAATAGATTTCCAATGATTAGTTTAAAAAAAGCTTCTCAAAAATGAAGGTTTAACCCTTTGACGACCATAGGAAATTATGCTTGCCCTAGGGTTTTTTGCATTTATAATTGCCCAGACAAAAGATGGAGTAAATATTTCCAAAGCTGATTTTTAAAGGAGAAATGGGGGAACAAAAATGTAGTAAGCAGCAAATCCCTACCTAGTCCCGCTTTCTCCTTGCGGGCCCACGAATTCGGTTATTTAGAATTCTTCATTTAAGGGGCAAAAAGCACAAACTTTGACAAGCGAAATGAAGAGCAAGCAAGGGGGTCAAATGGCAAATATTTTTGGCAAGCGAAATGAGGTCTAAGGAGGGGTTCTACGGAGCCAATTTTTGATGGCATAACTACTTATTATTAGGTCAGAGATTATGAAAATCGCAAAATTTTCAAAATCGCTTCGGCCGAAAATGTATGGTCCTCAAAGGGTTAAAAAGCTGATTAGCCGGCAAATAATAACCGGTTAATTCAAATACAGAAATTTTTCGAATCGGACAAACCGGGTTTCGGCTACAATTTTGCACACTCTAGTAAAATTGAAATTTCTTACCGTTTTTCTAATTTGTTATCATTCTATAGACAAATTTTGACACAACTCCATTTCAAGCCATTCGAATTTCGGATCAAAGCATTAGCTGGCTTTCAAACTGACTAGTGTGAGTAAATAAAGATTTCACATAAATCCCTATAAATTGTACTGACATGCCCATCTCTAAGACAAACGATTCACTTTATGATAACAAACCATCACCCATAGATAAACAAAGTATAGATTTTATAGAATTTTCAAACGACAAAAAAAAGATTATAATTGAATATAATAGAAAAAACACCATAGTTACCACAAAGTAAATTCAATTGGAAAAGTTAATGCAACCTAAAATTGCAAAACTAAAAGCAGAATAAAACAACAAAATAGAGAAAAACTCCCAACACATTATACCTCTTTTTCAAATATTGGTATTATTATATTACAGTTACCAAACAACCAACAAACCACTAACCATTCATCACTCACACTAACCCAGTGTCTGTATTGTAACACTCTGTTTTCATATTCAATACTAATTTTTTTCTTCTAGAGTTGGCCGCAATAATGCTGTTGATGATGCCATTGGACCCACAAATGCACGTCACAAAATCGTTGTTATGGGTTCTGCTAAAGTTGGTAAAACCTCAATAATTACACAATTTCTATACAATACATTTACAACAAAATACAAAAGAACCATTGAAGAGATGCATCAGGGTAACTTTTCAATAGCGGGTGTTAGCTTAACCTTGGATATATTGGATACAGCTGGTTCATATGAGGTAAGTTTGTTATAAAATACACATATATTTAAACCATTTCTAGTTATCGATGGGAAATTATCGACTAAGCTCAAATTTCACGAGATGAGGAAGATTTGTACTATTAAATTTTAAAAAAGAAAATTTTTGTTTTAAAACATCCCAAAAAACCTGTTTAGAACCGCCCAAAAAAATTTTTAATACATGTTATTTTACAAGCGTTTCTATGGAAAAGGTTCTAAAATCAATTCCTACGGGTTAAAATGTACGGTTTTATTTTGAAGCCGTTCTAAAGCAATCAGTTCTAGTTTGGAGAAAAATAATCTATTGCTAACGGAACAAATTCTATACAAAATTTAACCAGTTGTAAAACAATCCCGTTGTTCAGACCCGATTCCCTCTTAATATTTTCTACACTAATAGAAATAAATCTGTAAAAATTGCAAAAAAAGTTACTAAAAATTTATTAAAAATTATGCTGCAGAAAAAACTGCTGAAATTAGCAGATTTTTTTGCTAAATACTAGTAAAATAAGAACAGAAAAATTAAAACTGTTAAATATACAGAAGTTTAGTTATATTTGTGTTAAATTTTTGTTAATGGAAAATAGCAAATTAACCTGCTAAAATCAGCAAAAAATTTTGTTAAATAATTTGTAGCGTAAAAAATTAAAAAAAAAATTTTTAATTTTCGAAGTTTTTTTTATTTTTTTTAAATGCAAATAAATATTTAGCCTTTCGAAAACAGCAGTTTACAATTTTTTTAGCAAATATTTCTGCTGATTTTAGTAGGATAGACTGCTATTTGCATTCAACTAAATTTAGCTTCAAAATTGCAAAAATTTTGTAGATATAACAGTTTATTTTTGCTATTTTTTTAGTCTATTTATTATGAGTGCTTTCATTTAATACATATCAATATTTATGAAATATTAATTAAGATCAGCTAAGAATCTACACTGAGAGAATTTTCATCACTTCAGTAATGAATTTCTCCATAGTTTCAATGAAAATTGTCACTGGAACTCGTCCATTGAAACTTTTCATAGAATCTATGTAACAGGTTTCATTAAAATGTTTATGAAAAGTGCATAAAATTAATGAAACTCTTCATAAAATTAATAGGACACTCGTCCAATGAATAAATCATTCAGCCAATGAAGAGCTTCATAAAATCTATGAAGCAATTTCATTTACTATTATTTATTATAGTTGGTTGTTGTCGTTGATAAGCTGGAGTGGATAAATAAAAAGTACTTAGCAAATGCAAAAGGCATAATAAAATCGTAGCATACTTTACGGATGTACAAAATATATCTAAAGAAAGAATTCATTAAATTAAAAAGTTTCTAAAAAATTATATGATTTTTAAAAAAATTTCATAGCCCAAAATTAATAATAAAAAATTAATTTAAAAAAATATAAATTATAAAAGATTATTCTCTCAGGAAATGACGATATTTTATAAAAAAATTTAAAAAAAGTAAATAATATTGAACAATTTCATATACATATACATATAAAGAAAATTTTCATTAAATTTATGGAGATTTAATTTATGAAATTCAATGAATTCTTTTAATGAAATTATGAAATTTTATGAAAAAAAAGTTATGAAAAATTTCTTAATATTAAGTAAATATAATATTCTTCATTGGTCCTACGAAAAAAATTCTATGAAATTATATCATTAATATCATGAAGGATAATTCTATCAGTGTACGATAAAATACTACACAGACGAGGTACACTCCGAATTGTTTAATAATATTCCTTAATTTGACATGTTAGTTGCCTAAGGCCGCCAAAAAGTGGTCTTCAGATTTTAAATAGCTTTTAATTAAATAACAATATTTTATTAAACAAGTTGTATTATATCCATAGAAAACTTAACTACCTTCTTCTCTGCCTTCAAACTTTTTTTTGTATCAGGAACGGTTTTCAAGAGAGAATCATGCAAAGTGAAAATTTAGTTAATTTGAAAAAATTAACTTTTTAAAACAGAAAAAACTATTTGAAAAATGGCCAAAAAATACATTTGGGATCTGGTGTACATTATCTATCATAATAAAGCTTATTTAGAGTCTCTAATAGTAAAATCAGTTAAAATTTTTTTACAGGACTCACAGCATAACGTCAGGATATGTCTTACAAATATCTCTCTAACTCAAAAACTAGCCAACAGATTTTGAAATTAAACACAGATTATGTACTCAGAGGTAGTAGTAAGCGGAACTAATTTAGTTAAAATTTATTAGTGTTTAGTGCCAAATTCGCTAAATTTCGTAGTTTCCAAAAAGAGAAAATCGACATAGTAACTTCTGAAATAACAACAATTTTCGGTACGTAATTTTATATTACTGATAGTGTTTATTTTACTAATATATTTGATCTTAAAACCAAACAGGAATAACACTCATTGCCTTGAAAAACTTTTTTGAAAATTGGTTAAACTTAAAAGTAATGAGTAGTATTTTGTAAGATGACAAAGCAAATTGTTAAAGTTTTCTGCTATTTTTGTTTTTTTCTTTCATATTTAAGATATGTAATAAACTCCCCAGCAAAAAAAAATCGTCAAAAGAAGAGAAAAAGAAGCAGTGATTTGGATTTCGATATTGTGAAAATTTGGATCGGAACCAATGAATTTTACATAGGGTTGTCATAGGGTGGAAGTTTTCTTTTATGATCCTTTTGATGTTCTTTTTAATTGGTGAAAAGGAATTAATTTTTGTTAGTAAAAAATTTAAGCAAATCACTTGGACCTGACAACTTGTCTCAAAATAATTAAAGTTAAGTGCTTAACCACAGTTATAAATGTTAAATTTATATGGAAATATCTGTAGTTAGATAGATTTGGAAAGACTTAATTGCCTTCAAAATCACATTTTCGGAAGTTGTGAAAAAGAACTGCTTTAGAAGCGGAAAATCAGAACTTAATGATACTTTGCAATCAATGAAAAATTGATTCCTTAAGATCACTTCCACGTTTTTTGCTGGGCTCCTAGATGAAAACAAGAAATTCTCATTGAGTTTGTATTTTAATCTAACAAATATTTCTAAAAATTAAAAAAATTCTGATAGGTACAATCCTACAGCAAATTATTTTTCACATTTTTGAAATAAGGTCCCGGATTTTAGTATATTTAAAATATCCAAATTTCGAACAGCGAATAATTCGAATAATAAAAAAATATCATTTTTAAACATCTTCGTAATTTTTCGTTTAATCGATTAATCGTATTAATTTATTCGAACCATTCGTTATTCGAAATTTGGACATTTTAAATTTTTTGTAACAATTTTTTAGCAAAATTGTTCGATTAATCGGACAACAATTAATCGATTGAATATGCTAGTTAGTACACAGAGAAAACGGATTCATTATGACTACCGAATTCTTTGCCAACTGAAAGATTTGGCTGCTGCAACCGAATAATTTGGTCCTAGTAATCAAAAGTACTCCTGACACAATTGAAAAATATTATTCTAACTTAAACTTCTGTTGCAAAAAAATTGGTTGGCACAATGAATCTGTTTTTTTTTTTTGTGTAGCGAAAAAATTCCGAATAATATTCTGCTGGTTTTAAGTAATTCTTTTTGTTTTTTTATCCCTAACTGTCGGAATTGGTGTATAAATTATTTTATCCTTTTTTTTTTGATGTTACATTTCTGCAAAAAAAAAAGTTTAGAAAAATAGCTAAAAGATAAATGTTAAGTTGGTGCGTTGTCAATTTTTTAAATCCATTTGAAACTTTTTGTTGATTCCTTTAGCTTCTGGTATATTTTCTCTAAATGTTCACTTTATAAATATTATTGAATGTGATAAGTAGATTTTAGTGATACGTATTGAATCAATTTCTTGTTCTATTCCAGTGGAATTGATTTTGATAGCAAAAGGGGACAACTGACTTAATGACATTTTAAATCTTTCAATTTATGAATACGTACAAAATTATTTAGCAAGCAAATAGTTTATACTTTTAAATATTTAAATAATTTTATAAATATTTACAAATATTCAACTGTGATTTGAGCAACTCACGGTGGGTTAAATATTTGATTTTTTTAAATTAACTTTTAGTTAATCCTAAACTTTATTTTGTTTAAAAACAAGTAGCAAATGTGCGACTTCTGAAGGAGTAATATTACTGCTTTTTTGGCATATATCAGAAGAATAATATTCACAAATTTAAAAAAGAAAAATATAACAACATTTTTTTTTGGAATTTTTGAGTTAAACTCACAGTACAATATTTTGTTTTGAAGCAACATCGGAATAGCGTCAAAATTTATATTCAAATTTTAAAATTTTAAAATAAACGCGCTTACTATCTAAATTTTTCAAATGTATATTTTAGTTAAAGTCGACTTTAGTTAAAATATTTGGTGGCAGTATGCCTTGACTTGGTTTATTTTTGGATCATTATGATTGGTTAATTTATTTTAAACAAATCAAAATGTTTGAAAATATAAATACACAAAATGTACAAAACCATGTACACTCATAGAAAAAAGTTTGTAGAAAAGTTAGTAAAACTGTTAGTACTTCAACTTAACAAATTTTGAACTAATTTTTAGTTAAAATTGAATTTTTAGTTAATTTTTTTGTTACCTCCACATTACTAACTTACAAACTTTTTTGCTATTTTTTTTTTGCTGAATTTAGTTACTAGTTTTTAACAATAAATTTGCTAATTTTACAGTATTTTTCTGAATTTTAGTTACTAATTTTTAACAGAAGATTTGCTAATTTTACAAATTTTTTGTAAACTGAACCACCAATTTTGGAGCGCTTATAAACAGAATGTTAAATGACTCATAAAAATTACTGAATATTTTTAACTCGACAAAAATAATGCAAAATTTTAAATAAAGCTAAATTGAAATGGTTGAAAATTTGTCCTACTCATAAAATATCTAAATTATTAAAATTTATGAGAAAAGTTTCTATTTATCGTAATACATTAATTTTCAAAGATCAAGGTTTATTTTGGACGAACCATTTTAATATGAAAATTGTGATTTAAAGTATCTCTGGGGAGCAAGTGGAGTTTACGGAGATGACCCTAATTTGTTTCCCTCAATATTGTAGTTTTTAAGCTTATTTAAAGAATACGATATTTTTAATCGGCCTCACCTTCTTTCCTGTGGGTGGAGCTTTAGAGGTGAAAATGAAAACTCAAATAAATTCAGAAGTCTATATCCGACCAGCAAACAATGAAAAATCAAAAAAAGGGTCTCTGAAATACATTTTGTTATGGTTAACATATTAGGGGTGTTCATATAAACTCGTAAATGCCTTGTAAGCCTTGTATAAATATAACCCATATTTTTTATGTATGGAGTTTGACATTAAACTCACAAACATACCAGGTTTACACCGTTTACGAGTAAAATACGAGTTTATATGAAAACCCCTATTATTGTCTATAAATATTACCACTTTTACAAAAAATCATTCTTGGGAAATTTTCATTGACATTGAAATATAATTGGCATTACTTTATCTCAATGTCAATGCCAACAAATTTCATCTCCATTCAATGCCAATGAAATTTTTTTCAATTTGCATTGATGAAAACAATGGTAATGAAATGTACACATAATGGAAGAAAAAGCATTGTAATATAAAAAAAAATATAAGAAATACGCGAATTTTTAATTTTTTTCTTAATTTATTCTTTTATTAAAACATGAAAACAAATACTTCTTTCATTAATTATAAATGGGCATTTAGGCATTGAACAATGCCAATTGCAAAATTTCAATTAATTGACACATTGAATAAACTGGTCCCAAGTATGTTTTTAAATACACATTTATTTTTTATTTATTAATTTTCATTTCATTTGCTGCTTTTTTAACTTTTTCCAGTCCACTACACCTTTTGCAATTGTAATTCAGAAAATATCAATTGAAATTCAGAAAATATCAATTGAAATTCAGAATTTCCATTTGAAATTCAGAAAACATCAATTGAAATTCAGAATTTCCATTTGAAATTCAGAAAACATCAATTGAAATTCAGATTTTCCATTTGAAATTCAGAAAATATCAATTGAAATTCAGAAAATATCATTTGAAATTCAGAAAATATCATTTGAAATTCAGAAAATATTATTTGAAATTCAGAAAATATCATTTGAAATTCAGAAAATATCAATTGTTGTTTTCTGAATATCAATTGATATTTTCTGAATTTCAATTGACATTTTCTGAATTTCAAATGATATTTTCTGAATTTCAAATGATATTTTCTGAATTTCAATTGACATTTTCTGAATTTCAAATGATATTTTCTGAATTTCAATTGATATTTTCTGAATTTCAAATGACGGTTTCTGAATTTCAATTGATATTTTCTGAATTTCAATTGATGTTTTCTGAATAATAATTGATATTTTCTGAATTTCAAATGATATTTTCTGAATTTCAAATGATATTTTCTGAATTTCAATTGATATTTTCTGAATTTCAAATGGAAAATCTGAATTTCAATTGATGTTTTCTGAATTTCAAATGGAAATTCTGAATTTCAATTGATGTTTTCTGAATTTCAAATGGAAATTCTGAATTTCAATTGATATTTTCTGAATTTCAAATGGATATTCTGAATTTCAATTGATATTTTCTGAACTACAGTTGCAAAAGGTGTAGTAATCTGCAAAAGTTTTGTTGATTTCAGAAAATTTTAGCAAAAGTTTTGTAAATTTAACAATTTTTTTTTTTGCTATTTTCATTCTACTATTATTTAGCAATTTTTTTGCTGATTTCAGCAAGTTAAATTGTTATTTGCAATTAACAAAAATTCAGCTCAAATATTACTAAAATTCTGTAAATTTAACAGTTTTTTTTGCTGTTTTCATTTTATTAATATTTAGCAAACTGATTCTGCTAATATTAACAGTTTTTTCTGCAGCATGATTTTTAACTAATTTTTAGTAACTTTTGCTGCTATTTTTACGGACTTATTTGTATGAGTGTAATATTTAATAGATAACAACATAATTGACTTGCTGCACACAAGTAAGCTTACTCGCCAACATACAAAAAATCAAAAAATATGTGGTTACATATATCCTTACCAGTGTTTAAAAAATATTGAGTCTGAAAATAGATTTCAAAAAATTATCAAAAAAATCTACAAAATTATTTTCTATTTGAAATAATGATAAAAATAAGTCATTATCAGTAACTCATTATTATATGTTTTAAAATAATGCAGAAAGTTAATGGGTGTCATTACTGGTAGTCCAAAAAAATAATGATATGTCATTACCGTTTCTACACTGGGGTGTCGCTTAAAAAGAGATTTGTCATTACACCCCCACTTTTATTGGAAATGGTCCAAATGGAAGAAATCGATTTTGTTTTTTTTTTGGAAAACGTTAACCCGTGCCGAAAGTTGGACGAAAATGGCCCATTTTGGAAAAAAGTGTATTTCTATTAAAAATTCCCTATTATTTATTCCATTTATTCATTTAATATTGTCAAAGTCATCCAGATATGGAATTTTGACTTCATCGGATATCATTAACCCACTTTAGCCTGGAATCCAAAATGACCCACAAATTTGAGAAAAATGCAAAAATGTTGTTTTTTTAAATTAACTTTAAAGATTTTTTAAAATGCCTCATTTGGAGATGTCGATTGCTATTTGTATCATATAAAAGTTGATATTAAAGAAAAAAAATAAATTAGAAAAATGATAATTGGCGTTTGTGTTTGGAGCGACTGCTTTCCAGGACATTTTACAAAAATTACTTATTTTGTAAAAAATTTAACAAAATATGAATGTTTTCATCAAATTTTACATAGTTTTCGGAAAAATATCTCTTAAATTTGGTTAGACTATAATTACCTTTACATTCGTTTAAAAAACCCTTAACCCTTAGTGACCTGGGGTCAGAAAAGACCCATGAAACTTAATATTAATTATGACTACGAGATTGTAAAGCCATCAAATTGATAAAAAAAAAAATCTCAACTAGATAAAAATAATTATTTTATGTAACATGATCCATATGGGGTTAATTTTTATACTTTTGGCCAAAAACGACCTACTAGGAATTTTACAGAATAACACCTTATTTATTGTATAGTCGGCATGCCCCTACACCAGTCTGGGTAAAAGCCAACTAATGTTTGGATCCGAAATTCGAATGGGTTAAAAGGGGCTTGTGCCAAAATTTTATATAATGTGAGTCAGCGCACCAAATTTCATTAAAATATCTTAATTTTTGCAGTTTGTAACCAAGCCAATTTTGGGGGGACCCTTACATGGGCACTAGGTCTAAACATGGACAAATGTTCACCAAAATCAATAGGCTTCGTCCTTGGGCCACCATAGGCCTCTTTACCAAATTTCATCACAATATCTTAATATTTGCGACCTGCAGCGTATAAACAATATAATTTTGGGGAGACCATTATATGGGCACTAGGTCTAAACATGGACCGATGTTCACCAAAATCAATAGGCTTCGTCCTTGGGCCAACATAGGTCTGTTTACCAAGTTTCATCAAAATATCTTAATATTTGCGACCTGCAGCTTATATAATTTTAGTAGGACCCTTATATGGGCAGTAGGTCTAAACATGGACCGATATTCACCAAAATCAACAGGCTTCGTCCTTGGGGCAACGTAGGTCTGTGTACCAAATTTCATCAAAATATCGTAATATTTGCGACCTGCAGCGTATAAACCATATAATTTTAGTAGGACCCTTATATGGGCACTAGGTCTAAACATGGACCGATTTTAACCAAAATCAATAGGCGTCGTCCTTGGGCCGACAAAAGTCGGTGTACCAAGTTTCATCAAAATATCTTAGTATTTGCCACCTGTAGAGTGCGCACAAGAATGCATGGACCGACAGACGGACGGACGGACAGACGGACATCGTTAAATCGAAATAAAAACGAGTAAAAAGGTTAAAGTCGGGCATGCCGACTATACAATACCCTACACCAGTCTGGGTAAAAGCCAACTAATGTCACCAAAATCAATAGGCTGCGTTATTGGGCCAATATAGGTCTGTGTACCAAATTTCATCAAAATATCTTAATATTTGCGACCTGCAGCGTATAAACCATATAATTATGGTAGGACCCTTATATGGGCACTAGGTCTAAACATGGACCGATGTTCACCAAAATCAATAGGCTTTGTCCTTGGGCCGACATAAGTCGGTGTACCATATTTCATCAAAATATCTTAATATTTGCGACCTGCAGACTATAAACAATATAATTTTGGTAGGACCCTTATATGGGCACTAGGTCTAAACATAGACCGATGTTCACCAAAATCAATAGGTGTCGTCCTTGGGCCGACATAAGTCGGTGTACCAAGTTTCATCAAAATATCTTAATATTTGCGACCTGTAGAGTGCGCACAAGGATGCATGGACAGACAGACAGACGGACGGACGGACAGAAGGACATCGTTAAATCGAAATAAAAAAAAATTCTGAGCCGATCGGTATACTATAAGGTGGGTCTAGGACTAATATTTTTTGGTGTTACAAACATCAGAACAAACTTTTAATACCCTGACCACATAGTGGTGTAGGGTATAAAAACCTACCTGAAAAATAAGAAGAATTGTGATCTTGGTACTTATACACAGTTGGTCACGTGCGACATCGTAAGTGTTAAATTTAAAAATTTGAAATTTTTTTTTTCTTATGTAAATGATTTATTTATGTAAATATTTACTTTTAAATTTTATTAAAATTGGCATGCACTATGGTCAAGAAGTAAAAGCAGCTAGGACTGCCTATTCTAAAAAAACTGTGTTTTATATTTTCATTTAAATAAATACTTCCCAACAAAAGTTTTTTGAACTGGTTGCCTCTTAAGCTGTTCTAGAACAGGTGTTTTTACCACCGGTTACGTGGAACAGGTTCTAGAACTGATTCCTGGGAGTCAAAATGGAAGGTTTCACTTTCGCGGAACCAGTTCTATAACTTGTTCTAGAACCGGTTCCAAAGTAACCTGTTCTAGTTTGGAGGAAAAGAACCTGTTGCTTTTGGGACAAACTCAAACAAAAATCACCGATGATAGAACATAAATTAGAACAGTTTGCGTGCACGTACAAGTTGTTCTACAGTGGGTTCTTTCCATCTGACAATTTTGCTGGGTTATTCATACTACATATTTCTTTTAAGTTTGTTTTTGGTTATTATATTAAAATAAATACATTGAATACTTCTGTCGATTTAAAAACATTTTTACTAAGCTTGTTTATATATAATTTCGTAAAAAGAACAACAGAAACAACATAAATCTCATGGTGGAAAAAAATGTCCCGTGCGACATGTCACGTGCGACAGTGAATAAAATTAAATTTAAAAAATAATGTGAATCGTTTTTAGGTAAAATTACAACCATTTTTAAAAGACATCAATGCACAACAGTGTAAAATTAGTCACATTGAAATATTGCTTCAGGTTTCGCTGAAATCGGTATTTTAATTGTTAGCCGCTAAAACCACTTCTGTTTTTGCCCGTGCGAATGCCTTGTTTTTTTTACAATTATCTTGAAAATGGAAAATTGCTAAAAATTAAACTCAGCACCAATTGTAGGGCTAATAAAAAGATATAAGTAAAGCCTATTGTCAAAATAAAAATCCGTTTTGTTTTGACTTTTTTTCACTTTAAAGGTGTTCGACTGTCCCGTTCGACATGATGGAAATGCCCATATCAACTATTATATGGTACAAATAGCAATCGACATCTCCAAATTGGGCATTTTAAAAAATCTTTAAAATTAATTTAAAAAAAAAACACATATTTGCCTTTTTCTCAAATTCGTGGGTCATTTTGGATTCCAGGCTAAAGTGGGTTAATGATATCCGATGAAGTCAAAATTCCATATCTGAATCATTTTGGTTATATTAAATGAATAAATTGAATAAAAAATTATTTTTTTAGAAATTTTGAATTTTGGGAATTTTTAATAATAATACACTTTTTTCCAAAATGGGCCATTTTCGTCAAACTTTCAGCAGGGGTTAACGTTTTCCAAAAAAAAAAATCGATTTCTTCCATTTGCGACCATTTTCAATAAAACTAGGGCGTGTAATGAACGAAAATTGACAAATCGTCATTTTAAGGGACATCCTAATATATATTCAACGTATCCTTGTATATTTTTATGAAACCTTTATATCTATGTTCATAAGTTAATACCTCGTAACTTACAATATTTATATACAACATAATAGAAAAGTTGTTTAAAAGTCCTTATTTCAAGTTGTCAAAAAAATATCATCTGGGGTGTGTCAACTTATGACTACCAATATATCGTAACAAAGTGAGAGAAAATAATCCATACTTTTTTTATAGTTTCATCACAAAAGTTTTTCTTTGTATTTGCTTTAATCTTTGACTGTTTTTTTTTTAATAAGATTTTAACAATACCTGCTCGTGTGCACTAAAGCATTATTAATTTACTACATTTTCTATTATCTTGCATTAAACATATTTTGTATTGTACATACATATTTTTTTAGTTTACCCTTTTCTTTATAAAACATGACGGAAATTAAAGTTTGCCATTCAATTTCATCGCGTTTCTTATTATGTTTGCATATACATAATACTATTCCACATTTATGATAACGGACATTAAATAATAATTTCTTTACGCGTTTTTTATTCAATCACATGGATTTGATTGAAATTTTATGATTTTTATTAGTTTTTTTATTTATTCGTAGCTACAGTAAAAATGATATTAGATTTAGAAAATGATTTAAGTGACGATTATAACGGAAATTTATATTTTAATATATAAAGAATTAAATTAAAAAACAAACACATCTTCAATATTAAGTCCGTTGGCTAAATAAGAGCCCTGAGCGGTTGTGTTTCTCTTTTTACCAAAGTTACCCAGACTTTTTCTTCGAGTACCAAAGTCACTCTGTATAATGAACAGCTGATTCAATGATAAATAAGAAACAAATGTTAAAATGAATTGAAAATTTAATTTAAACAAATAAATAAATTGAAAAAAATCAACAACTCAGAAAAAATTATTGCCAATGAAATTTCAATTAAAATTTTGTTTGGTTTCAAATTAATTTTCAATTAAAAGTTTAATCATATCAATTAAATTTTTAATTGAAAATGAGTATAGTCTCGAGAAAATTTTTAGTTTACCATGAGTACTATTGACAAAATTAAAAAAGCGCTTAATACACAGAAAAAAATATTGACCAAAAATATCTAATTAAAAATTTGCTTAAAATAAATTTTGTTTTTAAACAAATATTTAATGCAATCAATTAATATATTAATTGCTTTTTTAATATTTGAGTAAATATCTCTTTTTACACTTAATTCCCGTATTCTTTTTTTAAACTGTATGGTTAAATACAAAGAAAAAAGTACAAAAACCAAATGCGTTTGAAATTCATACACAAAACAATACATATCAGTACTTCAAAATTATAAACGTTTCGCTTACACACTTTTTTGCTGAAAATCATTAAAAACTTTTTAAAAGTTTTAAATTTATATTTTAATTGATATGATTACTGCCTTATTTTGATTTTGTTTAAGTTAATAATATACAATTTATAGTAATTAAATCTATCATTTGCGTGTACTACAATACATGCCAAATCAATTAAAATATTAATTTATATTATCAAATTCGCGATTGAAGCTAGTTTTTCATTTTTATACCCTACACCACTATGTGGTCAGGGTATTATAAGTTTGTGCTGATGTTTGTAACACCAAAAAATATTGGTCCTAGACCCAGCTTACAGTATACCAATCGGCTCAGAATTTTTTTTTATTTCGATTTAACGATGTCCGTCTGTCCGTCCGTCTGTCTGTCTGTCTGTCCATGCATTCTTGTGCGCACCCTACAGGTCGGAAATATTAAGATATTTTGATGAAACTTGGTATACCCACTTACGTCGGCCCAGGGACGACGCCTATTGATTTTGGTTAAAATCGGTCCATGTTTAGACCTAGGGTCCTACCAAAATTATATTGTTTATACGCTGCAGGTCGCAAATTTTAAGATATTTTGATGAAATATGGTACACCGACTTATGTGGACCCAAGGACGAAGCCTTTTGATTTTGGTGAACATCGGTCCATGTTTAGACCTAGTGCCCATATAAGGGTACTACTAAAATTATATTGTTTATACGCTGCAGGTCGGAAATATTAAGATATTTTGATGAAATTTGGTATATCGACCTATATCAGCCCAAGGACGAAGCCTATTGATTTTGGTGAACATCGGTCTATGTTTAGACCTAGTGCCCATATAAGGGTCCCCCCAAAATTATATTGTTTATACGCTGCAAGTAGCAAATATTAAGATATTTTAATGAAATTTGGTATATAAGGGTCCCCCCAAAATTGGCTTGGTTACAAACTGCAGATCGCAAATATTAAGATATTTTAATGAAATTTGGTGCGCTGACTCACATTATATAAAATTTTGACACAAGCCCCATTTTAACCCATTCGAATTTCGGATCCAAACATTAGTTGGCTTTTTCCCAGACTGGTGTAGGGTATTGCATAGTCGGCATGCCCGACTTTAACCTTTTTACTCGTTTTTTTTTGTATATGAATAAAATCATATTATTTTGCATTATTCATATTTCAACTTTTATTGCACTCAAAAAAAGAAAAATTAAAAAATATATACAGTGGTGGCCACGAATTTAACAGAATTCAAATTGATTCTAATTTTATTGTTGTTGTCTTTATTTTTAAAGATTAAATAAACTAGTGACAAGGAGATAGTTCAGAAAATTGTGCAGAATTTTAACGCAATGTTTGTTTTTTCATTTTGTCACTTGTTTTAAGTGGGCGTGGCTTTTAACAAAAAATAGTAAAATTTAGGCAGTACTGATCGGTTGTGTACAAACTGTATATTTTTGGAAATCCTATAAAATTTCCTTAAGTCTTGCATTATTTTTATCTACAAATAATCGCCAGACTTAAAATTGCAGCACTTTAAACATGACCAAATTTTTCTTTGTTTTTAGCTCAGAATCATGTCTAGATAATTTATGCAAAATTTTAGAACATGACGACCAGGACAAAAAACGCACTACATGGAACCGAAGAATGCAGTGACATTTTCATATAAATGTATGAAAAATACAGGACTTTCTGAATTCAAGAGGTTGTTTCTGAATAATTTTTTCCCACACATTTCTAAATCTTTACAGTTCCCTATGAGAATTATGTCTAGATTATTTTCACAAAATTTTAGCCCATAGAGACTCAGGATTAAAAAGGCCTTACATGAGACCGAAAAAGAACATGGTATTTTCATACAAATGTATGAAAAACGAAGGTCTTTCTGAATTCAAGAACCAGTTTCGGAATATTTTTGTTCAACAGCTTAAATAAGTTTCATCTATCTTAATTCGAAATTACCCAGTGTAGAAACGGTAATGACATATCATTATTTTTTGGACTACCAGTAATGACACCCACTTACCTTCTGCATTATTTTAAAACATATAATAAAGAGTTACTGATAATGACTTATTTTTATCATTATTTCATATAGAAAATAATTTTTTAGATTTTTTTGAAAATTTTTTTAAATCTATTTTTAGACTCAATATTTTTTAAATACTGGTAAGGATATATATAACCACATATTTTTTGATTTTTTGTATGTTGGCGAGTAAGCTTACTTGTGTGCAGCAGGTCAATTATGTTTTTATTTATTAAATATTACATGTCGATATAGCTCAGATGGTAGAGCTATTGACTGGCAATCTGTAGACCCAGGTTCGATTCCCGCACCAGCAAAAAATCTATTTTTAGACTCATTATTTTTGTCAGTACTGGTAAGCACATAGGTAACGATATATTTTTTGATTTTTCGTAAGCTGGTCTGTAACGGCAACTCATTATTTTTCGCGACATCGCCATATAAAGGTAATAAGAAATATAATAACAAAAGTAAGTAGTTACCATTACCAAGTATGTAGTTACATAACCACATATCTGGTAATGATTTTCTACACTGGGTATGTCTGAAATATTTCTACAAAATTTAAATCCATTACGAGCACCTGTAAACGCCATAAATGGGACAGAAAAAGACCATGGGTCTTTCATATAAATATTTTATTATAAAAAATATAAAGCACTTTATTATACATCATAAATATTCAAAAATTAAGTAAATGAATGTTCTTTTAGTTTGACTCTAGATCATAAATTAATATGACTTTCTGTTTTAAATTATTTTCAAATCAAAGAAAGATGATACAGTTTTTAAAAAAATTCTTTGATTTGAAAATAATTTAAAACAGAAAGTGATATTAATTTATGATCTAGAGTCAAACTAAAAGAACATTCATTTACTTAAAAATAAGAGATCAACTAAATATTCCCCCATGTATAGATTTTTATAAAAATTTATCGATTTTTATAGAAATTATCGATTTAGATTAAAAAAGTTTTTAAATCTACAATTGTTTTTCAAAATTTGACTTGAAAAATTAATACATTTTTTTAGGTTTGATTTTTTGGAATTTTGAATAAATATTCCATACAAATTTAAGCAATTATAAAATTTTTAAGTACCTAGGTATAAATTTAAGGCGCGTTTACAATGATAGAGTGACTCTACTCTGTAGCACAGATTGAAATGTTAACTGATCAAAATACAGAGTAGAGTTACTTCAAAAATGTATGACACTTCAGTACTTACATTATATTTTCGTATGTTATATGCCACCGTCGCAATTTATTTTCGTATTTAATATTTTTTAAATACCTTTTATATAGTTTATTAAAAAAATTTTGTTTTATTTTGTTTATTTAAAAAAAATTTTTTTTATATGATGTGAACAAATTAGTGATGTGTTTTTTTAGGTATATTTGTCATGTTAAACACTTAACAGAGCAATGTTACCTCTAGAGCGCAGCAAATCTGTACTCCAGAGTCAAACAAGTTTTACTCTGAAGTGGAATAAAAAGAGATAGTAAAATACAAAAATGTGTTAATATGAAAGAGAAAAAAACTAAATTTGCTACAGATTGGAGTACTCCATCATTGTAAACGCACCTTTAACTTCTTAAATATTAAGTAGTTATAAAAATGCTACCAAGTCTTAAAATTTATTGGTTTTCCTGTTTCAAATGAAAACAAAAATATTTGTCATAAAAACATTTGAAATTTTCGTATTTTTTATTTCATAAAATATTAAAAACAACAAAAGCTAGCAAATGAATTATGCGTTTGTTAGTAAAAGTAGAGCGGGGCATTTGTACGAAACAGCTTTTGTACAAAGGCGCCCCAAAATCTTTAAATTTTATTTGTTTACAAAAAATAGAAGAAAAGTCAAGTAGTTATAGATACATATATAGATATTAAATTCGAAAAAAACAAACCTATTATATAAAATTTATATAATTTAAGCAATTATTATATTTTGCTATATTGTGCTAAAAAGTACCAAAAATCTGCCTTTTAGTAAAAAGTATTAAAATCCAGTCTGTCCAGGTAGACCGCTTTTAAAGCCAATCTAACCGGGTAGACCGGTCGACAGTAAAATTGGGTAATGAGTGGCTCTAATTAATTTATTTCATATGAAAGTATCAAGGTCATGTTACCTAGTGTCTACAAGTGCAATAAAATGTGTAATGAAATTTTAAAATAACACACAAAGCAACAACAGCAAATACAATTTTGTTGTTGCTTTGTATGTAAATTTCGAATTTCATTACACATTTTATTGCATTTGTAGACACTAGGTTACAATATCAATTGGCCAAATTGACATATTTTCGCAAAAAAAGTGTATTCAATTAAAAAAAATTGCAATATGTATAAACTATTCATAAAAATGTTATTGAACAAATAATTGGATTCAGTTTTTTTTGTATTGTCATTTTAAAACAGCACCCTAAAGCGTTACTTTGATACGTATTGTATAACTTTTTTCGAAAGGCTAATAGGAATTTCATGATAAACGTATCATATCATCAAAATAGAAAAAAGCTTTGTAAAATTTTGTTTTAAAATTTACTCAAAACCATTTGAAAATAATAAAAACGAAAGCTATAAAAAACGAGTAAAGACGTTTATGTAGGGCATACCGACTACATGATTCCCTACAACAATATGTTTGAAAGAATACTAATATACATATAGGGGTCGAAATATGAATGGCTTGGAATTTTTCTTGTGTCAATAAATAAGAAATTTTGATTTTCCCTAATATAAGTCGGAAAATACCCAGTGTAGAAACGATAATGACATATCATTATTTTTTGGAATTAACTGCTTATTTTGTCAAAAAATTAACTAAATTTGAATGCTTTCATCAAACTTTACATAGTTTTCGGAAAAGTATCACTTAGATTTGGTAAGACTGTAATTATCTTTACATTTGTTTAAAAAATCGTTAACTCTTAGTGGCCTGGGGTCAGAAAGGATCCACAAAACTTAATAATAATTATGACTACGATATTGTAAAGCCATTAAATTGACAAAAAAAAATCTCAACTGGATAAAAATAATTATTTTATGTAACATGATCCAAATGGGGTTAATTTTTATACTTTTGGCCAAAAACGACCTACTAGGAAATTTACAAAATAACACCTTTCATAATTTTTGGAAAATATCACTTTAAATAAATGAAAAAAAAAAATTTTCGACTTGATACAAATTATTATTTTGTTTCATTTGGTCCATATAGGGTTAATGTTTTTTGGAAAGACGTTAGTCTGTAAATTTCCATGTGGGTATTTTTTGCCGAAAAGTGTAAACATTAACCCTATATGGATCAAGTTACACAAAATAATAATTTTTATCAAGTGAAAAAAAGATTTTTTTGGTTCATTTGGAGTGATATTTTTTCGAAAATTATGAAAAGTGTTACTTTGTACATTTCCTAGTAAGTCGTTTTTGGCCAAAAGTGTCAACATTAACCCTATATGGATCATGTTACACAAAGTAATTATTTTTATTCAGTTGAGATTTTTTTTGGGGGATTTAATGGATTTACAATCTCGTAGTCATAATTAATATTTAGTTTCATGGGTCTTTTCTGACCCCAGACCACTAAGGGTTAACGATCTTTTAAACAACTGTAAATATAATTATAGTCTTACCAAACTTAAGTGATACTTTTCCGAAAACTATGTAAAGTTTGATGAAAACATTCAAATTTTGTTAAATTTTTGACAAAATAAGCAATTTTTGTAAAATGTCCTGGAAAGCAATTCCAATTTCCAATTTATTTTTTTTTTTTCTTTAATATCAACTATTATGTGGTACAAATAACAATCGGCATCTCCAATTTAGGCATTTCAAAAAATCGTTAAAATTAATTTTAAAAAAACACGTTTTTGCATTTTTATCAAATTCGTGGGTCACTTTTGAGTTCCAGGCTAAGTGGGTTAATGATATCCGATGAAGTCAAAATTCCATACCTGAATTATCTTGACTATATTAAATGAATAAATGAAATAAAAAATAATTTTTTTCTAAATTTCGAATTTGGGAATTTTTATTAATAATATACTTTTTTCCAAAATGGGCCATTTTCGTCTAACTTTCGGCACGGGTTAACGTTTTCCAAAAAAAAAAATATTTCTTCCATTTGGAGCTATTTTCAATAAAATTGGGGTGTGTAATGAACGAAAATCGACAAATCATTATTTTAAGGGACATCCTAATTCATATATATAAAAAATTATAAGAAATTTTTTTTTATGCACTTGTGCAAATAGTACTAAAAACAATATTGAATTGGAGTGCACCTATTACACTTGCTTAATAAGTACTTTTATTGAAGAGAATAAGGCACAATATCTCGCAATGACAAAGTGGTGTTTTTATGCCAGTCTACTGTCATATCAAAGAATAGCTCAGCGGTAGAGAGCTAGACTAGCAACCACGAGGTCGCAAGTTCGATGCCCGGTGGCGGCAATAAAAAACTTTTGTAAAATAAAGAAAAAATATAATTTTTTTGCGAAGAATTTTTTTTAGCTTTTAATTGGTGAAAAAGAACTTCCTTTGCACCCGTTCAAAAAGTACTGAAAAAATGTTGAAGTTGGAGTACTCCTCTCCTATGACAACTCAATGTGAAAATCATTAGTGTTTATGTTAAAATGGAAGTACATCTAGATCACCAATTGTAGTGCTTTTTCTACTGCTTCGGCATCTCATTCTTGGATGGCACGTTAAGTGACAGCGTGGTGGCAGCTAAGATTCAGAGATCTGCACCGAATGACTTAAACCTTATGAACTGAGTCGGCGTTCAATTTTTATAACCATTGCCGTCGAAAAATTTTTTCACACGAAAAAAAATAAAAATATGATAATATTTTATAACCGTTCTTTTTGCCGGTGAGCTGATGTTGTGCATGTATTTTTAACAGTAATAGGGGTTCGTTCTGTAAAACAAAATTATATGTATGTTAAATAACATATTTAGAGTACGAAATGCAAGTCTTTTAATTAAATCTTATGGAAGTGTTCGATCAATTCCACTTACTTTATTTTTAAGTGTTTCTTCTTTTATATAAGGTTGTCTTTTACATTATGACAATTAGAGAAAAAAATTGGTTATTCAGACGCAATTGCAAATTTGGACAATATGATGGAAATATTACACAGAAACCAAAATTTTTGTCGTAATGTTCAAAAACAACTTGTAAAGTTTAATACTTATTTTGTCAGACTGTATTTTAATCCTTGTTTTCAAAAATTGTATAACTTAATTTCTATTGCTCATTTTAAGCTTCATAAAAAAAATAATATAGCATTATAATAAGATTGTTTTTTATATAAATATTTCTTTTGAAATCGCACATATAAAGTATCTGTTTTTTTTTTTTTTGTTGTCTACGTACCTATAAACAATCTTTAGAAATGTAGGTCATAAAAAATTGGCAACAATTGTAACACTGAACTTTTAAGAGTGCTCTGTTCAAAGGATGTTTGATAAATAGCATGCTTAACTAAAAAGCGCTAGCATTGTTTTATTTTATTTCTTATTTTAACATAAATCTTTTACAGTTCTGAGTTGAATAAAATACCTGTGTACATTTTTATGTAAAGTGTTAAATATTGTACATTCATACAAAGTTACATCTATAAATTTTTTAAAAAAAAAGAGAAATTTTTAACTTAAGTTTTGCTTTTTCATTATTATTTAATACTCTTTTATTTTACTATTTTTTGAGTGGCTTTTTCAAAATCTGTCATTTTTTGTTTTAACTTTACAAGGGAAGTTCAACAACAAAAAGTTAAGTGGATTTTAGTTTTAGTACTCCTAGCATTAATTTTTCTATAAATGTGATTTATATAAACACAGTGATCCCACATTGCACGGGCATCATTTATTATTGTAAAAACTTTGATATTAATATGATATCGCTTACTCAGGAGAAAGATCTTTAAGTTTCAGAAATACATTATTATAAAAAATGAAAAAAAAATCAAATTCACAATATTTTCCAGTTAAAACCACATTGAAGGAATTTAAGTGCTAATGTTAGCACACTGTAAAATGGCATGGTTGTTAAAGTTTAATCCATAAAAAGTTGTCTAATGCAAGATAAATGATAATTTTTTATTACTTAAAATAGTACAAACCGCTAATTCCATCATTGATATAATTAATTGACAAATATCTTGTTTAAATGTACATAATTTTGGCCGAACAACGTGGGATTACTGTGTTGTACATTTTCTATAGTTTCAGTGCATTTCCGAAAACTTTGTTACAAAATAATTTTATTATACATTTGTATGTCAGCCATACTTTTTGTTATTTATTTTTTAACTCAATTTATAAGTCAGTAGGATTTTGTGGTAACTAATTCTGGGATTTGAGTTGAATACCAACAATTAAAACAAATTTTAAATATTACTAAAACAAAGTTTAGGTGGCGAAAATTACACACATACACCATACCTAGGTAGAAATGTTTTGTAAACCAGATGAACTGGGGACATATTAAAGTACTCAAAGGGCACATTTTTATTAAGGTGCGATTACTGAATATTCCGTTAAAATTTAGAAAACAATTAACATATTTCATTTTGGAAAACAACAAGAAATTTGTCAGTTAAAGCCCGAGTGAAAATAAGGCTAAGTGCCTTTAACAATAAAGAAATAAACTAAAGTTACTAGGTAACTATTTATATTGTGAGCCCGGGTCCCTTTAAAACTTGTTAGGGGTTACCTGATATTTCCACTAGAAAATTTAACATTTTTGACCAAAACCTTGCATAAAACATTTAGTCATTTGAGCATTATTTGTGTTGTTTACAAAAAAGTGACAGTTGTGGGTCTGCCAAACAATAGCATTAACATGTGAAAATTTTCGGGCAATGATTTATTACGATTTTCGATGTGAATTGTGTAGACAAGAGTACATAGACAAACTAAATTCAACGTTAGGTGATAAAGCTTCATCTCTTGTAACTGTGAAACGCTGATATAACGAATTTAATCGCAGACGTCCTTTAATCCAGGACGAATTTCGGGAAGGTCGTCCAAAATCAATTGTTGTGCCAAAAACGTTGATGCTCTGCAAAAACTTATAATGCAAGATCGTCATGTGACATACTCTGAAATTGAGGCTATCTTAGGCATAAGTTCCACCAATATAAATAAAATATTGAAGCTCGGGTCAATTGATGCAAACAAATGCTCAAGAAAAATAATAGCGGTGCTTCGAAAGACGAATTTTATATCGTTATAGATGGCGAATCATGGATCTATGCATATTAGTGTGAAACTAAACAGTATGGGTGTTTCATGATGAACAAAATACAACAAAAGTTGTTCGCTGTGGAAGCAGTTCGAAACACCACTAAGTGAACAGAATTTATTGAAATTGTGCTGTTGTTTGTAACTCCAAAAATTTTATTAATTTATTTTGATGAAATCTGGTATACCGACTTATACAAAGCCTATTGAAAATCGGTCCATATTTAAAAAAAAAAAAAGTAGGCACCAATTATGGAATTTGTAAAAATAAACATATTTTTTTAAATTGAAATATTATTTCCAACAATTTTTCTATGTAAACCTTTGTAATATGTTCTTTGTCATATAAAAGTTGTTTAAAAACGAGTAAAAAGGTTAAAGTCGGGCATGCCGACTATACAATACCCTACACCAGTCTGGTTAAAAGCCAACTAATGTTTGGATCCCAAATTCGAATAGGTTAAAATGGGACTTGTGTCAAAATTTTCTATAATGTGAGTCAGCGAACCAAATTTCATCAAAATATCTTAATATTTGCGACCTGCAGTTTGTAACCAAGCCAATTTTGGGGGGACCCTTATGTAGGCACTAGATCTAAACATGGACCGATGTTCACCAAAATCAATAGGCTTCGACCTTAGGCTTCCATAGGTCGGTGTACCAAATTTCATCAAAATATCTTAATATTTGCGACCTGCAGCGTATAAACAATATAATTTTGGTAGGACCCTTATATGGGCACTAGGTCTAAACATGGACCGATATTCACCAAAATCAACAGGCTTCATCGTTGGGCCGACATAAGTCGGTGTACCATATTTCATCAAAATATCTTAATATTTGCGACCTGCAGCGTATAAACAATATAATTTTGGTAGGACCCTTATATGGGCACTAGGTCTAAACATGGACGGATGTTTACCAAAATCAATAGGCGTCGTCCTTGGGCCGGCATAAGTCGGTGTACCAAGTTTCATCAAAATATCTTAATATTTGCGACCTGTAGAGTGCACACAAGAATGAATGGACAGACAGACAGACGGACATACGGACATCGTTAAATCGAAATAAAAAAAATTCTGAGCCGATCGGTATACTATAAGGTGGGTCTAGGACCAATATTTTTTGATGTTACAAACATCAGCACAAACTTATAATACCCTGACCACATAGTGGTGTAGGGTATAATAAAAATTCTGAGTTGCAATAAAAATAACAAAATTTCTTTTGGATGTATAAATTCTGTTGTTGATGCCTTTTTAAATTTTGTTTTGTTGTATTTGCACAGAAAGAATTTACAAAATTCTAATTAAATTTTTAAACATCTTTCTCATGCCGTTTTAACCCATTAGAATTTAACTTTTTTCTCTTTTTACTTATTTAATAATAAACATAAAATCTTTCAATCATCAAACCCTATTCAGCTTTTTAAATTCTTAAAAAAAAATTAATTCAAATATTCAATTTGCATTGTTAAAATGTGCACTAGATTTCATTTTCAAATCTAATTCGAAAAGTATATCGTTTACATTCGAAAATTTGGCAGATGAATGGGATAAACATAATTAAAAGATTTTCTAAAAAACATTTTATTTAATGACGGAACACTAAAATCATTTATATTATGAAAAACACAATGTTAAGTTTGCTAAGATATATGTTTTATTATACGAATGATTAGTTGAAACCGAAAATATTTAATGTTTTGTCAGTGGTCTTGCCGGCGGCATCAAATGATTTTTCATAGTTTTTCTTCATCGGATACAAAAAATAGCCGTTTTCAGCTTTTAATATTTCTTTGAATTAAAAGCAAGACTTTATTATTTTATTCTTCAATTTTGTAAATTCTTGTCGTTTATTTAACCTTCTTTTTATATTTTTAATTTCACAATTTTCTTGAGCGTAAAGTTTGTTTTTTATATATAAAAAAGTTTTTTTATTTTCGATATTTCGCTACTCCATTGTGTAGCATCTTCAGGAAAAAAAAATTTACTGAAGATGCTACACAATGGAGTAGCGAAATATCGAAAATAAAAAACTTTTTATATACCCGAGTAAAAATAGTTATATAGGAAATTATATAATTTAATATGGACTAATATGTTTATATATAGTCAAGTGTAACACTATATCTTTGCGGATATAATTATGTATAGCTTTGAGTTTTTCAAAAATTTCTTATATGATGTCATATATAGATCAGTATAAATATACATGTCCCCATATATATTTATATGTGCCATATCTATTTACATATGCTATGACAATTTTAATACATCGTCATATATAATTAAAAATGGCTGTATCGGAAATTATATAAAGTTTTATATAGCTCAATGTTCATTTTTTTTTCTAAGTTGTTTTAGATATGTTTAAGTATAGCGCAATGTAAATAAAATTCTACGTTTTTTTGAGATATATTTATGTATGATTTCAAAATATAAAAGGCGTACTCATTATAACTCCTAAATTCCTTGTAAACCTTGGAATTTGACATTAAACTCATAAACATACCAGGTTTACACAGTTTACGGGTAGAATACAACTTTATATGAGAAGGATTGGTTACAATTATGTACAACTTCTTCTAAATTTTTATTTAAATTTTTAATTCTTAACTTGAGGGTGTTATTTTTCAGTACTTTTTAATAGTTTTTGTTTTGATCTTGAAGTATGAAGCGTTATAAAATTATGTCTTTCTACATCAAATTAGATATAATTATATCGGGTCAAAATCCGGATAAGAGTCTATATGATTCAATATATTTAGATCTTATCCGATATAATTTTATCCACCATTTTTCGGATCATAGCATATCTCCAATTATATTAAATAAGATATCATTACATATAACATCATATTATTTTTTTTACCCGGGTATAAAAAACCAACCTTACTCTCAAGAAAATTGTGAAATTAAAAATTCTTAAATTTTTTTAAGTTATTCAAATTTATTATTTATTAATTTTTTATGACATAAACAGTTGCTAAATGTTGCCACTCTTTGCGCAAACTTCCCTACTTTTCTGCAAACATGGGAAAAAAATTGGACTTCGATGATCCCATTTCGTATGGGAAATCTATTTGAAATCCCGAATTTCTATTGGATTTCCCTCGAAATCTATTGACATCTACTTTTACTCTATTTCGATCATAGTGTAAATTCGCTATAACATAGCTTATATACTGTTTTTTACATAAAAAGTTTATATACCAAAATCGCTTTTAAATAAAACCAATTCATATGCTATTTCTTTTTGTTCTATTTTTATCTTTTCTATTATGGAAAAATATAAAAAGCAAACAAATTTCAAAAAGTTCACGCTGATTTCTCAATGGTATAAAACAAACACTAACCATGTTCTACTTTTGAAACTGTGAATGACTTTTTGTTATTGTTTTGTAAAATACATGAAATACGACGAAAGTTAAAAACACACACACACACAAACAACTCCTGAAATACCAATCGAAAAAAATACACCACAAAGAAAAGAGAAACATTTTAACAACAACAACACATTTGGCGAAGTGAATTATGAGCTTATGGTTGTTGGATTTATCATCACATCATACATTATTCCCCTTGTGACCTTAACAGCACAACAGTAACAGCAACAACAACAGCCACAACTGAACAACTGTCATAACTGAAGCAAAAGAAAAATAAAACTGCAGCTTGCTACAAAATGCCAACATGAATATCAAGTGGTGCTCTAAATCCCATGTCTTTATCCGGTAAAAAACTTTGTATGGTTTTTAAGTATCATCTTTGGTTGAGAAAATTTATGAAGCATTTTGGTTTATTTGTTTTTTTTTTTTTGGTTAAAAGGCAAAATAGCCGATTAATATGCGATACGAATTTTCAGTGAATTTAATGGGGCTTAAAATTGTTAAAAATGCAACAGTTTTAAATTTATAAATGTTTATACCATATACATAAATTATGCGACTTTTTTGAGTCGAGAAGACACATTTTTTGCATAACTGTAACAACTAACATGATATTTTTAATTACTTAAACCAATACAGACAAACACACATCAATAGTCATAAGTTGACATTTTCTCTCTGCCGTTTTTCCACTTGCGATAAGTTTACCCATAGCTATTGTGTCAACTTATAACTATCGATAAACACAATTTATACGCGTATATGTAGTTCAGTAGTGATCGTCGTTTAAAAGTGTTTAATTTTCTATTGCAGGCGGCTAATACATTTTGTGCTAGTTGCTACAGTAAAATTGGTAGCGTTTCTATTAAATGTTCAATTTGTAGTGCATATTTTCATCAAAAATGCTCTGGTGTTAATAATGGTCGTGACCTGAATCTTTTCATAACTTCTAAAAATATTGTGTATAAATGCAATACATGTGTTGAAACATCTAATGATATATTTGTTATAGTGTCAACCTTATCAAATTATTTAAAGGAATTAAAAACCCAATTCCATGCATATATTAACAAGAACAACAAAATTGAGAGTGTTTCTTTTGTAAAGAGAAAAACTCATGTAGAAACAAGTTTACCTTCAAAAAGTAATAAACAAAAAGGAGGTCATTCAACTTTGCGTAATTCTTCTTTATCAAGTTCTGCAAACTGTAATGTTTTTAATTCGTCTAATGGTCATCGTATTGATGATGATGCTATAGTTGTAACTACTGAACCAATTGATCATGCTGTAAATGATAATAAAGTAAGAATACGAAGACCAAGCCTATATTTTTCTGACAGTGCTGTTAATTATGCTGCTGCTGCTAAATGTAATACTCATCTGTCTATTTATCGTGCTGATGCTAAGCCTGTTGTTGTTGCTGCTGTAAGTGCTGATGCTGTTTTTGTTACTTCTGAAGTAATTGGTCATACTTTAAATGCTAACAAATCTCAAATATCTGACAATTCTGTTAGTTATGCTGATATTGCTAAGGAGAAAATTTATGATAATGCTAATATTAAGTCTCAAGCAGAAAAAAGTATCCCAGCAAGCAATTCTAGTTGGATTACTTCAAAATCTAAAGGGAAGTGTAAACGTTTTGTTATCGGAGACAATTGTAGCAGTGATTTAGACTTTATTGCAAATCAAAAGTGGGCTCATGTATCCTCGTTTAAGCCTACAGTAACAGCTGAACAAGTTTTGGAATATATTGAAAAACATTCCAACATTGAAAAAAATAATCTGAAGTGTTTTAAATTAGTTAAAAAGGATACTAATTTAAATACGTTAAGCAAAATTTCGTTTAAAATTGGAGTCTCTGATGAATCATATCAGAAGCTATTTGATCCTCTTTGTGGCCGACTGGTGTAAGAGTGCGGCCATTCCAATTCTTTGCTAAAACTATGTCTTCTTAAAATTATTGTAATATGAATATTTTTTTTATATTTAAATCATAGTCTGTAAGGAAAGTTTTGTTCCATAGACTGAATTATAATAAATAAATAAATTGATAGCCCTCAGTTAACAAATAAACACGACTACTCAACAATTGTCATATTATTATCACGGATTAGAAATGTATTAATTCAGTTTGAGGCCAATTTCATTATTATCAGGGCAAGTTTAAAATGGCAAAAAAAACTTGCCCTGCTTATTATAAATTAACATAATAAGTACTTTTTCAAAAATGCCATTTTTTTTCATCAGGACACTCTCCTGACAAATACTTCACAATTAATAAATTTCTAATTAATCAATTAAAAAGGTCGAAAAACAATTTTTATTTTTTAAATTAAAATTAAAAATCAACACTTTATCACGGATTTTTAAAAAGTTAATGGAAAAAGAAATATTAAAGATGAGAATTTTGTTGAAACCCGCTAATAACTTTAATATTCTTTTCCTATTTAAAACTGATTTTGAGGTGATTGTTTCAATTCGATAGAATTACAGAATCGAAGTAATAAACCTTTCTATTTTAGCTGACAATATTTTTATTGAAAATTTAGTTGAAATTTATATAGAAATTCTTAATAAATTAAATCAGCATTCTTATTTTATAATTGTCTATATCTTTTATTTATTTCCAGTTTCCCGCTATGCGTGCACTTTCCATATCATCAGCTGAAGCTTTTATATTGGTTTATGATGTCACTGATGCAACAACATTTGAAGAGGTCCGTATGATACGTGATCAAATTCATGAGACTAAAGGAACTTCAGCTGTTCCAATTGTGGTTGTGGGCAATAAAATAGATTTAGTAGCGGAAGATAGTGATTTACGAGAGGTAAGCAAAATTTAAAAAATTATACATTAGGCTGAAATTATATAAAATTAACAATTGAAATTTCCCCACCTTATCTCAATTGGACCAAACTTGGTATGATAGTAGTGCCTTGTACAAATAAGATATCTACCAAAATATTAACTTCGGGCTCCAATGGTTTCCAAGCTATAGTATACTCGTACTAAATTGGGGTAAAATAAATAAATTTGCAAAAAAAATTCGCTTATATAATTTAACTTTTGTATTATTTCAGCTTACTATGACTTTTTTTTCTTAAAAAGTTTAAATTTTCCAATTTCTATGTTGAATTTTAAAATACTAACTTAATATTTTCTTTGACAACACGTAGTGTCGCATGTGGCGTATGAGTGTTCATAATATGAATCAAAAATTAATCATACGTACATTGAACTTAGTTAAAATTGCAGAGGATTTTTATAGGGTTTTGATTCGAGTGTTAAAAACCCCGCAGTTTCAGAAACCCGGTTTCGGTTACGGTTTTTTAAAAAAACCGGTTAAAATCGGTTTCGGTTTTTTTCATTAAAACACCAGGGACGTAGCAGTTATAAATTTTATTCAAAAAATTTAAATGAATAGATTATTTTTTCATTTTAATAATTTTTGAATCTGTTTAAAGAGCATGAGCAACACCCAGCCAGCAATTTCGGAGCGCTCATAAATAAGATTCTTAAATGGCGCATAGCGCATGATTATTGTTTTTTTTTTTTTGAATATTTCCTTCATACAAATATAAATTAAAAGTTTTTATGTAGATTTTCGGGTCAAATGGCACCTTTTTACCTTTTAAAAATTTGGGATCATTTTGACCCCATGCGCCTACAAGAGCTAATTTCTAATTTTTTATCACTGTATATAAAATCCGGTGTCAACAGAGTTATTTAGACAAATTTCGCTAAATTCCGCAACAACCAACAAAATATTTTGATATACTTTCTGGAAAAACCGATAATTTTCAAAGATTTCACTTTTGACCATGGCAAAGAAAGGGTTAACGTTATCGGAGTTTTACAAATTTTTTGTAAAACAATCTTTTTCATCTGAATTAAAAAAATCGGAAGTGATTGTATTGTTTCTTGGGCATCACCCCAACTCATCAGTTGTCCGCAATAAGAAAATGATGATTGGTATATACAAACCGAGACACTACATAAGGTACAAAAATTCAACTGGACGAAAATTTTGTACTTATGTATATGAAATGTCTGATTTGGTAAAACCAGTTATAAATCAACACTTTTTGAAAAGCAGCATTTTACATTGCATTACATACTGGAGCATTTTGGGTACTACACAAAAAAACAATAGTCACCAACAATGGAATTTGTAAAAGTAATTACATTTTTTTTAAATTGAAATTTTATTCCCAACAATTTTTTTGTTTGAAATATTTTTAACTTATTTGTAAATTGTTATCTTTCATATAAAAATTGTTTACAAAAAAAAAAGAAAATTTTTTTTGGATTTACAAATTTCTTCGTTGGTGGCTTTTTAAAAAGCTTTTTTTTGTATTTACAAATTTGCTATGAGAAAGGTGTTTAAAAATTTAATTGGAATTTTGTAAATTATTTCTGTGTATGTATTATATTTTTGTTTGTGTCTTCGTTGACAATAACATTTGTAAGAACAAAGAGATTATCCTAAACAAAATAAATATTTTTTATAGGATATTATACCTGTGGTATGCTTTGTTCAACAATTATTTTAATTTTTGCATTTAAAATGCAAAAATTGATTTTTATTTTGTTTGGGATAATCCTGTTGTTTTTACAAAAAAAGCCAAAAAGTCATTTTTAAAAAGTATATCGTATTTCAAAATTTTGAAAGCTCCATAATTCTCCGAATGAACTGAAATTTTTTCTGAATTAGTTTTTTCTAGTAACCTCACAAAATAAGCCCCGAGGAGCTTGTTTCGGAGAAACTTTAAAGTCGCCCATTAAACGAAGGGTCAGACTACTCAATATTTTTTCAACTCTGGTATGGGCATATAAAACCATATATTTTTTGATTTTTTATATGCTGGTGCTAAGCATACTTATGTGTAGCATGTCAATTGTGATTTTATCTATCAAATATAGCATGTCGAGATAGCTCAGATGGTTGAGCTATCGACTGGCAATCTGGAGTCCCAGATTCAATTCTCGGCGCGAGCAAATTTTAAAATAGAAAAATATTTTTATTACAAAACTTGTTTTTTTTGAAAATCTATTTTTTGACTGATTATATTTGTCAATACTGATAAGCAATAACAACATATTTTTTGATTTTTTGTATGCTGCTCTGTAAGCATATTTGGCGCGACATTCCCATACAAAAGTAATAAGGAATATAATCAGAAAAGTACTTAGCTACCATTGCCAGATATCTAGTTACATAACCACATATCTGGTAATGATTTCCTACACTGGGCAGATATATAGCTATTAGGGCAGTTCGATTTAAAAATCGCCAAGTGACAAGGAAAATCGTATTCTAGGGCCAGCCCACCCATGCCAGTGGCACATCCCCTGGAACCCTTCTGGAGGGTTCCCCATACAAACATTTAAAAAAATCACCGTTTTTGGCACTTTACATGAAAAAATCAGCGAAATGGCTATGTTTTTATACCCTACACCACTATGTGGTCAGGGTATTATAAGTTTGTGCTGATGTTTGTAACACCAAAAAATATTGGTCCTAGACCCACCTTATAATATACCGATCGGCTCAGAATTTTTTTTATTTCGATTTAACGATGTCCGTCTGTCCGTCCGTCCGTCTGTTTGTCTGTCTGTCCATGCATTCTTGTGCGCACTCTACAGGTCGCAAATATTAAGATATTTAGATGAAACTTGGTACACCGACTTATGTCGGCCCAAGGACGATTGATTTTGGTTAAAATCGGTCCATGTTTAGACCTACTGCCCATATAAGGGTCCTACCAAAATTATATTGTTTATACGCTGCAGGTCTTAAATATTAAGATATTTTGATGAAATTTGGTACACAGACCTAAGTTAGCCCACTAACGCAGCCTATTGATTTTGGTGAACATCGGTCCATGTTTAGACCTAGTGCCCATATAAGGGTCCTACCAAAATTATACTGTTTATACGCTGCAGGTCGCAAATATTAAGATATTTTGATGAACTTTGGTACACCGCCCTATGTCAGCCCAGGGATGAAGCCTATTGACTTTGGTTAACACCGGTCCATGTTTAGACCTAGTGCTCATATAAGGGTCCCACCAAAATTATATTGTTTATACGCTGCAGGTCGCAAATATTAAGATATTTTGATGAAATTTGGAACACAGACCTATATTGGCCCAATAACGCAGCCTATTGATTTTGGTGAACATCGGTCCATGTTTAGACCTAGTGCCCATATAAGGGTCCTACCAAAATTTTATTGTTTATACGCTGCAGGTCGCAAATATTCAGATATTTTGATGAAATTTGGTACACAGACAGATGTTGGCCCAATAACGCAGCCTATTGATTTTGGTGAATGTCGGTCCATATTTAGACCTAGTGCCCATATAAGGGTCCTACCAAAATTATACTGTTTATACACTGCAGGTCGCAAATATTAAGATATTTTGATGAAATTTGGTACACTGACCTATGTCAGCCCAAGGATGAAGCCTATTGATTTTGGTTAACACCGGTCCATGTTTAGACTTAGTGCCCATATAAGGGTCCCACCAAAATTATATTGTTTATACGCTGCAGGTCGCAAAAAATAAGATATTTTGATGAAATTTGGAACACAGACCTATGTTGGCCCAAGGACGAAGCCTATTGATTTTGGTGAACATCGGTCCATGTTTAGACCTAGTGCCCATATAAGGGTCCCCCCAAAATTGGCTTGGTTACAAACTGCAGGTCGCAAATATTAAGACATTTTAATGAAATTTGGTGCGCTGACTCACATTATAGAAAATTTTGACACAAGCCCCATTTTAACCCATTCGAATTTCGGATGCAAACATTAGTTGGCTTTTAACCAGACTGGTGTAGGGTATTGTATTGTATAGTCGGCATGCCCGACTTTAACCTTTTTACTCGTTTCTTTTTGTGAACCTTCCATTTTAGGTATAGGATGTGTTGAGCGGACTTTTGTAAAACACTACGAGGAACATTTTTGTGGAACATTCTAACCCTCGAACTCTTCAATGAAAGGGAATTTTTTGGCACGTTTTTAAAAAAGGACAAAAAAGACACGTAAATTGAAAAGCTAGAGGGCTTAAATGTTCCACAAAAATATTCCGCGTAGTGTTTTACATAAGTTCGCGGAACACATCCTATACCTAAAATGGAAGAGTCCCATGGTTTCTCCCTAAAATCCAGATTTGTGGTACATTTGAGCACCAATTCTGAATAAGTACGAAAGTGCCAAAAATAGTGATTTTTTGAAATGTTTGTATGGGGAACCCCCCAGCGGGTTCCAGTGGGTTTGCCACTGGCATGGGTGGGTCGGCCCTCAAAAGTTAGTGGGGGTCGGTCATACATTTGGACTCGATTGGGGCACTCTAAATGGGTAAAAGTGGGATTTTTCAAAATTTGACCCTACGGGTCAAAAGTTGAGACATCAGAATTCGTTTTAGAGGTATAGTTCCTCGGGAAAAGTTTCTTATTTTGATCCCTAGAAAGCGATGTTTTTCCTCCCTACAAATCGACCCGCCCTAATAGCTATATAACCACATGATTTTCTATACTAAGTTTTTTTTATTTTCGTGACCTGCGAATATATGATGCTTTAAAAAATTTGACACATAGACTCCGTCGTTGCCCTTCATTTCGCTTGTCAAAAATTGTGGTTTTTTCCCCCCCTTAAACAAAAAATTTTATTTAACCAACTTTGTGGAATCCTAAGGGGAAAGATAGGAATGTACCGCTCGCTACATTTTTGTTGTCTCAACCCTTTACAAATCATCTTTCGACATATTAGTTGTGTCCTTTGTCTGGATAATTATAAGTGCCAGAACCCTTGGACAAGCATACTTGTGTCTCGTTCTCAAAGGGTTAGTCGCGAATTTCTCAAAATTATGAGATGATGGAAGAAATTTGAAACCCGATTTGCAATTATCAAGGCCTATATAAATTATCTATTAAAATTCAATCCACAGAATGCTTGTTGTGGTGTATAATTTCTTTGACAACTATTTGAAATTTCATAGAAAGTTGGAAAGCTACGTTTAATTTTGACTTCATTTATATATGCTAACTATACATAACCTGAGTTTAGTGCTTAACCATAGTTAAGAATGTCAAATTGATATGAAATTATCTGTGGTTAACCTTGTTTATATTGGAAATAAGTTACTTGCCCATAGCCAGTTCGCACTCATCCTTAACTTGGATTAAATTTATTCATATATATTTAACTTTATCGGCATGTGTTTGTTTTGTTTTCACTTAAAATCTACAAGTGGAAAACAAATAAAAAACTAATTTTATTAAAAAATTTTAAAACTTAAATTAAATCTAATCCCAAAAACTTTTTATAAAGCAGAATATGCATTCAAAGTTGTGTATTTACTTAAATGGAATACAAATATTAAAAGTTATCACTCATACGCCTTGTGTTGCATACGAAATTAAAATCACTCATACGTACCAGAGAACCATTTTCATTTATATTATATTTTCATATATTTAAAGTTTACGGCTATTTGTTTACTGAATCCTGTTGATATAGCTTAACAGCAATAATAAATCTCTTTTCAAATTAAGACCTTAAACAACAAAATGTCAAATTAAAATTCTTTTTCATAAAATCACACAAGTTTATTGAAAATATTTCAACAGATTTACATACGAGCCAACATAGCTTGTTGCTTCATCAGAGGGTGTGGTGTGAGGGCAATAAAGAAAAAACCATTGTCCTGCCAAAGAAAAGTAGGAGAAAATAAACAAACAATAATGGGAAAAAAAAACAGGGAATGTAATAAAAATGCAAATTTTTATTTCTCTATTAGTTTGCAGACTACTTCGTTTAACAATCCCAACCAAAAAAAAAAATGTGAATCAAATCTGTTGTAAATCCTTCTTCTTCGTCTTATTTATGCGAAAGCTACTTCATAAAATATTAGAAAATAAATTGATTTATTTATAAATGTACGAGGGCAGTTCGAAATGTTCTTAGCCTAATAATGAAAAACAAGAGCTAGATTTTGAAAATTATTTTATTTTTCAATAAGATCTCCTGAAACTTCAATACACTTAAAATAATTTTCCCGAAGCTCCTCAAAATAATCGTTTACAACTCCCATTGCATCTTCATTCAAGTTAAAACGTTTGCCAGCAAGGAATTTTTTTAGATTTGGGAACAGGTAGAAGTCATAGGGAGCTAAATAAAGAGAATAAAGTGGTGGTCGAGCAATTCGTACTTCAATTCCTGGAATTTTTAAAATTTCATTCGAATGCGTTTTTTCAACTATTAACAAATGCGGCACCCATCTTGCTGAAAGCTTTTTCATCTGTAATTCTTGATGCAAAATAAAATGTACTCGATCATTTGAGATGTCTATGGCATTACCTATTTCACGCACTTTCACTCGTCGATCGTCTAATACCATATCATGGACTTTAGCTGTGATTTCTGGCGTTGTTGCAGTTATTTAATATTTAATCACACCACGAATTTCTAATTTTTCATTATAAAACGAGTAAAAAGGTTAAAGTCGGGCATGCCGACTATACAATACCCTAACCAGTCTGGTTAAAAGCCAACTAATGTTTGGATCCGAAATTCGAATGGGTTAAAATGGGGCTTGTGTCAAAATTTTCTATAATGTGAGTCAGCAAACCAAATTTCATTAAAATATCTTAATATTTGCGACCTGCAGTTTGTAACCTAGCCAATTTTTGGGGGGACCCTTATATGGCCACTAGGTCTAAACATGGACCGGTGTTAACCAAAATCAATAGGCTTCGTCCTTGGGCCAACATAGGTCTGTGTACCAAATTTCATTAAAATATCTTAATATTTGCGACCTGCTGCGTATAAAAAATATAATTTTGGGGGGACCCTTATATGGGCACTAGGTCTAAACATGGACCGCTGTTAACTAAAATCAATAGGCTTCGTCCTTGGGCTGATATAGGTCGGTGTACCAAATTTCATCAAAATATCTTAATATTTGCGACCTGCTGCGTATAAACAATATAATTTTGGGGGGACCCTTATATGGGCACTAGGTCTAAACATGGACCCGTGTTAACCAAAATCAATAGGCTTCTTCCTTGGGCTGACATAGGACGGTGTAGCAAATTTCATCAAAATATCTTAATATTTGCGACCTGCAGCGTATAAGCAATATAATTTTGGTAGGACCCTTATATGGGCACTAGGTCTAAAAATAGACCGATGTTCACCAAAATCAATAGGCTTCGTCCTTGGGCCAACGTAGGTCTGTGTACCAAATTTCATCAAAATATCTTAATATTTGCGACCTGTAGAGTGCGCACAAGGATGCATGGACAGACAGACAGACGGACGGACAGACGGACATCGTTAAATCGAAATGAAAAAAAATTCTGAGCCGATCGGTATACTATAAGGTGGGCCTAGGACCAATATTTTTTGGTGTTACAAACATCAGCACAAACTAATAATACCCTGACCACATAGTGGTGTAGGGTATAACGACCACATAGTGGTGTAGGGTATAAAAATCACTGAAGCGCCTTTTTTGAACGAATGAGTTGACAGATCGCAATGAAATTTAACATGTGTTCATATGATAGATGGAAGTATCCATTATACAAAGCTTTTTGCTGTTTATACCACCATCTCTATATCAGGCTAAGAACATTTCGTACTGCCATCGTATGTGGTTTGTGTGCGTATGTGTATATTTACGATATGCGTATGTTTGTATGATAATAGCAAGTGTAAGTGCACGACTATTTAAACTTGTTGACATATTTTCACAGCGAACTATGGGTCAGACGGTTTGTAATTTTATGCCATAAAGATATTTTTAAATTTTATATTTAAGATGGACTTTTAAAGAAGTCTTAAATTATTATTTTTCATAGATTTTTATTTGAATAATCTTGAGAAATAGATTTCTTTCAAAATAATTTATAATTTTTTATTAATTGCACCTTCATCTTAAAAAGAAAGTGCCTAAATTATCAAGCTACATTTACATCCGAATTATCATCAAACACCACTGATAAGAATATTAAAATTCCCTTCTTTCACAGGAGGATTAGTTATTTTGATTATTATCCTTTTAAATTCAAATTTAAATCCCATAGTGAAATTTAATATAGTCATGTATGTGTGTGTACGAAATTTAAATATATCTACAGATGTGCGTGTTACAAGTGAAATGTGTTAACAAGAAGCAAAAAGTTTACCAGTTTTTTACCTTTTCTTGAAGATATTTTATTATTAGCGTCAAAAAAAATAAACTTTAATGCAAAAACAACCAGCATCCTTGTCATTTATGCCATAAATTTAAAATTGACTATATGGATAAACAATTTTTTCCATTTAAATTTTTTCCATTGAAAAAGGTTGATATTTTGAAATTTTTCTTCACATATTTCATTTGTATTTGCGTAAGTTGTTCCTTCATTTGGAAATAAAGAAACACAATGTACGTCCCTTTTTTATCACATCTTCATTGTGTACAGAAAACGTTTTGGCATGTTGATTTTTTTTGTTTAACTCAGTTGTTTATTTAATGTGTTTGGTTTGGAGGAAGAAAAAATCCACTGTAAATCAGAAAATTACGGAATGTTAACAATTTTCACTTACTTTTTTCCCCTCACATAAAAGGTGTTAATGCATGTTTAGGGGGGACTGTTTATTTTAGAGTCCGTAATGGCTACTAATGAAATCTTGAATAAATATCAAAATATTTCAGTAAACTTGTTAATACACATTTAACCCATGAAAATATTTTATTATAAAGAAATTTTAAAAATGTGCGCCTTAATTTTAAATTTCTATATTTATATAAAAATGATATTTAAATATTTACGCTGAGTTTCATACCGAAGGTTTAAAAGTTAACTATTAGTTAGTGATCCAAAAATTTGTTGGTGTTTTGCATACAATTTTTTTTTTGTTCAATAGTTAAGTTGAAGTTAACCCTTAGTGTGAAAGCCGAAGTTACTTATTTTTAAAAAGCCGTGAATCGATTTTTCTTTAAAATGAGTTATAAAGTTTTTTTAAACGAGCACCCAGAAAACAGTCTCAGTTGTAGCCACTGAATTTATTGTCAATCGAATTCGTGCGGTAACGACAATTATCTTTATATTGAATTATATTTTTCTTCGTGAAAGCCAATATTCGGTTGTCTAATTTAATATTATGTTCCACTTAAATATTATTACGTTCCACAAAATTTTATTGAAATTTAAAACTTTTTTTTAATTTTCTGGTATTGAACCCGACCATTCAGGTTAATAGTTTACATTCTTACTAGGGATGCCAATCGGGATTGATATTTGAAAATCCCGGGATTCGGGATTTTGTATGAAATTTCGGGACTACGGGATTTTTCGGGATCCCGGGATTTTACGGGATTTGGGATTTAAATTTTCCTTTATTTGTAAAAGTTTTTATGTTATGTAACTAATTTTTTTATAGAATAAAGCGTTTTATAATTATTTAATAGTTGTTAATTAATAATGTGGTACATTTTATGAATATTGAAACATCTCAGTCAGAAATTGACAGTGGTACAAAAAATCAAGTACCTGCATACCACTTGGTTACCGCGATGTTAAAAATAAATGACTGGTAGAACAATCAGTTGGGACGCTTTGCCAGCGTTTGCAAAAATCGTTTTGCCAGTATTTGTTTTACAAATCATCACGGCAGGGCCAAAAAAAGATACATATGAACTTTTTTAAATTTTATTTTGGAAAATATAATTCCAAACCACCTATTTATTGGTTTCGACAGCGTTTTGCCAAAGTTAAAAATTTTGTTTCTCCAGTACTTTTCCGGCGCTTTTTAAACTGCCGGTTCTTTTGTCTATTGACGTTATCATATTGGAAATGGGAAAGCAATTTTTGTCAGTACTTGTACCACCTGTTAAAATACCTTGCCATCGCTTTCCCGTTTGTATTTTTCTGGCTGGGATAATATATGAAGGCCTGTCATTAAGTACACTTGCGCCCAGTATTTTGTAAGCAGATTTTAAAACATATTCGTTGCGATAACCTTGCCCACTAAATCGTGTAATAACAGCAACAAAATTATTTGGTTATCGTTATCAAATGTTTTCATGGAAGAATTCAAACTTACAGTCCCAGCCAAAATTAGGTTTCAGAAATCGAATTTCGCTTGGAAGAATAAATCGGTAAAATAACAAACAAACTTGATTTTTCGCATGTATTCCTCAAAAACTTAATAATGTTTACCAAAATTTAAAATTTTTCTGCAAAGTCTTTGCATAGTTTACTCGAATAATCTACTTCATTTATAATTTTACCAATATCTTGGCATCAATTTCTTGTCAATATGAGAAAATTCAAGAAAAAACGTAGGTAATCTAAAATTGCTCACTTTATTTATTTGCATTTATATTAATATTAAAAAATAAGAAAATCCCGGGATTTTTGAGAAATAATCCCGGGATTCGGGATTTAGCCAATCCCGAAAATCCCGGGATTTCGGGATTCGGGATTTCCCGTTTGGCATCCCTAATTCTTACCCACTGCACCACAACTACTTTTAATTTACTTTGCCATATTTGCTCTTTATACATATGAATATTTCATTTTAATTTAAAAAAATCATATAAATTTTTGTCTTTTCCCGGACTCTACGCACTACAGCACAAACACTTATTAATTTTGATGTCTAATTTTGAATTTATATGTTTTATTTAAAAAACAAATACAGCATAAAATTCGTTTACCAATACCAATCATTAGTTGCGTCTATTACCAATACAATCCACAATTCTGTTGGTTCTACAGAAACTCGACTTTAAGGTCATATTTGAATAGAATACCCGTATTTGTAGTTACCACTTTCGAATATTGAAATTTTTTAAATAATTGTGATAGATAATACTAATTTTCTAGTATATTCACTAAATAAATGGCTGCTTCTAATGTACAGAATTACTAAACTCATACCCAGCAAAAATATGTGTAAGTCATTCAAAACAAACAACTTTTAAATTGGTTACAATGGAGCGATAAGTACTCTTTTTCTGCTTTAAAACAACTTTCAAAAATGTATATATAATGTTGTTTTTTTCTTTGTTAATCTATTTGTTTGTAAATTACGAATTTATTAGAGATTCCATTTTTTATCTCTAAAAAAAACACCAAGATAGTTAATTTTATTAACGTACTTTATTAATTTACGATTATTTACATATTTTTTAATTATTCGTACATATTTTAAAAAATATTTCAATTACAGTTCCCATTGAAAAAGGGAAGGAAATAAAGAATTGGATCCCATTGAATCTCCTGGACTATGACCCAAATATGAATTCTTCTTTTCAATAATGCAAATACATAAAAGTTAACAATTAAAATATATTGTTAAGGCTCTATGAATTCGCTCGGGTGCTTTTGCACCGTGCACCAAAGAAATGTGTTAATAAAATTTGTTGCAATAGTAACATATTTTAGAGTTTAAAACAGACCAATCAAGAGGTTCGTTAACAGAGGTTGGTCCCTTATCTTTTCTTATACATAAAAAGTTCTATAAATGTCACCTGCTATAAATGTCGATATGCTTTAATTGCTATTACATCTTAAAAGTCGTAAAATCAAACTAAATAAATAATTCTATAGTGACAAAAAATATATTATTTCTTCAACTCAAAAATAAATTTAAACGAGTAAAAATGTTAAAGTCGGGCATGCCGACTATACAATACCCTACACCAGTCTGGTTAAAAGCCAACTAATGTTTGGATCCGAAATTCGAATGGGTTAAAATGGGGCTTGTGTCAAAATTTTCTATAATGTGATTCAGCGCACCAAATTTCATTAAAATATCTTAATATTTGCGACCTGCAGTTTGTAACCAAGCCAATTTTGGGGGACCCTTATAAGGGCACTAGGTCTAAACATGGACCTATGTTCACCAAAATCAAAGGCTGCGTTATTAGGCCAATATAGGTCTGTGTACCAAATTTCATCAAAATATCTTAATATTTGCGACCTGCAGCGTATAAACAGTATAATTTTGGTAGGACCCTTATATGCGCACTAGGTCTAAACATGGACCGATGTTCACCAAAATCAATAGGCTTCGTCGTTGGGCCGACATAAGTCGGTGTACCATATTTTATCAAAATATCTTAATATTTGCGACCTGCAGCGTATAAACAATATAATTTTGGTAGGACCCTTATATGGGCACTAGGTCTAAACATGGACCGATGTAGAGTGCGCACAAGAATGCATGGACAGACAGACAGACGGACGGACGGACAGACGGACATCGTTAAAACGAAATAAAAAAAATTCTAAGCCGATCGGTATACTATAAGGTGGGTCTAGGACCAATATTTTTTGGTGTTACAAACATCAGCACAAACTTATAATACCCTGACCACATAGTGGTGTAGGGTATAAATATAACTGCCGTCAACTTTAAAAAGTCCATTGAAGTTCCAAATTTTAAAATTAAAATTTAATTTTAAATTTTAAAATTTTGCTAAATGAACTTCTTCAACATAAGAATTTAACTAATCACGATTGCAAATTATAGCATTGGAACTTAATGCATCGATTAATGAAAGCGTTTATATAAAGCTAACGATGGTTGACTTGCAAAATTCAAATGACGACATGGTATTTGCCTTCAAAATATGTCTGGGGAAAAACTGTCCTCCAAAGGTTGTCGGATTCTTTAATGAATTTAAAGCTAAGATTTCAATCATAGATCTGCGGCTTCAGCAAACTTATAATAATGGCCTTGTTACTGTAGAGTTGTGAAATGTCGATGATTTTCTTTCCTTTATTTGTTAAAATTAAAAAAAAAATATATGAAAAAATTGTTTCCTAGTACGCTTTAATATTCTGAAAATTCCTTGAGTAATGCTTTTAAAAAAATTACATATAACTTTTAGGCCCAGCTTATAGGATGTAGCTGGAATACTGCTTCTAAACTGGAATACTGCTTCTAAAATCTATTTTATTTTCTTTCAATGAAGACATAAATTCTAAACGAGGAAAAGTTGTTCGGGCAAAATTTTGTTAATAAAATTGAAATGGCTGATATAATTCGTTTTCGGTTTAACTAAACCAAGTTTAAATGACATCCCAAAAACTCGGTCTTAATATATTAATCTTATTTAATTCAATATCGTATCTTTTTTGAATTTAAAGACTGAATAAACATGTTACAAACTTATTAAAAAAACTAATGAAGAAAAATTAAAAAAATTTTGTTTTGTCTGATTTTGACTTAATCGAATCAGAGACTATTAATTATAGAGATAGGAAATCAAAACTTACACTACTCACCGATAGAGGGCGCTTGAATTTAGTAGTACCTGAGCAACTATTTAGTATCAGTTTAATATCAGTTGAGCCTATATTTAAAAAGTCAAAAACTGCTGAAAACTGCACAAAATAAGGAAAAAACTAATTTTATTATTCAAATAATAAAATTTGAAATATCCGTTTGTTTTTTTGCTTTGTTGTTTGTTATTATTTAATTTTAAATAAAAAAAGAAAATTGTCAATTTTTTGAACAAAGTGCCATCTGGTGACAACGATATTTTTTAAACTTATTTTTTGGTGATGCCATACCCCTGAATCGAATTGATTCAGATGCAAAAGAAGTGTTTCCTTAATATTGCCCTACAAATAATAATAAATTGAAGCTTTTGTTACACAATAAGTTCAGAAATGGGCTCTGTAAAGGCTAAACATTAAAATTGCCTCTAAAATATGCTATTTCAGACATTATAAAAAGCACGTTTAAACCACTTTGAAAAATGTATTATATTATATATTATAAAGAGTACTTCTAAATCACTCTAAAAATGCAAACAAAATGTACTCGTATTGATGTGATGAAAATGTGTATCTAAAAACCATACTTTTATTAATATCATGTAATCACTTTTAAATTACTAACAAAATGCTTAAATTGAACTACTGACAACATGGGACATCACGTGTAAAATAAATCAGTGTTAAAGCTAAATTGTAACTACTTCATAATCAGTTGATGCTATTCGGAGTGCTTTTAAAATAACTTTTTTGTAATGACTTTTTTTGCTGGGATATTAATTTTAGAATTGATTGGAGATACTAATAATTTGATAGAAGGACTGTTTTTTAGTTCATTTGCTCTATTTCTAATACCTAGTGTAATATTTTTGGTGTAGTACCCAAATTTTAGGTAACTCCAAATAAAATAACGTCCTGGAAAATTCAATTTAATGGTTTTGCTCGAATTCCAACCAATATTTTTTTCTGGGTGAGTATATGGTAACTTTTGCGTAATTTTTTGCTACACTTGTCAATAGTGGACATCAAAATTATTCACGCTTACAAAGGAACTACATATTTATTGCGAGGACTTTTTATTGTTTTCCACATATTGAACGGACTTATAAAAATTTAGAAACAAAAACTCTTAAAAAAATATTGAACTTAAACAAACTCCCAGTTTGAAAAATCCCAAAGACGTTACCATGTTGGCTCAGCGACATCTCACTGTCGACTGTATGGGTGTTTCATGATGAACGAAATCCAACAAAAGTTATTTATTTTCGAAGCACTTCGAAACAAATGGTCGACTGTGTTTTTGGAAAAACTGGTCATATGACAATAGCGCCGTTAGAGCAACGTCGAACACTTAATGCTGAATTGTTCGCAACCGTTTGTTTGCCGGAAATTTTCGGAGAAATGAGAAAAACCAACCCCCTAAAATGGATAATACAACGCGAGCACACACATATCGATCAAAAGATCGAATTAATTGGTCATCCGTCGTACAGCCCTGTCTTGGCACCCAATTATTCTTTCTTGCTCATACCCTCTTTGTTCCTCATATTTTCTACATCTTATCCACTAAAACAAGTGAAACCTCTAGTTTTTCACATAGAGACAAATTACAATAACATTTCTCTTACTCTCTTACTCTTTGACATTCGCTGTCAGTGCACGTATCTCATGAGAATGTGTTAGACATACGTGGTATACCTATACAAAAAAAATTTCAATGTATGTGTAAAAATTTGTTTATTGACAAAAGAAGAAGAAGAGTGAGATATCTATGTAATCTATGGTTGACACATAAAGTAACCACTGACAAGTCTTTGGGTGAGAAGAAATAGCAGCAGTCTGGTGATTCCCTTGTATCTGTTAAATTTTTCAATAAAAATGTTTTCTTTTTCTTCTTCCTATAAATCGGCTCTAGAAAAAAATTCTTTAGTAATTAATTCTAATATTAATTACGATTATCGTATGCGACGGTTACAAACACTTATCTAAAATCAATTTTCTTTGAAATTTTATTCATTTCCGTTTGATAAAAGACCTTATTTCATTTGTTTCTCGGTAGAATCTACTGAAAATGACAGTTAGAACAAAGGTATATGCAGTTAAAACGGCGACAAAGTTATTTACATTTAAAATAACTAAAACTTTTGTTATTTTTAACTATTGAAAAATAACTAACAAATGCATTAAAAATAACTACCAATGTTGTAAAATTAACCGATAAATTTTAACTACAAAAATTTCAAAACAACTGACAAAATCGTTAAAAACTACGGTTTTTGCAGTCAATTCTTTTTGTTTATAAAAGTATATTTTAATAAAAAAAATATTTTTTTTCTTTCGATTACAAAAATATGTGGTGTTACTTCAGTCTATTTAAAATTTGAAGTAAAAATTCCAAACCGTTCTCCTGTTATTATGCTTTTATGTGTTGGAGATACAATACAAGTTTCTGATTTTTATTTGCAAATTATCTAGATCAGAGAAACAATCCAGCCGCCGTAAGCCGTTTAAGTCGCCGCCGCCGATCATTTTTGCCTCAGCCGCCGATTTTTGTCGGCTCATTTCGGCTGGAAGTATCAATTTTCCAAAATAAAAAAATTAAAAGCAAATGTCATTTTTAAAACAAATTTTCTACTTCATCATTTCCTGAACCATCAAGAGTATTTTTTTTTTTAGTTCAAAAAAAATAAAAGAACCAGTTTTATAGTCAGAGCTAAGAAGGATTTTTGTCATAAATATTTCTTAAGTTGGAAGTTTTGCTTGAAAACTTCTGACAGATTTCGCTGAAATTTGCATATGCAATAGAGGAGAGAATTCAAATGAACACGTCTTTAGCACCCATAGTTTTGGATACAAATTACACAGTGTTACAAAATAAAAAATATGCATATATACTTTTCAAATGACCAATGGTAGATTGTAGGCAGAGCTTCGAAAGAATTAATTAAATTTTAGCTTAATTCGCACAAAACCGAATTGAGCTTTAGAAATTGAATATATATCATTCCATCAAACCATTCCTTTATAATTAATTCATAGGTTTCATTCCCAAAGTTTAATATTAAATAGAATGTATTCTTATGTTAAATACATTCCTTATGAAATTACAATCAATTTAAATAATTAAGTTTTTCATTAATTCTAATCTTTTACAAAATGGCTTATCAAAATTGTCATTTTATTCATTCAGTAAAAGATCTAAGATATGAATATACTAATGATTCTGACAACACTTTAGTTTATAATTACAAATTAAATAAAAATGTGGCTTATTTGAGGGATTTAATATTGATATCATATACAAAACCCATAAAAATAATTAAAAACGCAACATTTATTTTAATCTTTTACAAACCGAATGAAACGTGAAAGATCGTTATAAAAAGAATGAATTCATGAAAGAATTCATTCACTATGCATGAAAATTAAAAGAATGAAGCCAGTGAATGAATTCATAAGGAATGGTATAAACGAATGATATATTAGTAAATTTTAATTAAAAATCCAAAAGTCAATTAAAGAATTAATTCTTTCGAATCTATGGTCGTAGGTTTGGTTAAGTAGAACACATCACATTTTTCAGAAATTTCAGTACACCTGAAATTATTATCAAAAGACACATTTTTAAGACATTGCGGACGAAAAAAATGTTAAGTTATTTCTCGGTCGACTTATAAAATTGGGGAGATATTTACATAATCGACGCTGTTCTGAGTACCGAATCCACAAAAAAATTCTAAATATTCCGAATTTTTTTGCTGTTCCGTGATCCACATCCGAGTTATTTTTTTCGTTTTATTTCGTGTAGAAAAAGCTTGATGATAGTGAAACGAATATATATTTTTTAACAACAATTATTATATATTTATTTATTTTAAAATTAGTCTATGCATATTAAAATTTGGTAGAAACAACAAATTTTCGAAATTTTTAATTCCGTGTGATTTTACAAATCAACTCTAATTAAAAAGTTTCGGAACTAAGAACAGGGGTGAATATCTGAATTTTTTATTTTTTCTTCTAAGTTTTTCAACTTTGACATCTTTTCGAGCATAATTTTTTTGGAACCATATTTTTTTCTAGTTTATTCTAAAAACACATTTCATTTTGAGTGAAAATAGTGTATTTCTAAGTTCCGAATCCACATAAAAAATTCTAAAGTGAAACATTCCGAATTTTTTTGCTGTTCTGTGATCCACACCCGAATTATTTTCTTCGTTTTATTTCGTGTTGGAAAAGCTTGGTGAAAGTAAAACGAATATTTTGTTGCAAAAATTAATATGTTAAAATTTATTTTAAAATTTGTCAGTATGCTAAATTTTGTTGAAACAGTCAATTTCCGATATTTTGAATTTTGTGTGATTTTACAAAACCACTCTAATTAAAAAGTTTCGAAATTCAGAACAGGGGTGATAGTGTCAAAACTGTGTTTTTGAGCGACTTCAAGCACTTAACAATTTGAAATTCAGCAATTTTTCAACCTATTTTGAATATTGTAAAGTTTTTGGAAAGACAAAAATTTTAGCTTTCCAAATATATATAGAATTATTTATTTGTAACTGAAATATGTTGACAATTTTTTTTTTAAATATTAAAATTAATTTATTTTTATTTGTATACTTTGACGGCTTTTTTACAGTATTAAACAATTCTTTACTATTGTAATTTATTCTGAAAGTGGGTTTAGTTCTTAGTAAAATCAGATTCTTTTGTTGAAATTAATTGAAAATTGAAAAAGTTATCGTAATTTTTCTAAACATTTAATTTCAGCAACTCGATGTTCTTGTTTGCACAATCATTAAGGTTAATATTTTCAATTTTCTTATAAATGCAGAGATTCCATGTTTATAAAAAAATGAGCAACTTTGATAATTTTAAAGCGATTAAAGTAGAACTTCATTTTACCCTGAATAAAGAATAAATTAGATAAAAATTAGTTTTTTTAAACAAAATATTGCAATTAAAAGCCGTCAAAATTAAACAAAATAAGAAAAAATTAAGAAAATCAGTTTTATTTGAAAATATTTCCACACAATTTTGTTGAATATATAAACATATGCATATATTTGGTAAGCCCAACTATCTCTCCTTCTAGCTCCGTTCAAAAACTAAAAACCTAAATTTGTAATTTTTATCGATGAATTTAACTTAAAGTTATTTTTTATTTGATATTTCCAAATTTTTTGCACATTTTTCTACTGCTATATTTTGGAAAAAACCTTAAACATTTTTAAACTACGTGTATAATGTTCTATCAAGCCGATCAAGCCGCCGCCGCCGCCGATTTTTATCCGGCTTAACCTTAATCGCCGCCGCCGCCACCGATTATTTTGATCGGCTTGTTTCCCTGATCTAGATACTTCTTTTTAGAAGCATAAAATACACACTTCAATATAATTTTAAGAAAAAATAACTGATGCAAAAAGCGTACATAATATGATTTATTTTTCTCTATTTTTTCTTTTTCAGGTTGAATATGCCACCACTGAATCGGTTGTAACTGTAGACTGGGAAAATGGTTTCGCTGAGGTATCCGCAGCACGTAATGAAAACATTACACAGGTTAGTAAAAACATAAAATTTACTTTTATTTTAATAAAACATCCCTATGGCATAAAATTTTTTACATTTTACAGGTTTTTAAAGAATTATTATCACAGGCAAAAATTACGTACAATTTAAGTCCAGCTTTACGTCGCCGTCGTCAATCATTACCACAACAAGTAGGTAACAATGGTCCGGGTACACCAACACATTCACACCATCATCATCAACAACCGCATTCATCTGCCACATCGTCATCATCTGCATCATCGTATGTCGGCTCGATGGCACAAGCACACGCACCAACACCGGCACAATTGCAACATTTACAAAGGATACAAGAACGTAGTTTGGGTAGTAAACGTAATTCCTGTACAATTTCCTAAAAATGTCAAAAATTAAATTAAACAATATAAAAACTAAAAATGAATAGCCACACTCACACACACACAGGCATCTATATCGATGTGACTATAATAATAAATAGTAAAATAGATAACAATATACATAACTACCATTTATGTTAGAATAATAAAATATTATAAAATATCAGACCAAAACTGAGAACTGTATTCGGTTAAGAACAAATTTTATATATACTCCACCAGGTTTCAATTATGGCAGAATAATTTCGATCACTCCAATCTTATTATTTATACATGAAGACTAACAGTATACTTTAATTTCAATGCAACTAATTACCCACGTTGGTCGTAGTTATTATCTGTGCTTAGTTATAACAATGGGATATAAAATTATCTCGAAATCATTTTTCAAAAAAACTATCGTCAATAGTAAGCATTTTATATTTGTAACGAAAATCTTTTGAAATTTTTCACAAAGAACCCAATAAACCATAAAACGATACAGTATCATTAACGAATTCATATTAAGTATCATATTTGCTATCGTTTATGATACAAAAATATGAACTCGTAATGATATCATAATTTTTAAAAATAACGATAAATTTTCTGAAAAAGTTACATTTGCTTGTCCTAATTTAATCGTTAAAGATATCATATATACTTCTTTATTTCGATATCGTTAATGATATCATATTTTCATCGAATAGTGATAAAATTACGACAAAAATTTTGCAATATGACGAAAATATTATCGCATTGCCTGATATTTTCGATATCATAACGATATCGTTATTTCATGAAAAAACGATATCATTAACGAATGTACATTTTTCTTCACAGTACCTATTACTTATGAATCGTTAATGATATCGTTCTCGGACAAAGGTATCATCGAAATGTTATCGTTACGAATTCGAAACGATATCGTTTGGTTTGTTGGGAATATACTTTACGTAAATATTGTTCTTTGCATAAACATACACTATAATTTCTAGGTGGAGTCTATATGAAAACTAAACAGTATCAAATATTGCGTAGTTATCACTACTTTTATATCTACACTCATAGAAAAAAGTCTGCAAAAATGTATGCTATTTTTAATAAAAAAAAAATAAGGACACTGCAGAAATGCTACTGAAATTAGCAAATTAAAGTCGGATGCATCGACTATATTTAAGACACTCTACTAGAGTATGGTTGAAAGTTAAACTTTAACTGGGTTGAAATGGTAAACAATTAAAAAATCTGTAAGAAATTTCAATATTACCGGGTGTGGGGTGTATTCATGAGAAAATCGTGAATATGAGGCACTAAGTCCAAGTGTAGAAACGGTAATGTTATGTCATTATTTTTTGGACTACCAGTAATAACACCGATTTACATTATGCATTATTTTAAGGCATACAATAATTAATTACTAATAACCATTATTACAAAACGAAAAATAATGCGTTACCAAAAATGACTTATTTTATCATTATTTCAAATATAAAGTAATGTTCTATATTGTTTTCTTTACATTTTTTTTTAAATCTATCTTTAGACTCAATATTTTTTTAATACTGATAAGGGTATACGTAACTACATATTTTTTTGGTGTTTTGTATGATGGAGCCTCAGCATACTTGTGCGCAGCAGTTCAGTTATATTTTTATCTATCAAATATAACATGTGGAGATATCTCAAAGGGTAGAGGTATGGACTGGCAATCTGGGGTCCCAGGTCCAATCCCGGCACGAGAAAATTTTCTTTAAATAATTTTACAATAAAAAAATTTTAATTTTATAAAACTTATTTTTTTGAAAATCTATTTTTATCATCATTACCGTTAAGCATATAGCTACCCAACAAAAAAAATTGCAAAGTAATGCTTTACAAACTACTTCTTTCAATGCTTCACAAGTATCCGTTTGTGTATTTTTACTGCTTTTTTAGAAGTTATTCTGAACAACTTCAAAAAATCTTTCACTGCTTCCAAAGTTTCCGTTAGTATATTTTTACAGCTTTTTTAGAATTACTTCTGAACAACATCCAAAAATTCACTTAAGCATTGCTTCTAAAGAGTAATAGCTCTAAAAGTGATCGTAAAAAGTGATTTTGGTATCATTTGGCATTTCCAAACAGAGAGTGCCGGGTTCGATTCCCGGCGGGACCAATATTTTTGTATTTTTTTTTTTTTTAATTTTGTATATTCTACTAATTTTTTTATAATATTTATAATTAATTTGTTTAAATTAAATTTTTTTTTAATTTTAAAAATATGTATATATATGGTGAGAAATTGCTTTTATGCACCTGTAAAAATAGTACTGAAAACAATATTCAATTGGAATGCACCTTTTACACTTGTTTAATAAGTACTTTTATTGAAGATAATAAAGAACAATATCTCGCAGTAACAAAGTCAATTATGCCAGTCAACTTTCATATCAAATAATAGCTCAGCGTATAGAGCGCTAGACTAGCAATCGTGGGGTCACAAGTTCGATACCCCCTGGCGGCAATAAAAAACTTTTGTAAAATAAAAAAGTATAATTTTTTTGTGAAGAATTTTTTTTTTAACTTTTAATTGGTGAAAAAGAGCTTCCTTTGCACTTGTTCAAAAAGTACTGAAAAAATATTGAAGTGGGAGTACTCCTCTCCTATGACAACTCAATGTTAAAATCATTAGTGTTTATGTTAAAAATGAAGTACATCTAGATCATCAATTGTAGTGCTTTTTCTACTGCTTCGGCATCTCTTTTTTTGCTGGGTAATGACATATTTTTTTTTTATTTTTCGTATGCTGCTGTTTAAGCATAACTCATTATTTTGCTCGACATCGCCATACAAAAGTAATAATAAATGTAATACATAACCGCATATCTGATAATGAATTTCTACACTGAGATGGTCCGAATTCAATCGAAAGCATTAGATTTTGACACTGCACAGAAAGAATTTTGCTGGACGAGATTTAATGAAATTTTTCAGTAAACTAATTAAGTTTTCTTCACAAAGTAAATGAAAAATTCTTAGATTATATGAAATTCATATATTTTATGAATCTACATAGTATTAATGAAACGTTTTCATTGAGAGTATGAAAATTTTAATAAATAAAATGAAATTTTTCTCATCATTTTATGAAAAACTGTATTATTAGTCGTATTCATCGAAAAGTTTCAATGGACGAGTTCCAGTGAAACTTCATTGATTTTATGCAAAAATTCATTAATATAATGCAGATGATTCTTTCATCATGGGCTTGTATAAGTCAGTCCATAAAATTTCTTCGAAATATCTTTATATTTTGTTATTTTATACTGTTGAAAAATAACTAAATAATGCATTAAAAGTTACTTACAATGTTGTAAAAATAACTGACAAATTTTTACTACAAAAATTTTAAACAACTGGAAAAGGTTGAAAACTACTGTTTTTTATAGTTAATTTTTTTTATATTAAGAAGTATACCTTAATGAAAAAAAAAAACAATTTTTTTTTCTTTCGATTTTAAAAAATTTCAATAATTTCTCCAGTTATTACTATTTAATGCATTGCAGATGCAATAAAATTTTTGGTTTTTATTTGCAAACTTGAAAAATACACTCAAAAAAATTTGACAGTTACTACACGACAGTTGTTTGTGCAGTAATCAGTAATTGTTGTTTTTAACAGTAATTACAGTTGTTTTTCCATAGAAAAATGCAAAACAACTTTTATGACGGTTTTTTAAGAAAATAACTAACGAAAAGTACTGTATTTCATAAAGCAGTTATTTTTAATATCATAATAAACAACTACCAAAACGGTAATTTTACAGTAAACAATTATTTTTGGTTGTTATTTAAAAAACAAAAAATTTCATTGAATTTTTTTTTAATTTAAAAATTCTTGTTTAGTTTATATTTGGTATTATTGATATATTTCTAGATTGCAAGTAAAAATCAGAAACTTGTATTGTATCTCCAATAGTACTGATAAAGATATGAGTAGTGGGTATCGGGTATCGAGTATTTGTCTTTTGTTTTGGGTACTCGATACTTAAAACTACTACTCGATATTTTCAGAGTTGCATTTCTGGCGGAAAATATATATAAAAGTGTGATTCCACTAAAATACTTACCACAAAAATGTGACTCCGCTAAAATATTTATCACAAAACTCTGCTAAAAGAAAAAAATCAAAAGTAAAATATTTAAAAGTATATGTTAAAAAACTATGAAAAACATAATTAATAGTTGCTATAAAAGTTTGAAAATATGTTTATAAATTTAAATATTGAATCAACGTACACATGTCCAAAGAATTTTAATAAAAAAAATTTTAAAAATTTCAAATTTAAAAACCGTTAAAAGTATCGAGTAGTATCGAGTATCCAAATTAAAAATATCGAGTAGTATCGAGTATTGCAAAGTAATCGAATTTACCAGCACTAATCTCCAATGCATAACAGCATAATAACTGGAGAAAGGTTTGGAATTTTTACTTCGAATTTTAAATAGGCTGAAGTAATAACACATATTTTTGCAATCGAAAGAAAAAAAATATTTTTTTTATTAAAATATACTTTTATAAACAAAAAGAATTTAATGTAAAAAACAGTAGTTTTTACCGATTTTGTCAGTTGTTTTGAAATTTTTGTAGTAAAACTTTATCAGTTAATTTTAGGGCATTGGCAGTTATTTTTAATGCATTTGTTAGTTATTTTACAACAGTTAAAAATAACAAAAGTGTTAGTTATTTTAATGGTATGTAAATACCTTTGTTGCCTTTTTAACAGCATATACCTTTGTTTTAACTGTCATTTTCAGTATATTCTACCGACAAACTTTTGTGAGTGTATACAGTAATAACAAAAAAAAAATATTTTATTTTTATAACTACAAAAATTTTTGGTAGTTGCTTAAATTTATAATCAAAATAACTGTTTTAAATAATAGTTCTTAATAATTTTCTTTCGCGATATTCGATTTGAAGCAATAAATTACAACAAAAATACAACAACATCAAACACTCTGCTTTCCTTAATTTAATTTTTGGAATGGAAAGAAGAGAGTAGCGCAAAAAATGCGCTTCTACTTAGACATTCTTATAAAATTGTGTCTATTTTTTGTTGAGCTGGTAATTTTTATAATTAAATAGTAGAAACAAATTCTAAACATGAACCGATTCTAATCAAAAACGATAGGCTTCTTTCTTCGACCCAGTTGAGTGTACCGAATTTCATTAAAATGTCTTTATAAATAATTGCGTGTAGCGTGCGAACAATTATGCAGACAGACGGACACGGATAAATCGACTCAGCAAAAAATTTAATAGTGATTCTGAGTCGATCGCTGTACTATATAAAGTGTGTCTAAATTATCCGTATTTATATATATATATATATTTTTAGATGTTCCAAAGATCGGCACAAACTAATTTTAACCTGATCATGTAGTGATGTAGAATCAGTTTGTTAAGTTCATTAAATTTTTGCTTATACATATATAAATGGTAATCAATTGCAAAAGAATAAGTTACCTTGCTGAAATCATCAAAAAAATATTGCTGAATATTATTAGACTAAAAACATGACAAACCAAATGTTACATTAACAAAATTTTATTTACATTTCTTTATTTTTTTAATATGAATACAAATCTACCCTTCTGAAATAAGCAAAAATTTTTAAAAACTACTAAAATATTTGTAACTTAAATTTTGTTGATATAACGGTTTTCTTTTCCAGTTTTGGCTACTTATATTCAGCAAAATTAGTCGCTGATTTCAGCGTAGTTAATTGTCATTTGCAATAAACTCATATCTAACTCAACAACTAAAATTTTGTACATTTAGCTTTATATTTAATATATAGTAGCTTTGTTTTTGCTGTTTTATCGTACTAATATTTAGCAACCAGATTCTGCCAACGTCGGCAGTTTTTTATGCAGGGCCATTTTTAACTAATATTCAGAAGCGTTTTTCTGCTAATTATACAATGTTATTCCTATGAGTGTAGAGGCTATAATGTGTGGTGGTTTAAAACAACTGATTTAATGTTTTTATTAATTAAATTCAAATAATTGTATAGAAATGAAAAACTCTGAAAATTGTATCTAAAAATCTATAAAGATAAAACTAGTAGCTTTTATTAGTTAATTTATAAAAAAACATAATATTACATATTATTTTAATTAATAAATAACTGTGTTGTTACAAATTAATGTATTGTATATAAGTATTAACACATATTGGACACACTGTTCCGTTTCCAACCCAGTACTTTTAAACTGCTAGACAAATGTGTTTACTGGATAAAGATAATTCAGTGGCTTAAGATTCATAAAATTTTGTATACAAGTTAGCTTTTAACGTGTATATTTATCAAAGTTGAAACTTAACGTTTATACACAGAACAAATTTTAGTATACGAGTTTTAATAAAACTTTTCACTAAACTTATGAAGTTTTATATTCAAATATAAGGCAAAATTTCTTGAATTTAATGAAAAAGTTTCATCATTTTTATAAAACTATTGTTAATGATGTTAACATTTTTCATTTGATGTATGAAATTTTAAATAAACAATATGAAATTTTTCATAAAATTTTTCAGTAAACTAATGAAGATTTCTTCAAAAAGTAAATGAAAAATTTCGTAAATTTGATGGAAAAGCTTAATATATTTAAAGAATCCAGTTTTAATGATATAATAATTGAGTGTATAGAACTTTCAATAATTCAAAATTTTCACAACATTTTATGAAAAATTCCATTAATTCAATGAAAAGCTTCAATGTACGAGTTCTAGTGAAACTTCATTGGTTTTATGCAAAAATTCATTAATATCATGCGGATAATTCTCTCAGTGTGGAAAGCTTAGCCGATATATGTATGTATGTACAGTAGAGCGACTCACCTTATATGGACAGAAAAAAGTGCCCCCCTCAAAATAAACCTTCCCAGTGTAGAAACGGTAATGACATATCATTATTTTTTGGACTACCAGTAATGACACCCACTTACCTTCTATATTATTTTAAAACATATAATAATAAGTTACTGATAATTACTTATTTTTATCATTATTTCAAATAGAAAATAATTTTTTATATTTTTTTTAAAATTTTTTGAAATCTATTTTTAGACTTAATATTTTTTAAACACTGGTAAGGATATATGTAACCACATATTTTTTGATTTTTTGTATGTTGGCGAGTAACATTACTTGTGTGCAGCAGGTCAACTGTGTTTTTATCTATTAAATATTACATGTCGATATAGCTCAGATGGTAGAGCTGTTGACTGGCAATCTGGACCCAGGTTCAATTCCCGCACCAGCAAATTTTATTTAAAAAAAAAAATACAATAAAAAATATTTTTTTTTATATAATTTATTTTTTAGAAAATCTATTTTTAGACTCATTCTTTTTGTCAGTACTGGTAAGCACATAGGTAACGATACATTTTTTGATTTTTCGTATGCTGGTGTGTAACGACAACTCATTATTTTTCGCGACATCGCCATATAAAGGTAATAAGAAATGTAATAACAAAAGTAACTAGTTACCATTACCAAGTATGTAGTTACATAACTACATATCTGGTAATGATTTTCTACACTGGGTTGGTTTGTTTTATGATGATTCCCAAAATATTTTGGGTCTAGGTATGAGATCTCACGAGCTGGACCATTTTTAAAAAAGGTATTTTTTTAGGTTTTGTAAGAAATTTGCATCTTATCTGAAGACAACCTACTGAATATGGGTATCATATGAAAGGTTTTTTAGAAGCGCGTCCAGCGGTATATATAATATGTGCAAGCATATGCTGACATGTCCTATTTTAAAACAAATTTTTGGCTCTTTTGTACAGAGATATTTGTGATTGAAACGCCAAACTTACATATAATAATCTATAAACGATTTAAGTGAACACGTGCTTCAGATTTTTTTGAAATTCGCTATTTTTCGCGTTTTATCAGAAATTCGATGTGGTGGAAACAATATGTTCTAAATAGGGCAATATTGATACCAAAACTTTTCTTCTGACAAATAAATCACCGCTGAGTGGATATACCCAGCAAAACCTTGGTAATATGTTGGTATTACAGAACACATTACCTGGTAATACCATACCCCTTACCATTGCATTATTTCATAACTAAAATGTAATGTCTTACGTATAATGTGCTGCATAACTACTGGGTAGTAATAGCAACTTATTACCAATGATATATTTAAACACCTCAAAGAAAAGAGTTACTTGTAATACACAACATGAGTTCTAAATAATAGCAGCGACTTATTACAGATGGGATATTTTAAAACCGTAAAATAAGGAGTTACTTTTAATGTGATACGTGAGCACTTAATAGAAATAGCCACTTATTACCGATGGTGTATTCAAATACCTCAAAATAAGGAGTTATTTGTAATGCGATACATGAGTGTTATTTTCTATTTAAAATATTCGATACAAATAATTTATATGTTTTATACATATTGACTGAAATATCTTTTGTTTTTTGTTAACTTTATATTAATGTGAGTAAATATTAATTAAATATGAATATGCTTCGTTTTAGCATTTATAAAAAACCAACACGATAACGTCTTATTTTAATTTTTTTTGTAAGAAGTAAGTATATATTTTTATACAGTAAGTAAGCGCATAATTTTAATGTGTTATTTCAGACCTGTTTGTAACACATTTTTTTGGCCTTACTTTAAGCTGTTATGTAAGTAGTATTGTGCTCAGTATCGGTTATGTAAGTGGTTACGTAACTCCTAACATGTAACATTAAAGTAACATGTTCTTATGTTGTTACCTAGCCCTCTTTTGGAAAGTACATACCTCCAATGACATGCCCTTGTTAAAATAATAGCTGTTGGAATAGCAAAGGAAGAGGTTACATACCTTAATTTCTTCTTACAAACCTTATTACCAGGTAATAGAAAGTTTTGCTGGGTAGTTTAGAATTTTGCAAATTTCGTACATTTTGCACGATGCTCTGGACCAAATTTTGTTAAAAGATTTGAGTTACTGCAATTTGCATTTGAATTCAGTATGTAGTTGATGTAAGATAAAAATTCAACTAAACAGAAAAAAATCCATCACGCGTTTTTTTGGCGGATTAATTTTTTTACGCGAAAAAAAATTTTTATAAATTTTTAATAATAATTTATATGCAGTTTCTAGTAGATCTAAGGATAAAAATGCAACTTAACAGAGAAAACCCAACACGCGCTTTTTTGGCGGAATTTCTTTTTTTTCGCGAAAAAACGTATTATAAAATTTTGTTTAGGGTCAGCATATATTTAGACTTTTCTTAAAAAAATTACAGATACGCGTATTTCGATAAAATATTTTATTTAATAATAAAACTAGAAAAAATTTCATAAAATTTTTAAATTGAATTGGGTTAGCTATAAATTTTTATCAAAATTTGGTCCAGAGCACCGTGAAAAATGTATTTAATTTGGAAAATTCTAAACTGTATCCACTCAGCGATGATTAACTTGTCAAAAGAAAAGTTTTGGTATCCATATTGCCCTATTTAGAACATATTGTTTCCACCACATCGAATTTCTGATAAAACGCGAAAAATCGCGAATTTTAAAAAAATCTGAAACGCGTGTTCACTTAAATCGTTTATAGATTATGATATGTAAATTTGACATTTCAATTACAAATATCTCTGTACAAGAGTCAAAAAATTTGTTTTTTTTATAGAATATCCTTGAAAATAGGACATGTAAGGTTATGCTTGAACATGTTATATATACCGCTGGACGCGCCTCTAAAAAACCTTTCATATGATACCCAGTGTAGAAACGGTAATGACATATCATTATTTTTTGTACTACCAGTAATGACACCCACTTACCTTCTGTATTATTTTAAAACATATAATAATGAGTTACTGATAATGACTTATTTTTATCATTATTTCAAATAGAAAATAATTTTCTAGATTTTTTTGAAATCTATTTTTAGACTCAATATTTTTTAAACACTGGTAAGGATATATGTAACCACATATTTTTTGATTTTTGGTATGTTGGCGAGTAAGCTTACTTGTGTGCACCAGGTCAATTGTGTTTTTATCTATTAAATATTACATGTCGATATAGCTCAGATGGTAGAGCTGTTGACTGGCAATCTGTAGACCCAGGTTCGATTCCCGCACCAGCAAATTTTATTTAAAAAAAAAAATACAATAAAAAATATTTTTTTTTATGTAATTTATTTTTTAGAAAATCTATTTTTAGACTCATTATTTTTGTCAGAACTGGTAAGCACATAGGTAACGATATATTTTTTGATTTTTCGTATGCTGGTGTGTAACGACAACTCATTATTTTTCGCGACATCGCCATATAAAGGTAATAAGAAATGTAATAACAAAAGTAACTAGTTACCATTACCAAGTATGTAGTTACATAACCACATATCTGGTAATGATTTTCTACACTGGGTACCCATATTGAGTATGTTGTCTTCAGCTGAGATGCAAATTTCTTACAAAAATAAAAAAAATACCTTTTTTAAAAATGGTCCAGCTCGTGAGATCTCATTCCTAGACCCGAAATATTTTGGGAATCATCATAAAACAAACCAAGGTTTATTTTGAGGGGGGCACTTTTTTTACTTTTTTTCGTGAGTCGGTCTAATGTACAGTTATAACGCAAATATTATAAACATTAACGTTTTCAAATTTAATTTAACTTTAATTGGTTTAATGTAGATTTGCCTTTATTACTTTATTCATTTCCACTAGAGGGCGCCTTTAGGAAAAAAAAAATTTTTTATTTATTAAGCAATGTTCTATTTATAAGCAAAGTATAGCTAAAGAATGCCTAGCGGATCTATGCCGTGTCCTTAATGAGTTAAGACACTGTACTATAAAAGAAATTGCTTCTGACATTGGCCAAAAATAAAATCTATTGTATTTTATATAGTACAATAAATTGCATAAAAATGGCTTTCTTTTTTAACCCAATAAACCAAACGATATCATCACGATATCGAAACGATATCACCGAGGTGATATTTATTATCATATATGATAATCACTTGTGATACGAAAACTATAGCATTTTTGTTCTAAAATGTACCTTTCGTAACGATATCGTATTTCCACGGAAATATGACACCGTTTTCGCTATCGAAATTCTCTGGAATAACGATAGTAAAATAGCCAAAATCTGGTCCAGCATCGAAACACCATCGTTATTCCAAGCGAGTTCGATATCGAAAATGATATCATATATGAAAGCAAAACCGGAATTCTTTGAAATGAACTGATATGAAGTCATAATGAAAAATTGATAATGAAATCGTCATATTCAGAGCAAAAGTCGAACTCACCTAGATTTTCCAACTATAATTGTCCAATAAAAGGGAGTATAAATAGCCAAACGAAGTAAAATTTGTAAATTTTTATAAATTTTATTTGTTTCTGAAAAATGTTTGAATTTTTGTAAATAACGAATATTTTGAAGTATACTTCATCATTAAACCCTATCGAAAACGATATTATAATCTTACTGGAATATGATATCGTTTTCGGGTATTTAAGGTGATAGCGATTTCGCTATCGTTCTTTGGTTTATTGGGATTGTTTAAAAAAATTATTTCACATTATAAAAATATAAGTGAAATAATTGCAATTTAAATTCAGATGATCCAATGGATATTTAAGAAAATACGAATATTGAAAGTTTTCAAAAGTTGCTCCGAATCCCGCTCCCTGGGGCTTATTTTGTGTGGTTACTGGAAAAACTAATCCATAAAAAATTTCAGCTCAATAGAAGAATTTTTGAGCTTTTGAAATACGATTTACAAGGGGGAAAAAATTACTTTTTTGGCCTTTTCAAAAAATACTGGCTCTTAAATATATTTCTGAAAAATGCCTATAGAATCATAATCCAGACTAAAAAGGCATAAAAATACAAAATCGGTTGAAAAATATTATAATAATTGCAATGGTCTGGGCGAAGACCACATATTTTTTGATTTATTGTATGTTGGCAAGTAAGCTGACTTGTGTGCAGCAATTCAAATATGTTTTTGTCTATCAAACATTACATGGCGAGATAGCTCAGATGGTAAAGCTATTGACTGGCAACCCGGAAGCCCAGGTTCGATTCCCGCACTAGAAAATGTTATTTAAAAACAATTTTACAATAAAAAAAATATTTTTTATATAATATTATTGTTTTGGAAATCAATTTTTAGACTCATTCTTTTTGTCAGTATTGGTAAGCATATATGTATGTAGATAAAAACATATTATTAGATTTTTCGCGACATTACCATACAAAGGTAATAAGAAATGTAATAAGAAAAGTAACTAGTAACCATTACCAGGTATATAGTTACATAACTACATATCTGGTAATGATTTTCTACACTGCGCGATACCGCTGTAAATTTAAAAGATTTTCAGTAGAAAAACATGCTCGTGCGTCAAGTTTCTATGTGTTGTTGTTCTTGTATTATTTTATTTTTATATATCGTCGGCGCTCCTAAGAAAATAGTTATTTGTTTTGAAAACTTAGTGGTGGGATACCTATGTAAATAAGGTACTACCTACGTTCTGAAATGAGGTTAACATTTTTATATTTTTGCTGGGATTATGGAGGTTTTTTAAAAAAACTATTTTTTTGGATAGTTGTTAGGACATATCAGTGATTCTGAATTTATAGATAGCATTCCAATTTTTTTTTTTTTTTTTAATTTATTTTTAATTTGATGTCAAAATCGAAAATTAGAATTAAAATAATTCTTTGATTTTGTGTGAAAAAATTAACAGCATTCAGATAAATTAGAAAACGTATTATTGACATTACAAACATGAATTAAATCTATAATGCTTAACAAAGATGGTAATAATTAAAAAATTCGACGTATGGGTAAAGAAAGTCATCGCCGAGATGGCATTTTACTGGTTTCTATTAATTGCAGCGAAGAGACATTAGCAACAAACAGCTCGTCAAAATATTGTGCATTAATTTTATTACAATACAATAGCATTTTTTCTACCACAATAGTGGCACATGAACTGTTATTTTAACTTATTTTCTTTTATTTGAATAAAAACACTTTGCTTAATAAAATGTTAACATTAATTTGGAACAAAAAAATCAATAGAAATGTTAACCTTTTTTCGGAACAGAGGTAGTATTTATTTTCTGTCTTTTCTATGTCATTTCGAAATAATTCTTTTATACAAAAAAACGTTTTTCGATAAAAACGTTTTTCGACAAATAGCTATTATCTTAGGCGCAGTGACGATATGCTTTTATTGGATGCAGATAAAATAGTCATGCTTTTTGAAGTTTTCTTAAGTTTTTTGCTGGGAAACAGAATAGAAGGGTTAATACTATATTAAGTATACATTAATTAATATAAATAGCACAACAAATGTCTATTTTTCGCTCTAACTTTGTCTTTTTAAAGACAACATAAAATACAATTCAATTATTTTACATTACAAAGCTATTTCTTTTTTATTTAAAATGTACTTAAAAGTTTAACTTTATTTGAAAATAATGTATTTACTTATTCCAAAATACTAATACGGGTTTCAATATTAATAAATATATTAAATAAAAAAATAAATGAAATTAATGAATATCCAAACAACTAAATTTATTACAATTATAAACTAATACATTTTAAACGGATTAATATAAAACTGAATTAAATTAATGAGAGAGGGATTTTGGTGCCAAAGCAAAATTTTGTTTTAGTTTAATTGCAACTACAATAAATTATTCATAGATTATTCAAAACATAACTGTTTTTCAGTTTGATTGTTAAAAAAATTAATGAATTAAGTTTTTAATTAATATCAGAAATTTTATGAAAAGTACAAATTCAAAAAACTTTTTAAATTAAACCAATTTATATTTTAATCGATTTCATTTTCTCGATTACAAAGTTTACAAAAATCGTGTTCTTAGTCATGTTTTACAAAAATTTCCATTATACAGTTTCAGCTATTAGTAATTAATTTAAGTATTGTTTTCTTTTTTTTTTGTTTAAATTAATCAAATAGATAAAATTTCGAATATTAACGTATGAAAAGTTAGATAAGAAAAAATTTAACAACTTGTTGTGGCAATTAGGAAAAAATATATATATTTCAAAAATATGAAAAATAAACCAGGAAAAGTAACACCAAATTAAAAATATATATGTAACTAAAATGTGAAATTAAATTGAAAAAGGGAAAATGTTAGTAATTAAATGTTTGATGTTAGAAATGTAACGAAATAGTTTAAAAAATTATAAAAATAAATTTATATATCATCTGAAATTAAAATTTTTTAAAAACTTTAGATTTCAAATGATATATAATCAAAAGAAAATGCAATATTTTATGGTAGTTTAAGAAAATATATTTCCAAAATATTTTATTCCAATATATTTTATTCATGTTTTCTAAATGGAGACCATGAGCAATGAAATATTTATTTCAAAACATTTTGTGTCAAATTTAAATATACAAAATTTTATTTAATTTTCATTATAAACAAACAAAAAAACTAATCTTCCATTAATTTAATTAAAATGATAAAGCAAACCTCTTAAGAATAATATAATATTTCATTTAATTTATAATTTTGATTTTTATACAAAAAGCAAGGAATTCACAGTTTAAATGTTGTTGTAAAATAGCTTGATTTTTGAAGTTTAACCCATAGAAAGTTGCCAAATTTACGATATGTGTTACTTTAAAACTAAAAATAGCACGAACTGTGAATTCCATCAATATAAATATAATAATTATTTAAATTTTGTTTGAATGTCGGTGTGTATTAGAATTATAAAATTATTTTAAAAAGAAAACCTAAATCGTATATTAATCCTCAATTTAATATAGATTTAATGAGGTGTGAAACTAATATAAAAGAGAAACTGAAATTAAATGTTTTGCTTGTATGGAATAAAAATATTTAAAATTACAATACAAATAAAGAAAAAACTATATAAACAAATAAAATATGCTAAAAACAGAGAGTTTTTTTTCGGGGCAAACAGGGACAGAAAATCAAAAGAAAAAAATCAACTGAAAATTAGAGTTAAAACAATTACAATCCATGTAAAAATGTGTAAACCGCAATTTCATTTAAATTAATTGAAAAATGAAGCTATTCTTGACTGTTAAAAAACAACCGATAAATACAGTAAACTCAACGGATGCAGTAAAATTAAACGAAAAAACTATTACAGTAGACTTCGCGGAAGTAAACTACGGTTAAGTGTACAAAAATATAATTGTGCCCTAAACTTATTTTTGGAGTTTTGCTGCTTACAACCGCTAAATATGTTATGCGACCTCTAAAAGATAAATTCTGAAAATTTTCGCAAATCAGTGAATTTTAGAAACTTCCGTTTTTTGCTAAAAGTTTCCAATTCAGGCCCTGCAGATCAGAGAAACAAGCCGACCAAAATAATCGGCGGCGGCGGCGCAAGCAAAAAATCGGCGGCGGCGGCGGCGATTGAGGTTGAGCCGGATAAAAATCGGCGGCGGCGGCGCAACCAAATAATCGGCGGCGGCGGCGGCTTGATCGGCTGAAAACAACATTTTGTAATGTGATTTGAAAACGTTAAGTTTTTTTACGAAAGATAGCTATTTTACTATCACTCTATATGCCTTTACGTTTTTTGGCATTACTCTTACAGTGAGGTTACATGATCAAGATTTTGGTTTCAAGTTGATAACACATACAGCTTGTCAAATTCAGTTAAACTTGAAGCTGTGACGTAGGCTGCATGCAACTTGATAGTCAATTTTGCTTTCAAGATGCCGTCGTCAAGGAAAGAACTAAAATTGCTCGCCTCTGTGGGCTGTTTCCGCACTGTAGGCTATTCGAAAAGACTTTATTTTTTTCTTCACATCTTCCACAGACATTTTCATGTCAACAGAAATTGGTTTTTTATTTATTTTTATTTTTAAATCATTTCGTCGATATACCGGAATATTCACATTCCGTATTTTATCAATCGTGTTTTATTGCGGCACAATATTTGTAAAAAGAAAAACAAATTTACAAGAAATTTGATCAGCTGTTTAAAAATTGACCGTCAAGTTTTCTCAAAACTTGAAAGCAAAAATTGATATCAAGTTACTGTTTCATTTTTAAAATGTGAGTGTGTTTGTAAAAAAGTGTGAGTGTATTAAAACTTGAAAGGAAAAAATTGATCGTGTAACCCCTATGTTACCTGACCATCTCTCAAAGATTTGTACGAATAATCTTCAAGGTTTACTATTTTTGAAAAGTTATTCATCATCGCTCTTATATCTGAAACATTTGCCCTAATGATGATATACCAGTAGGTACCTGGTATATCATCATTAGGGCAAGGAATTTCATGCACTTAAAAATGAAAAATATGCGGTTAAAAAAGAAAAATATGCACTCACAATGTATGAAATATTCACTAAAAACTATAATTTTTGCAAAAATAATGCACTTTAAAACTTAAAAATATATTTAAGTTAGTTATTTTGCAAACAGACACAGAACTCGAAGATTTCCCATTGGTCAATAAAGTTTTAAAAATGTTTATTTTGATTGAATCAAAATATGAAAACGTATCAATTTTTTATATTTTTTTACAAAATAAAAAATGCTACTGAAAATATGCACAAATATGCATTAAAAAGCACAAAATATGCATTAAAAAGCCACCAAATATGCATTTAAAGTCGAAATATGCAAAAACATGCATTTATGTCAAAATATGCAACTACAAATCGATGCCAGTTTGTTCTAAATTTGATGAGTCGGATAAATGCTTAGTCCATATTAGTTTTGGACTGTCGAGAAATAACATGCATTTGCATGGAATTCCTTGCCCTAATCATCATTGTTAGTAGTTTTTGTTATTTTGATTGCATGCTTAACTAATTCTGGTGATCGATTTTGTCGTCGTTTCGTTATTTTGTTTTCAACGACTGTCTACACTCAAAAAAAAAAAAGTCAGTAAAGTCAGCAAAAAATATTGCTGTGTCAGCAAATTTTTAGTCAGGAGCGTGCTTGCAAAAAAGTTGGTAATTTCAGCAAAAGGTTTGCTGAAAATCAGCGAGCTGATTTCTACCAAAAAAATAGTAATCTTCAGCAAAAGTTTTGCTAACACTTAGTCGACTGCAAATGAAAAAAATCCTTGCTAAAATCACTAAACTTTTTGCTGAATATTAGTAGACTGAAAAAAACTCAAAAAACTTGTAGCGAAATTTTACTTTAGTTAATTTATTTGTTGAAAATTTAAATATAGAATATGTGTAGAGTTGTTTTTATTTTTATGTCATTTCCGTTTCCAGACGAGTTGCGACATCTACATCTTGTCTATCTGGTTGTCGTCCACGCTATTAATGCGGTTATCAGCACAATTTTTGTAGCAAAATAAATTAGTAAAACATTAGTTCAAAATTAGTTTAGTGCTAAAAAATATAACTAAAATTTTTGCTGAAAACGGAATTTCAACAAAAAAATTGCTGAAAACTAGTACACTTGATATACAAGACGTTTTACTAATTTTTCTACTAACTTATTTTTTTGAGTGTAACAGACAATATCGCTTTCTTCAGTAGACTCGCTGCTACTATCCATTCTGCTGTAACAGCAGAGGATTAGTATAGCAGAATATTAATCCCTTTGTTTACTACTTAATAAGTAATAATTTGTTGTTGATTTCAATATAAAATGCAGTGTTGCCAACAAATTTTCAAAATAAATGGCTAGATCAGACCCAAAAATCGCCAGAAAATCTCTAGATTATAAACAGTGTAAATATTTAGCGATTTTATCGCTAGATTGTTGAAAAATGTTACTTAAAGCAGTTTTTACTCAAAAATTTCTTTAATATGTGAATAAGAAGTGTTATAAACTTTTAAATAATGAAAAATTTAAATTAAATTAAATTTTTAAATTTAAATTAAATTAAATTTTTAAATTTAATTTTTAAAAAGTGAATGAAAGAATTAAGCCTTTTAAACCTTTGGTTCAAGTTTAATGAATTAGTAAATTCTTTTTAAAAATATATATTTATTTTAAAATTTTTTATATTTGAAAATTGATACTTCCAGCCGAAATAAGCCGAAAAAAATCGGCGGCGGCGGCTGAAGCAAAAATGACCGGCGGCGGCGGCTTAAACGGCTCACGGCGGCTGGCTTGTTTCTCTGCTGCAGATCCCTTTTATAATTTTAAATGGTTAGCGCGTTTCACTGTTACACTTAAGGCTGCGGGTTCGATCGCCAGCGACTGCAATTTGGGAAAATAATGTGTATGAGTCTTCTATGCCTCATACATATCGCAGTGTCCTCCTTTGGTGCTCCGATAGCACTTAACCTAACCGAAGTAAAATAACATAACAAGGCTGTCGCACAATGGCTCATAATAATATTGTCAATTTAAATATTTTGTTTGCATGTTCTTTATGGTGATTTGTGATGATCCCTAATGTTCAGTCTATGGTTTTTGTTGTCATATTTTTGTATTCCCGTAAATTTATTTGGCATCATACTAAATTATATACAATTTTATCGGGAAAATGGATTAATCAAATTGTAAATAAACGAATAAAAAATATATTTGAATTGATATAAGTTTATCCAATTTTATCGGAGTTTTGGTCTTATTCAATTGCATTAAATTTTGTTTGTTTATATGAATATGTACAATGGCCTTGCAACTCTCTTAATATTTTTTATGGGAAACGAGTAAAAAGGTTAAAGTCGGGCATGCCGACTATACAATACCCTACACCAGTCGGGGTAAAAGCCAACTAATGTCACCAAAATCAATAGGCTGCGTTATTGGGCCAATATAGGTCGGTATACCAAATTTCATCAAAATAGCTTAATATTTGCGACCTGCAGTTTGTAACCAAGCCAATTTTGGGGGGACCCTTATATGGGCACTAGGTCTAAGCATGGACCGGCGTTAACCAAAATCAATAAGCTTCGTCCTTGGGCTGCCATAGGTCGGTGTACCAAATTTCATCAAAATATCTTAATATTTGCGACCTGCAGCGTATAAACAATATAATTTTGGTAGGACCCTTATATGGGCACTAGGTCTAAACATGGACCGATGTTCACCAAAATCAATAGGCTTTGTCCTTGGGCCGACATAAGTCGGTGTACCATATTTGATCAAAACATCTTAATATTTGCGACCTGCAGCGTATAAACAATTAGGTTGTTCACAAGGGGTGTGCTATATGTTGTATCGTTGTATCGTCCTAACAAAAAACAGAGTTGTTAAAATTTTTATTTGAGTTTGACAACGATTTTCTATTCCGTTTTTTATCTGTTAGCACACTCAAACATAGGACACTAAACATACGTAAAAATGATGTATCGTGCTATTCTCAAATGTCGTATTTTTTCAATTTAATTTTTAACAACTCTGTTTTTTGTTAGGACGATACAACGATACATCAAATAGCACACCCCTTGTGAAAAACCTTAATATAATTTTGGTAGGACTCTTATATGGGCACTAGGTCTAAACATGGACCGATGTTCACCAAAATCAATAGGCGTCGGTCGTCCTTGGGCCGACATAAGTCGGTGTACCAAGTTTCATCAAACTTGGTACACCGACTTAAGATCGCAAATATTAAGATATTTTAATGCAATTTGGTTCGCGGACTCACATTATAGAAAATTTTGACACAAGTCCCATTTTAACCCATTCGAATTTCAGATCCAAACGTTAGTTGGTTTTTAACCAGACTGGTGTAGGGTATTGTATAGTCGGCATGCCCGACTTTAACCTTTTTACTCGTTTTAAATATTAGTGTTTCCAATACGGTTAATCGATTAACCGATTCCTCGATTAATCGCCTCTGTTTCGGTTAATGTCGAAACAAATAATTTAAAACTCAAATAATTATTCGACCCGAATAATCGGTTAAAATAGGTCGATTAACCGGTTACATTTTTAATATGTAATTTTTTGCTTTATTTTTTCCCAAAACTTCATAATTTACTTTGGCTAAAAAATGACAACAAATGCTTAGAAAAAAACAAATATTAACTAAAATACGATCAAATTGTTTTAAAATCGATTTAAAGAGAAGCCTTAAGATACCATTTTTTGAGCAACTCCAGGCAAGTCGACATTGAAAATAAATAAAATATTTGTAAAAAAAATGCTTTAACACTATGTGCCTGGCTGGAGCAGGCTTTAGGAAATACAATAGACAATTTTTCATTTCTATCTTAATTCTTTTAAAATGCAAAATTAATTTTCAAAAGCGAGAGCAGTTTTTCAGCCTCTAGCTATGATTATATTTATTTTAACAAAAACAGTGCGTATTAATTTTTAAAATTTTATTATTGCAAACATAGAATTTTGAAAGGCTGAAAACTGCTCTCACTTTTGAAATTCTATGATAAAGTTCCCAAACAAATCTGTTTGGGATTTGACATCTATTACTGCACATTGAAGGAATTGTCTACATGCTTTTTATGAATTTTATATTGATTCAATAAAATTTCTCTGGAATTCGTCCATTGAAACACGGAGGAGATTGGAGGATAAACAAAAATCTAAAAATAGAATGTATGTGTCTGCGTTGATCACTTCTGAGTAAAAACAATAACAGAAAACTGAATAGGAAGGAAAACAACGAATTAATTACATTGCATTCAAGGCCTTACTCGGGTGAGATGTTTAAGCTGTCGCACTTTAGTATAGTTACATTTATAATGTGGGAGCATGTATTCAATTCGTACAGCCGATGGGTTGTTGAAAAAAATTATCATATAGATACAATCTGACAATAAAAACATATAAATAATTAATACAATTTAATGGAAATTCACTAACAACACCTGTCCATACAAAAAAAGGCAGAAACAAGATCTAGTCTGATTTGAAAATTATAATTAGGTTATTTACAAGGAGTGTTCTATCTGTTGTATCGTCCTAACAAAAAACAAAGTTCTTAAAATTTTTATTTGGCTTTAACAACGATTTTCTTTCGTTGTAGCACACTCAAACATGGACACTGAACATGCGTAAAATGTTGTATCGTGCTATTCTCAAATGTTGTATTTTTTCAATTTAAATTCTAACAACTCTGTTTTCTGTTATGACGATACAACGATACAGCAAATAGCACACCCCTTGTGAACAACCTTAATGTGTTTATAATTTTTAGAGAAAAAGGTTCATTCTTCTTCTTAACCTCAAACCTATTACCTAAAATTGAAAAAATCGCATATTAATTACAATATTATGTCTGTTCCCGTACTTTACCGAAGTTACACAAACTAGCCCAAAGGAGTTCCCGTACTCAAAATTGCGTGTAAATTGTTTTTGTTTGGGCTATTTTGGGTTCCCGTGGGTACTCGCGGTAACGTACGGGAACGCACATATTAATTGCAGCTGTATATAGAACGTTAAAACAACACTACTAAACTTTTCATTGAATTGATACAGTTTTATGAAAAATCTCGTATTATTTATTGAAAATTACATACACCCAATGAAAACCCTTTTTCGTAAAATTTGTTTTACATTATTAACTCTGTGAAGAAAACTTCATAAGTTTAGTGAAAACTTTCATTAAAACTCGTCCTATTAAATTCTCTCTGAATAAATTAACTCAAAATTGTTTTATTGTTAATGGCCCTTAAAAACCGAAAAGACTGAGAATTTAACAATTATTTATGACTACTAATATTCAGCAAAATTTTTTGCTGATTTTTGCAGAGTAAATTGGTATTTTCAAATAGAAAAGTTAAGAAAATACATTAATTTTGCATTAAACGATTAACCGATTAATCGCCAATTTTCTCGATTAACCGACCCGAATAAGCGGTTAATTAATTTTAGTGACTTTTCGAATAATGCATTAACCGGTTAACCGCCTATGTCGAATAATTGGAAACACTATTAAATATATAACATAGGGACTATAATACCCATTTATACAATAAAATTTGTGGGTTGATTGCAAAAAAAAACGTGAAAAAAATTCCAAAAAGGAAATTTTTAGCATCAATGTACTTATTTACCGAATATAAATCGCTGATAAAGTTTTTTAATTAAATTTTTGTACCATAACGTCTTTTTTTCCCATTTCGCTATTATTTTGCAATTTTTTATGTGCGTTTTTATACCCTACACCACTATGTGGTCAGGGTATTATAAGTTTGTGCTGATGTTTGTAACACCAAAAACTATTGGTCCTACACCCACCTTATAGTATACCGATCGGCTCAGAATATTTTTTTTATTTCGATTTAACGATGTCCGTCTGTCCGTCCGTCCGTCTGTCTGTCTGTCCATGCATTCTTGTGCGCACTCTACAGGTCGCAAATATTAAGATATTTTGATGAAACTTGGTACACCGACTTATGTCGGCCCAAGGACGACGCCTATTGATTTTGGTTAAAATCGGTCCATGTTTAGACCTAGTGCCCATATAAGGGTCCTACCAAAATTATATTTTTTATACGCTGCAGGTCGTAAATATCAAGATATTTTGATGAAATTTGGTACACAGATCTATGTTGGCCCAATAACGCAGCCTAATGATTTTGGTGAACATCGGTCCATGTTTAGACCTAGTGCCCATATAAGGGTCCTACCAAAATTATACTGTTTATACGCTGCAGGTCGCAAATATTAAGATATTTTGATGAAATTTGGTACACCCAATAACGCAGCCTATTGATTTTGGTGAACATCGGTCCATGTTTAGACCTAGTGCCCATATAAGGGTCCTACCAAAATTATACTATTTACACGCTGAAGGTCGCAAATATTAAGATATTTTGATGAAATTTGGTACACAGATCTATGTTGGCCCAATAACGCAGCCTATTGATTTTGGTGAACATCGGTCCATGTTTAGACCTAGTGCCCATATAAGGGTCCTACCAAAATTATACTGTTTATACGCTGCAGGTCGCAAATATTAAGACATTTTGATGAAATTTGGTACACCGACCTATGTCAGCCCAAGGATGAAGCCTATTTATTTTGGTTAACACCGGTCCATGTTTAGACCTAGTGCCCATATAAGGGTCCCCCCCAAAATTATATTTTTTATACGCTGCAGGTCGCAAATATTAAGATATTTTGATGAAATTTGGTACACAGACCTATGTTGGCCCAAGGACGAAGCCTATTGATTTTGGTGAATATCGGTCCATGTTTAGACCTAGTGCCCATATAAGGGTCCTACCAAAATTATACTGTTTATACGCTGCAGGTCGCAAATATTAAGATATTTTGATGAAATTTGGTACACAGACCTATATTGGCCCAATAACGCAGCCTATTGATTTTGGTGAACATCGGTCCATGTTTAGACCTAGTGCCCACATAAGGGTCCTACCAAAATTATACTGTTTATACGCTGCAGGTCGCTAATATTAAGATATTTTGATGAAATTTGGTACACAGACCTATATTGGCCCAATAACGCAGCCTATTGATTTTGGTGAACATCGGTCCATGTTTAGACCTAGTGCCTATATAAGGGTCCTACCAAAATTATACTATTTACACGCTGCAGGTCGCAAATATTAAGATATTTTGATGAAATTTGGTACACAGATCTATGTTGGCCCAATAACGCAGCCTATTGATTTTGGTGAACATCGGTCCATGTTTAGACCTAGTGCCCATATAAGGGTCCTACCAAAATTATACTGTTTATACGCTGCAGGTCGCAAATATTAAGACATTTTGATGAAATTTGGTACACCGACCTATGTCAGCCCAAGGATGAAGCCTATTGATTTTGGTTAACACCGGTCCATGTTTAGACCTAGTGCCCATATAAGGGTCCCCCCAAAATTATATTTTTTATACGCTGCATATTCTAACTAAATATATGCAGGTCGCAAATATTAAGATATTTTGATGAAATTTGGTACACAGACCTATGTTGGCCCAAGGACGAAGCCTATTGATTTTGTTGAATATCGGTCCATGTTTAGACCTAGTGCCCATATAAGGGTCCCCCCAAAATTGGCTTGGTTACAAACTGCAGGTCGCTAATATTAAGATATTTTAATGAAATTTGGTGCGCTGACTCACATTATAGAAAATTTTGACACAAACCCCATTTTAACCCCTTCGAATTTCGGATCCAAACATTAGTTGGCTTTTAACCAGACTGGTGTAGGGTATTGTATAGTCGGCATGCCCGACTTTAACCTTTTTACTCGTTTTAATTTATAATCTAGGGACTATAATACACATTTCATACAACAAAGTTTTGGTTTGGTACATTTGTTTGCAGAATGTAAATCGCTGATTAAGTTTTTTAATTAATTTTTTGTACCATAAAGCCTTTTTTCGCTTTCCGCGATTATTTTGCAATTTTTCAAGTGTGGTTTTTTAAAATTTATAATCTAGGGAATATAGTACAAACTGTATACACTAAAGTTTGGTGCTTAATTTGCAAAAAAAATCGCGAAAAATCGATGTTTTGAGTCATACAAAGAGCGCACATAATGACATTTGGAAGATATCTTACAAGAAGATATTAAAGCGATATCTTCTATTTGTCATTTGAGTGGAAATAATCAAGTAGTATTTACTTTTAAATTGTCTTCCTTTTATCATTTGGAAGATAAATCGGCGGTACTTGTAAAAAAAATAATTAAAAAATTTCATCTTTTGTCATAACTTTTTATGACAATATTGCGACAATAGCTGTGTTTGTGCGGCATTCATATCAATGATATCTCGAACAATTTTGACAGTAGAAAGCCGGAATACGTTGAAAAACTGTCAAAATCGTTTTTGATAATACTGATAGAGAGCCACACAAATACAGCTAATATCACCTTTATATCATTTGGAGATAAACTAAATTTGTACAAAAACAATCAAAAGAAATATAGGAAATAAACTCGTGAAAAGTCAAGATTAATTGCGCGGGAAAAATCGGCTAAGATGAAATCAAGATCATTTATAAGTTGGTCAATGGATTATGTATGCAGATATTCTTTTTCAGGCTTAAATTTAATAATAAAAAAAGTAAATCGTTTTTTTTTTTTTGTACCTGGAAGTTTATTTAGCGATATCACCCTTTTATCTTCCATATGAGTTATTGATTTCGTATTGCCTGGAAGTATTGTTTTAGGGTAACAGTTGTTTCCGACGGAGGAAACTTTCGGAATACGAAATTAATATTGCCGGCAATAAATGTTTTCTTCCTGGCGATATGATCGGAGAATCTTCTTCGTATTGCCATGTTTGCTGGGTTATATTGGTTTGAGTATGTTCCTGTTCCAAGGCACATAATAGAACAAATGCTTTCTCAGTGAGTCCCCCAATCTCTTTATTATGTATACTCTTTGACAGTACATACTAGGGCGGGTCGATTTAATAATCGCCCATGGCTCAGTGAAAATCGTATTCTAGGGATCCGAAGAAACCATACCTCTAAAACGAATTCTACTACCCCCCAACTGTTGACTTTTGTCCCGTAGGGTCAAGTTTTGAAAAATCCCACTTTGACCCATTTAGAGTGCCCCAATCGAGTCCAAATGTATGACCGACCCCCACTAACTTTGGAGGGCCGGTCCACCCATGCCAGTGGCACACCCCCTGGAACTCCCCTGGGGGGTTCCCCATACAAACATTTTAAAAAATCACCATTTTTGGCACTTTATTTTATTATTTTTTATTTATTTTATTTATTTTATTTATTTTATTTATTTTATTTATTTTTATTATTTTATCTATTTTTTCTCTTTAGAAATTTATTTAGTCAGAACATATGTAAATGAAAAAATTAATTTAACTTAGTAATAGAAAAGAAAATAAAAAAAATTACTGTTTGAAGTCTTTTTTGCTTTCAAGTCTGGGCAATTTCGCACGGCTCTCTAATGTCGTCACCATAACAGCCTCTACATTTTCCGGTATAACTCGTTTGGAAACGCTAGCTAGCAATTGAACGTGTCGTTCTGTTGCAGGTCGTAAAATAGGTTGTGTGGGTTTTTTAAGCCACCACAAGACACAGCTGCATGTCGTAAACTTACTTAAGCTAAATCGGTTACAGGTAGAATTGAGCATAAAATTATCATAAAGGATTTTCCAGAAGTAATAAAAGGCGCACTTGCTTAACAGAATTTGTGGTCAGATTAACGTTTAATTTACATGTAAGTACTTTATGGGCAGTTTTGACAACAAAATCGGTTACAGGTAGAATTGAAATTACCATTTCATTCTTATTACCTCGTCTCTTAGACCATATATAACGCAACAGTTTTTGTGAATGCATTAAGTCGTTGTGAAGAACTCGAAGTGTGAAGTGCTAATTTGAGATAAAAAAATATTAAAAAAAAATCATTCCAAATCAAGAAGTTTACAATGAATCCACCATCCTCTACACCGCAAGATGAAGCAATAACAACATCAACAACTATCGAAAACCCAATGAGTCATATACCCAGGCATGATGTTACTGTTTTTGGTGTGTCTACTGATTTGACTGATCTTAATTTACCAACCCATCTGGATATCTCGAGATATTATTTTTACTTGAGCGAACAAAAAAAGTTGTCCTATAAAGCATTCACTATTCAAGTACAAGATAAGTTGATTGGAATTTGGGAAAAACTTGGTATGGAAATAATGCTGAAAAAAAGTGTATGTAATAAATTGAATAGATTGCTTGACAAATATCAAGAGCAAATCAAGAGAAGAAACAAACCCCAACAATTTACAGAGTATGTAAAATCTCTGGAAACAATTTTTTTCATTGGAACATGTAAATGCGATTTGAAGGCAGCTCCATGTGCATGCGATTTGGTTCCCGAACGCCTCAAAGAGTTTATGCACGATCAACATAATCAGAGAAGTCTAACAATGGATGGATTTGCGATGGAAATTGAAGAGCAAGGAGCAACGTCTATGTCATCAATGCCAACATACCAAGATCCCGATGATTCAACATACGCACCGCCACCGGTTCAAGAAGATTTGGATATAAGCACAAGTTCACAATACACACAGAGATACGATTGTTTTAACTTTGCCTTGGTATGTGACAGATTTGGCGTGCCTGATAGAGTAGCATCAGCAATGGGAACAGCTCTTTTCCAAGATTTTAAAATGAAAGATATCCATGGCAAACCTCTCATCATGGATAAATCGAAAGTTCGCCGAGAAAAAGAGAAATGCAGACAAGAAGTGCTTCGCAAACGGTTAGATGATACCAATTTGTTAGCATTTTCATTCGATGGCAGAAAAGATGATACTTTAACGAGAGATACAATTGATGAGAAGTATCATACTAGAATGGTAAAAGAACCTAATCTTGTTATTTTGAGAGAACCGAATTCTGAATTGATTGGTTACGTAAGACTGGAACATGAAACCGCTGAATACAAAACAACCAAATTAAATGATTTTTTCAACGATAAAAATATATCACTGGATGCATTAATTGGCATATGCACTGACGGTGAGCCAACAAACACTAGCCCAAACGGTGGAATTATACGACGATTCGAATTGCTGTTAAAAAGACCATTGCATTGATTCGTTTGCCTTCTACACTTCAACGAACTTCCGTTTCGGCATTTGTTTGAAGCTTTGGATAAATCAACCAGCACTGGACCAAGATCGGCAACCGGAAAATTGAGCCGTCAAATCGAAACTTGTGAAACTCTTCCGGTAAGTTATTGCTATCACTCATTTATTATAATTGTCAACCGTTTTTAATTGTTTTATTTTTATATATTTTCAGGTGGTGGACGGCTTTCAGAAAATTGAGTTGAAAAATATGCCCCCTGCTCCAGAAAAAATTGAATTTTCCACCGATTCCAAGTACTTATACGACATGGCCCATGCAATTTCTAGCGGCGTGGTTTCAGTGGATCTGGCAAACATCAAACCAGGGAAAATTGTACATTCTCGGTGGCTCACCAAGGCCGCTAGACTATTACGATTATATGTGACAACGGAAAATCCAGATGCAAATTTAAGAATACTGGTTGAATTTATAATTACATGTTATGTGCCAATGTACTTCAATATCAAGTATTACAGCTCTGTCGTGTACGGTAGTAGATTATTTTTCAAATTCATTAGTTGGTCAAGATTTCTAGAACCTCGGAAAATATCTTGTTATCAATGTTGTTTGATGATAGCAAAGAAAAGCGCGACTGTGCTATCAAGATAATTCTACGCTATCGAACCGATGTTGACGACCCAACGGGACTTAGAGCTTATAAAAAACCAGATATAAACTTTTATTGCACAAGTTACACGGAAATGATCAATATGAATGACATAAATGACGTATTTGAACCACCATTCACGCGAAGCATTCCATACGATACTTTGAAAGAATATTTAAATCAAGATGATCCACCGTTTAATGATCCAAAAATTCCATCACACATACAAGAAACAGAACGACACGTTCAATTGCTAGCTAGCGTTTCCAAACGAGTTATACCGGAAAATGTAGAGGCTGTTATGGCGACGACATTGGAGAGCCGTGCGAAATTGCCCAGACTTGAAAGCAAAAAAGACTTCAAACAGTAATTTTTTATTTTTTCTTTTCTATTACTAAGTTAAATTAATTTTTTCATTTACATATGTTCTGACTAAATAAATTTCTAAGGAGAAAAAATAAATAAAATAATAAAAATAAATAAAATAAATAAAAAATAATAAAATAAAGTGCCAAAAATGGTGATTTTTTAAAATGTTTGTATGGGGAACCGCCGGGGAGTTCCAGGGGGTGTGCCACTGGCATGGGTGGATCGGCCCTCCAAAGTTAGTGGGGGTCGGTCATACATTTGGACTCGATTGGGGCACTCGAAATGGGTCAAAGTGTGATTTTTCAATACTTGACCCTACGGGACAAAAGTCAACAGTTGGGGGGTAGTAGAATTCGTTTTAGAGGTATGGTTCCTTCGGCAAAGTTTCTTATTTTGATCCCTAGAATACGATTTTCCTTGAGCCATGGGCGATTTTTTTGCCTCCCCACATATCGACCCGGCCTAGTACATACATACCAAAAAAAAAATCTAATAAAAAATAATACCCCGGCTAAAAATCTACATATATGAATTCATACAGGTTTAATGTATGTTCGTACATGATCATAAACATGAATGCTTTTCCATACATGGATACATAAATCTCCATACATGCATCCACACTTGTGTATTAATGAGAATACGATCGTATTCCCGAGAATTCAATGACAATGTTAAACTCAGTTGTGAGCCAGAAATAACAGATTTTCTTGTTTCAGACTCATTTTTTTTAATTGCGCTTATTGAAGATTCTCCAAGTTAAAAATATTTTTCAATAAAGGCAAATCTTTCACCATTTTCTATGCGATCTAAAATTACCATTTTTGTTTCTAACGAAATTACTGTCTTTTTCTTTTAAAAAAAACCTTTAAAAAATAAGACAAATTTTTTTGTTTCATTTTAAATTAAATAAAAAGTATTATAAAAATTGTAAAAAAAAACGCAAGTCGATTTTAACCCCACATAACTTCAAATCCGCATAAAAAAACCGTATAAAAAGAGACTTAAGTGTACCTACTCGAAATATCGAAAGCGGTGATTAGACCCCAGGTCAACCTCAGATTTTTGTCTTCTATAACACATGTGAGTAAATCAACATATATTTTGTAGAACAAGAGAGGTATTATGAAAATTCTAAAGAAAATTCTTAAAATTGGTGACGGTTGGTGGTTCACATGTGACGCGCTGCGTGATGTATTTCTGAATGTTTAATTAAAAGAAAACTACATTTTGTTTGTTTTAAATTTTCTAGTATAGTGATTTTTTTTATTTAAATTGTGAAATTTATATATTTCTTCATTTATTTGTTATTAATTTAATTATTAAAGTTGATGCATATCGATTTAAAAGACCTTAAATAACTAATTTGTATTTTGTTTTTGTTTTCAAAATTGAATGTAATTGTAAATTAAGAGTTATATAAATGATTTCTTTGTTTTTATTGGAACGCTAAGTATAGTAACGATTTACAATTGATACATACAAAGCATAATTAAACATTATTACTACTAGTATGTATTCTATTTATTAGAATTATTAATAAAAAGAAGCAAATAAATACAAACTACAAACTAAAATTAAAAAAAAATCGAACAAAATAATTAATATCCCTGCAAAAAAGACCTATTAGCATCTTATTTTGTACGACATGCCTTGTAAAATTCATTGGTGATTATGCTCAAAAACGAACAACTTCATCGTCTGTTGTAAGCTGTTGAAAATTTTCAAGTTTTTTTTTCAAGTATAATCAGCACTCAATTTAACAAGGCATGACGGAAAAGATAATGTATTGATAGCTGCAATTCAACTTCTGAGAAGTTGTTTGTAAGGTCTTGTACACAAGAATGTATTTATAATGTATTATTATAATTCATTCTTTTGGAAGTTGTGTGTTTGTGTATCATTTAATAAGATATCAATTTGTAATTCATTTCCTTATTTTTTGCTGAGATGTAAAAAGATTAACAATTCATATTGATTAAAAAAGTAAATAAAAAGAAAAGCAATTAACAAAAAACTTAAGATTTAAAGGGGATTTGGAAGAGGTGATTTATGCAAAGAAAGTAAAAATTACAACCAAAACATAATGTACAAAAAAGATTTCATAAGGAGGTGATAATGTTAGAAAATCACATGCGGAATAAAACAGTAATTGAAAATAGTTAATGAATTTTAACTGTTGGATTTGTCAGTTAAAAATGTATAAATCCTTGTTCTTTTCAAGGATACAATTATCAAATATTGAGAGCAAAATTTAAAAAATAATTCCAATCCAATTGCTTAAACTGTTTGATTAGAAATTTTACATAAAAAAAGTTGTAACTACTGGCACATTAGAATTACATTATGAATTATATGTAGATTCTCTATGATGACTATACTGTCACAACATCACTACTACTACTGCGACTTTTGTTTGAAGATGACTTGGAGGTTTTTATTTCAGTTAATGTCACTGATCCCGGGCCATTCAGGAAATGCAATTTAACATGTTTTTGTAGTTCTTGTTGTGAATCGAAATACACCTGGCATAGATCACAAGAAAAACGTGACACCGCCGTTGCATTATTAAGAGCAGAAGATGGTTTACGATTTTCCGTTGAAGAATTATCATCTTCATCATCATCAAATTCATCGGAGTCATCATCGTCATCATCATCATCATCATCATCGTCGTTATCAACTTCAGTATCATTTGAACTGCGAAGCTGGTTAATTTGTGAAGGTTTTGATACTTTAAGACTAGAAGCTTCGTTGGTGTCTTCATTGCTAGAGGGATCTTCATCATCGCCATCATCATCGTCGTCTTCAGCATCATCGCCGTCATCATCGTCGTCGTCGTCATCTTCATCGCCGCCTACAGTTTGTTGTGCACCTACAGCTAAATCATCAAATTCTTCTTCTTCCACCTGTTCTTCTTCATCTTCATAAAATTCTTCGCCCACCGTTTGTTCATTATGATTTTCCCCCTCCTCCTCTGCCTCTTCATCATCATCGCCTTCATCGTATTGATCTTTAACACTATCTCTAGATTCATCTTCATCTTGACGAATTTGCAGAGTACTCTGTATTTGTGGCAATGCCGGTAATTTAATCTTTTTAAATCCTGGCATTTCTGTTACTCCTCCTCCTCCACCTCCTGCCCCTCGCTCTTCATGCTGTTGTATTTGGGCAGGGTTTTGATATTGTGGCTGAGGTTGTTCTTGTTTTGGTTCTGAATAATCTACCGGCAATATCACCTGATCTTTCATATGATTATGTAAATGATTTATTAATTTCTCCTTACGCGACACATACGCTCCACATAAATCACAACCCCACTGGAATGGGCCGAAAGGTTTCATTACCCGAGCTTCAGCCACTTTATGTTCTATCCATTCGGCTTTTGTTTCAAATTTCACATTACATTTACGACATGCATTCGGCACATCACAATCAATTTTCGGTGGTTCTGGTAAATTGCCCATTTCATTTTTATGCAATTCGTACAAATGACGCCTCAAATTATTGTTGCTTATAAAGGTGGAGGGACAGTACTGACATTTTAGCTCTCGTCTACGTTTCTGTGCCGGTTTGTGATTGCCGGCCATAGTGGCAAATTGTCGTGGCATTAGACCTACCGCTTGTAATCCCAGTAGATGTTGATGGCTGATCGGCATCCGTTGCTGGGGATGTTTCTGTTGCATTTGGTGCTGTTGTTGTGGTTGCGGTTTGTTGTGATAATGCTGTTGCTGTTGATGTTGCCGTTGCTGTGACTGTATGCTGCTGTTCGCTATATGTTGATCGGCTTCGTTCTATATATTTCAAGGAAAGAAAGAGAACGAGAAAAAATACTAACATATGAAAACAAATTTCTTGACCACTGAATATTTATCGTTAATTATATAATTTTGTGACTGGTGTGGAGGCAAAACACATGTCCAGAAATATGTTGAGAAAATGTCCATATACGAAGAAGGATTTTCGAAGATATTATAATTCAAATTTTAATTTTGGAAGATCTTTTTTCAAAATTAAAGAACAGAGCAAGTGTATTACTGAAGCAGGATTTTTTTAATACAATGTATGCAGCATAAAAAAGCAATCGACTCCAAAATGAATAGGTTTTAAATAACGAACAAACTCACTAAAATAGCTTTAATATCTTAACATAAACAAATAAAAGCGCACAAGAGCACTTTTATTACACACAAAAATGTTGAATTGGGGCAATAGGGTGCGAGTTTGTGGTACATGCCTCGTAAAAATAAAATAGTGCATGAATCGAAAACAACCAACTAACAACTTTAATTGATGCTGTTGGAAATTTTTGACGTTTGTTTTCGACTCATACACTACTTTCATTTTACAATGCATGTCCAGCAGTCTATTGCCCAAATTCAAAATTTTTGTGTGCGTGAGTTTGTATTTTATTTAAAATCTATTTATTTAAGAAGACTTCCTTTTTTTCTGGGTATTTTTTAGGAATAAATTGTACATTTCAATATATGTGACCTTCTCCGAGAAAAGGGACCTAGTGTGTCAAAAAACCTAGTGTGTCAAAAACTTGGGAAAATCGATAAAAATGAGAAAAACATTAAAATTTTAATGTTTAATTTAAAACTTAGTTTTCACACACTAGGTCTCTTTTCTCGGAGAAGGTCACATATGTGTACTTTTTCTATAAAAAAATGTTACTCTATAATTCATTTTTAAAAATCCAAACCAATTTCTAATTGCTTGCTTAAAAAAATTAAATTTTAAACATTAAACTAACTTTTCTTAAAATTTCGACTGTCTTTTGCCAAACCTTGTATTGATTATGAAGAGGACATTTTGTTTTTTTTTTTTGCACGTTGATAATTTTCTCTCTTTTTTCTATTTTTGACTTCAAAGCCTCACTGCACAAGTCCAAAAGCTCACCTGTTTGCTATCACCTCTGAAATGCCATTTCCTATGCACTTTAAGTGCTGTCATTTGTGTAAATGTCTTTGCACACACATCGCATGCATACTCGCCATTATCATTAATGCGATCCATATAGAATTGATTTGGATCGGCTGGGCCAGTATCAAACATAGCAGCCAAAGGATTATCCGTATACAATTCCTTTTCATGCATTTGTATATGTTTGGTAAATAGTTCCTGATCTGTAAAGCGAGCGCCACACAAGGTACAAGCAACTTCAGGTAATTTTATTTTTAAATTACCTCCCGTACCACCAGTTGAACTCTTCGATGGATGGAGTTTAGTAGTGTCAGCATCACGTGATTGGTCATCATCTTCATCGTCGTCATCGTCACCAGTTTTATGTTTGTATACAGCGGCCGTTGATTCAACAGCAGACTGAACTATAGGTTTCCGATTACAGGAGGGTATATGATTTTCCAACATTTGTGTATCGAAAAATACCTTTTTACACATTACACATTCTGAGGGTTCCGGAATTTGAGGATGTTTTTTATAACGATGAACCTGTAGATAAAAAAGATATATATACTTTCTTTGTTGATATGCCCAGTTTGTTGCACTTACCCATAAACTTTTACGTCCACTATAAACATTACCACAATCTTTGCATGAATAATCATGTGAATCAAATTCATCATGTGAATTAATATGTATGGCCAATTTTTTGTTTGTATTAAAGTTGGAGGGACAATATTTACATTGATACCAATATAGCGGACCTGGCTGACCATCTCCTGTAACTGCAACACCACTTACTGGTGTGGAAATCCCTGATAAATTAGCACCTACCGAACTATTAGCAGCTCCTGCCCCACCAGCTGCCCTCGACTCGTCGGCATTATAATCATCATCATCTAGATTTGAGGGATCATCGCCCTGTTTATTATGTACATTAGCCAAATGGTGTTGTAATTCAACATCCGTACGATAAACTATCGAACATATTTCACATTCATATTGTTTTATAATCATATCATCTTTAAGCAAAGTGTTGTGTATTTTAAACATATGAACTTTCAAACCCTTTTCGTAGGCAAATTCGGCATCACATAATTTGCATTTAATAAATTGCACATTTCGTATTTGATGATCGTTAAGCATATGATTACGATATGATTTTTTAGATGAGAAACGTCGCTGGCATATGCGACAACGCATACGGCGGAAACGTCTATCAGCTGCTTGTTCCAAAGATTTCTTTAAAATTAGCTGTTGACCACTAAGTTGCGATTGACCGGTATTACCTGCACCCATTAGTTTTGAAGCAGCCATGCCGAAATTATTATTTTGTGCGCTCTGGTGAGAACGCATATGATTGGAAAGTCCAATATTATTGGCAAATACAGCATTACAAATAGGACATTCTCTGGGTGTAGCATTGGTGGGTGGAGTGCCATTGTTGTTGTTTATTGAAATATCCATGCGCATCTTCTTAGCGGCATTTTCACTATCACAATCATCTTCAGCTAATGAAATATAACAGAAAAGAAAGAAAAAAAATAAATATTTTCCATTATTGCTCAACCACCTCTCCTCTTACCAACTGTCCCACCATTTGTTATAGACATCAAATCCTTCATTACATAATCATAGCGCCCAGTATAGGGATTTTGTGTTTGCGATGTTGGACCCGCAGCATTTTTAACCGCATCTGCATTTACAATATATTCAAAACCCGTATGGCGTGCCTTATCAGCTCCATGTGCACTAACCATATGTTCTCGCAAATTCGACAGTCTTGGATAACCCAGACCACATTTAACACATTTATAGGTTTGCGGTAGTTGATCAGGATGTTTAGATTCCATATGTCTAAGAACATTATTGTAATTATTATATTGTTGACCACATATGGGACATGCCTGTGGCATACGTGAAAAATATTGTGCTTTGGGTGTGGTATTTATAAGTGAAACATTAAAATAACCACTACGGGATTCATCGGCTGAAGAAGCTCCTGAAATAAGAGAAAATATATTTTTTGAAGTTATTTTTATAAAATTTTGTTTTAAAATTTTTAAAAATTAATTACATTAAAATAATTTCTGAGTGTATTTATAAACACATGAAAAACATGGTCTCAACTACTTACTTTTGTTCGCGATGTCCCAAAAGTAATGGGTACTCATTATTTTGTGCCACCTTGTAAGTTAAGCTCAAATTAGTTTGGTTGTAAAATGAGGTGAAATGAGGTATCGTAAAGTAGAAATCATTTTCAATAGATTTTCTTACATCAAATCTACTTCCAAACTAAGTAGTTGTGTATACTATCAATAGTTGAAATTAAACAGCTGATACAATACTTTACGATACTACCAGACTAATGGAGCCTTTAGAGTACTAATTATTTTTGGGACAGTCAGAAATTGCCAACGGTACAAAAAAATAAGGTACTGCCGCAACACCGTATTTGCTCCTATTACGGTTCTGTAAAGGTGTCGAAATGATAAAAACGGAGCACGGTCAACTGACGTTATTCGCGGGTATTGTGAAAGCGTTGACTATACAACACATTGTTTTTTGAGTGGTGAATATCGAAATCTCGAGATTTCGATACAAGTGTAAACGCAACCTAATACATCCCTCTACTCTTTACCAACACCTTGCCGTTCGTAATTTTCTGACTGGGCAGTTGAAACCCTAATTGTGCTGTGTATCTTTTTTTAACTTACATTTTTTTTTTTAATTTTCTTGAATTTGTTAAAATTGACAATTTATTTAAAAATTTACAAATTTCATTTTAATTTACTAAACTTTATAAAATTTACGAAAACTTGTTAAAATTTACAAAACCTTGTTAAAATTTCCAAAAACATGTTAAAATTTACAAAAACTTGGTAAAATTTGCAAAAACTTGTTAAAATTAAAAAAAAAAAACTTATTAAAATTTACAAATGTGCTAAAATTTACAAATGTATTCAAATTTACAAAATTTTGTTAAAATTTACAAAAACTTATTAAAATTTACAAAAATTTGTAAAAATTTACAAAAATTTATTAAAATTTACGAAAATTTGTTTAAATTTACAAAAATTTATTAAAATTTACAAAAAATTTTTTAAATTTTAATAAAATTTTAAAAATTTAATACTTGGGTCCTTGAGTCAAATTAAGTCTGCCAGTTACATAATGAGGCAAATCAATTTAGTGTTCATCTTGTCCACTCAGATAACTTTTAAATAAATGTTATTAATAGCTGTTAATGATTTTTGTTGTAGACTGGGTAACGGAAAGTGCTGTCAACAAATGTTATTGAATAATCGTCATTTTCCGAAGAAAAAAACCGTCAAAATCGTCATTTCCTAAGTGAGGAATCGTCAAACCAAAAACAACAAACAAAATCTAATATCACAATATTATATTAGAATTTGGACTTGAAGTAGAAGAATATTCTAACTAAATATATGAAAATATAGAAAGTCCGAAAAAATTATTTTTGTATTTTTTAATGCAAAAATTTAAATAATTGTTCAAAAATTTTATATTTCAATTTAAAATGTAAAAAAGTTTACTTAAAAAGCTGCCACATTACTTTGTTTGTAACAATTGCACATTCTTACGTAAAAACGTGGCATCTTTCTCTCATTCTTAAAGACTTCAATCCCTCATTCTATTTTCAATTGTGATTGACTATTATTGTATGATTGAATTCTCAAACTACAATTTTACACATCGAAAGAATTTTTAATTCAATAATTTTTCATCATTCGATTTGTTCAACCAATGAATTCCATCGTTAGGAATTCAATCGATTTTTGTTCAATCCATTTACAAGTTTGCGAATTCAATCGATTTCTAGTTCATTCGATTTCGTTTCATTCGATTGAGTAATTTAGGAATTCGAATGAATTCCTAATGATTGAATTCAACGTTTGATAAAATCGAATGAGATAAGTTGATTGAATTCCTTATATTTGAATTCGATCGAATGAATTCCCTTCGGTTGTTTAAATATGAATTCATTCGATTTAAAAGGAAATCAGTGACATTTTTAGGGAATTCATTCAATACAGAATTCATTCTTCGAAGATTTGATCGTAATGCGGGGTAAAGTGGAAAACTGATCATATTTCATTTTTTTTTTTTTTTGTTGTACCATATAGTGGCAACAGAATACAATTCACTTAACTTCCCACATTACACCTGTCCTTTTGCTTATTACCCAGAACTGAAACAGTAATTTCAGTGACCCAAAAACTGATTGTAACTGGTAATTTTTTTCTAATATTATTAAAAAACTTGTTTTAAAAACTAAAGCCTAAACCAGATAAACACAGCGTGTACAGTGTTTTATCGCACTGCCGAGAAATTAGAAAATTTTCTAAATAAACAAGAGATGTTTTTAAAGAAAACACAATAAGTAATTTTTAAAAATATTAAATCGTTTTCGCGAAATTCAAGAACAAAGTTTGACAGCACTGACACTGTTCGCTGGCATTTTCACTATGTGGTTTGGCCTTAATAAGATTTGTAAAAATTGATTATAAAAACGTTTAAATTAATTTCATATATTACAATGTCAAAAACTGTTAATTTCACACAAATCTTAATAACAGCTTATTTTTGTAAAAAGAAAACAATTCATCTTTAAAGAATCGTTAACAAGCGAATACGTAAGAAAGTTGGTTTTTATACGCCACGAATTCGTTTGCTTGGGGTTACGTTTTTTATGTTAAAAATGCCAAATATTTAATTTTTTACAAAACGATTTCGATTGTAAACAATCAAAATTAAAAAGCAAAAAATAAAAACTAAATTAACAAACAAACAACTTTTACCAACTTACCTCCCATACCACCACATCCGCCCATACCCATACTTGAAGTAATCTTGCCTGGTGAATTATCTACACCACCTGGTAATAATTTTGGTTCGCCAAAATTAGCCAAATGTTTTTCTTGAACATGTTCCATGAATTTTTGTTGTGTCTCATATTTTGTATCGCATGTAACACAACGCAACGTTACAATACATTCCATATTATTATAATGTCTCTTACGTTCAGCTGGATCTTCAATATCCATGGCACAGTAACAACATTGTGTGCTACTAACATCTTTACGTTGGACATCAGCATGCTCTTCATAGACATGAGAACGAAATTCCAATTTCATACGGAACGTCTTTGGACATAATTTACATTCGTACATTTTATTAACCAATAATTCTTTAGCACGCATTTTTTCCGGTGCAGCCGCCACTGTGGCTGTTACTGCAGCGGCAAAGTTGGCGTTTCTAGCCATTAGACTATGTAGGACTTTATGTAAATTAATACAATTACGTCGTTTTAAATGTGATATAAACAAAGCCTTGGAGTCATTAAGTTTTAAACAATTGAAACAGCAATTTCTTGGTAATGTTAGGTACTTCTTACGCATATGAGCCATAAAATTTTTATAAGTCGTATAGAATTTATTGCAACAACGGCAGGTCATAGTTTGATATTGTCTTAAGAATTCATCATTTTGTTGGATGAAAACAATTTTCTCATCTGTCAATAGTTCTTGATATTTTTCAGGATTATCATAGTCAAAACTTAATTCACTATTATTAAAAGCATTTACAACTTCTTGGCGATATTTTTGTGGTGTGATAATAGCACCACTAGATAATTTACAAGCATCTGCGGCCACAGCAGCCGCTACGGCTCTTTGCAATTCTAAGGAGGCATTTAAAGCGGCGGTTTGTTTATTAACTGATTGATCATTTTCTTCCAAAGTCTCAAATAGATTAGGATGTAAATTCTTTTCATGACGTCTAGCATTGGCTCGTGTTGAAAATTTTAAATTACAGGCACGACATGCAGCCTCTTTAGTACTCATACGTATTGTTGTACTAGCCGGTAATGGTTTTAGCTCAAGGGGATGTCTTATTGTTTCAAAATCATAATTTGAGGTTGATTCCTAAAACAAAACATAAGGAAATTATCACAGTCTTCAACAATAACATGAAATATTTACCATAAAATCTCCTTCGTCGGCGTTACGTTCTAAAAACATGGACGGATCGACCATGTTTTCATCAGATTCATCATTATGTTTTGCATTATTGTAATCTTCATCAATTTCAAGTGGTTCGTCTTTTATTTGTACTGCGGGTAAAGGCTAAAATTATAAGAAATACAAATAAAAACTTCAATAGATGAATATTTTAAATATTACCGAGGAAATATATATACTAGTATTTCCCACCCTATGATCCTGTAATTTACAAAATATTCTTACGATTCATAAATTATACAAATGCACTAAATTCGCTGTCATTTTCTATAGATTCTTTGTAATTTTTTTTATTAATACATTCCGAAGAATTCGTTGTGATTTTTAAAGAAAAATGACAACGATTTCGTTGCCATTTTTTATAGAAAAGTTCACGCGAAATCGTTGCATTTTTTTTTTAAGAAAAATTGTAACGAACTTATTCTAATTTTTAATAGAAAAGTCCCTACGAATTCGGTACTACCTCTTATAGAATTTTTCTATAAAAAATGAAAATGAATTCGCTGAAATTTTGTCTATGAAAAATGGTAACGAATTTCTTGGAATTTTTTTCTATGAAATTTTTCTATGTCAACCTTTTTGGAACAACAAATAAAATCTAACATGACAATATCATATTAGAATTTGGACTTGAGGTAGAACAATATTCTAACTTAATATACGAAAATATGGAAAGTCCGAAAAAACAATTTTTTGTATTTTTTAATGCAAAAATTAAAATAATTTTAAAATGTAAATTTTTCAACAGAAAAATAAGTCTTGTACATTAAATTTGCGTGAAAACAAATTATACATAAATTTCATGTGAAACTCATTAAAATCATTAGGGGTTTTCATATAAACTCGTGTTCTACTCGTAAACGGTGTAAACCTGGTATGTATATATATGGAATATAATCATTTTTTCCACGTGAAACTCAAACAACATACTATGCTTTAGAGCCAGTTTTATAACCAGAACTAAATTCTTAAACATTTCTTATGCAACAAATTTTCCAACGAAATTTCTTACTTAAGAAACCCAGTCAGAAAAATACAAACGGGAAAGCGATGGCAAAGCACTTTTTAACAGGTGGTACAAGTACTGGCAAAAAGTGTTTTCCCATTCCCAAAATGATTACATCATTAGATAAAAAGACCGGCTGTTCAAAAAGCGACGGAAGAGCACTAGGGAAACAAAATTTTTGAACCACAATAAATAGGTGATCTGGAAATATATTGCTCTACACCAGAGAACGGTTTGAGTACAATCGTTTTTATTGTGCATTCATACCAGTCATTGATTTTGCTATGGATTCATGCAACAACAATAACTAATGCTAATACCCAATCAGAGATTTCCAGTGGTACAAAAAATCAAGCACTGGTTTACCACTGGGTAACCACGGTGTTGAAAATAAATGACTAGGAGAGCACTCATTTGGCATGCTTTATCAGCGTTTGCAAAAAGCGTTTTGCCAGTATTTGTTTTACAAAAATTTCGGGGGTTTATAAAAAAGACCATGGGCAAAGAATGGTCTTAGAGTGATATGCCAAGGTTATCAAACAGAGCTTTGATTTTATAAATATGATGACGCTTCGTTAAAAAAGGTTTGTAGTCAGAAGGTTCCGAGTTCAAATCCGGTTGCAAGCAAAAATAATTTTTCTTTTTTTTTATTTAAAATTTTTTTTGTTCATTTATGTGTTTAGCCACCAAGTATTATTGTCTTGTTAGCTCAGTGGGTACAGCAATCATCGGCCAATCTGACGGCCCGGGTTTAAATCACGGCAGGACCAAAATAATACATATAAACTTTTTTTAAATTTTATTTTGGAAAATATATGTCCACACCACACCATTTATTGGTTTTGCCAACGTTCAAAAATGTTGTTCCTACAGTGCTTTTCCGGCGCTTTTTGAATAGCCGGTCCTTTTGTCTAATGATGTTATTTTGGGAATGGGAAAGCACTTTTTGCCAGTACTCGTAGCACCTGTTAAAGTGCTTTGTCATCACTTTCTCGTTTGTATTTTTCTGACTGGGTAGTTTCCTTAAAAATGTCTTAACACCTAATCATGAACTTATTTATGGTAATATATAAGGGATTATATTTTTGGACTTTTGACAAAAGCACTTACATGGGTTGTCCCGAACTTTTTGCGCTTGCGAATTTCGCGGCGGACGAGCATTTAAAACTCGTATTTCGCTGATTAAGGGGAAAAAAGAAAATTTTTTAAGGGTAAGTATTTCCTTTAAGAATAAAGGAAATACTTGTTAAAAACAACATTATTCGGCTGAAAAGTCCGTAGGATAACCAATAAAACAAAATTTTTTTGGTAAAATTCGACTTTATTCATCATCATAGTCTCCTTCAAGAGCGATCCAATCCCTTCAACGCCTTTCTAAAATTTCGATACCTTTTTTATAGAATGATTTATCTTTCGCCTCAAAATAGGCCTCTGTTACAAATTACAAATTTCAGCCGCATCCTATAATACTGATGCCATAACTTTACCAGCTGACTGTTGCGACTTTCGTCTTCTTCGGGCGAGGTCGCCAGTTGCTCTCAACTCAGCTGACTACCGATTCGACTCTGGAGTGAAGTGGCAGATCCAAGTTTCGTGCATTGTTACATACCGACGCAAAAAGTCCTTTTTATGTCGTCGAAACAACTTCAAACACTGTGACCTTTCTCATGGACAAATGTTCATGCAAAATAAAACCGACACGTTCCTTCGATATCTTAAGATATCAGCTATCTTCTGCAACTTCACTTTACGGTCTGCCAAAACGATTTTGTGAACTTTTTTGATGTTTTCCAGCATGACCACCTCTTTTGGGCAAACAGAGCGTTCGGCGTCACTGGCGTTTGTACGACCACGTTTAAAGTCAGCAAAGTCAATGGTCGCTGTGTGTAATGGTTAGCGCGTTGGACTGAGTCACGTAAGGTTGCGGGTTCGAGCCCCAACCAAGGCAACATCAATTTATGAAAAATAATAATATGCATGAGTTTTTTCTATCCCTCATACATATCGCAGCGTCCTCCTTCGGTGTTCCCATAGCATTTAACCCCACCGAAGTAAAATAATATAACAGGGCTATGAACTAAAAAGCTTCAACAAAGTTCGCCAACTCTTCATCAGATGGCGCGAAACAACTTTTCTAAGATTCAACATCTCGCGCAATTGCAGTGTTGCCATAAAGAAGCAACACGTTAATTAATAGGAAGAATTTCCTGAGTGTTGCTTCTCTTAAAAAAAAAACACTTTTCTATTTGTCTCGATGGTGCAGAGTCCGAATTAGAGATTATCAGAACTGAGTAGACAACGACATGTGCTTTTTCATATATTTTGTATGGGAAGCAAAATGTCGTCCGGCGATTTGTCGTCGTCGACAATCGACACAGTTGTGATTAACCTCTAACACTTATTAAGCTTTGGCTTGAACGGTGTTTTTTCCATTAAAAAGCAATGATAAATCAACACATGAAATTGCTTTGAAGCCATGGTTTTTAAAATCGCAAAAGTAGCGGCATTAAAACAGCTGTAACTTGTTCACTAATGAATGAATTGTCATTAATTTTTGACAGGTATCATCTGAAAGTTGCTAGTTCCAAAAAATCATATGGATTTTTCATTAGTGGTGCCACCTATTTGTCATCCTACGGACTTTTCTGACGATGGTTATAGAAAATTAGCATTATTTTCTAAATCAAATTATAATATACCAGCAGAAATTCGGAAATCTTAAAAATGATTACTGCTTCCGCTCTGATTCCGCTCTGCTTCCTCTACTGCTTTCTATACTGCTTCCAAAGATTTATAGATTGCAATAATATGACCAAAAAAGGATCACAATTTTGTTTTTCCAGAAATCCAAATGAAAATGTATATTTTCTACACTTATACTTCTAGCGTCGTCATATAACGAGTTTTTCGAAAAACTAAACAAGAAATATGTATATATGAATGTAATAAATTTTAGATTTTTCCTTGTTTATTGAAAAAAGAACTCAATATTTGCAAATTTTCGAATTTTCGTGAGTTTGACCATTTATTGTGGCTCGAAACAACAACGAAAATGGATGAAATAAACACAGAATGAATGTTTGACATTTTTATTTACAAAACTTACACCGATCTTTTCTTGTAAGGAAAGCTCAAAAATACAACAAATTAACACCTAACAAAGACATTTGACTTGTTTATTGATAGGTACAGGAAAGAAACTAGTTTAAAAATCACTGATGAAGCCTGTCCATAATGTGTTTATAACTTTTGAAAAATGTTTATTCTTCTTCTTAACCTCAAACCTATTTAATTAAAATTAATAAAAATGCATATTAATTACAATATTAATTGCATTTGGTCTATATGACGCGTTTGAATGTTTGTGTGTCTGTTTGATCACATCTGAGAGTAAAAACAATAACAGAAAGCTGAATAGGAAAGAAAACTATGAATTAGCCACACTAGGAGCAAGGCCTTACGTGGGTGAGATGGCTAAGCTGTCGAACTCTAGCATAGTTGCGTTTGTAATGTAGGAGTGCATGGGTTTGATTACTACAGCCGACAGGTTGTTGAAAAAAATTATCATATAGAGACAATCTGAAAGGCAGAAACTAGATCTAGTCTGATTTGCAAATTAATAATGTGTTTATAACTTTTGAAAAAATGTTTATTCTTCTTCTTAACCTCAAACCTACTAATTTCTAATTTCACAAAATACTTCAGTTTTTAATCTTATTTTTCAAAATAAAGCCTGAACATTAATTTTCCGTTTGGAATTTAGGGAATGTAAAATCTATTTTAAGGTTAACAGTATTTTAAGTTATTTCGTTAGTGGTATTTTAAGGCTAACGGTAGTCATTTGAAAGGGCTTTAAATCGTAATTGGTGTTTAGGGTTAATGTTTGCCAACCATGTTATTTTTCTTGTGATTTGCTAATGGTTGGTAAACGAAACGCTGCGGTTCCCAGCAAAACTACACATTACTAAATATCATTATTTTACATCTTAGTTCAATGATGAATTTTACAAGCGATGAGCCCCAAGGTAACGTATTGGGAGGAGGTGATAAAGTAAGTGGTTAATTATGTGGTTACGAGTAGAGTAAAATCATGTGTCTAAAAATAAAATCTAATTGCTTGATTTTCTTATTTCGTAACAAAAACAAATCAAAATTATGAATTTAGTGCATTTAAAATACTTAACTACCACGTGTATTTACTATAAGTAGAGAATTAAAATGAACAGCAACGGTATTTCACTTATTTCGGTCGATATTTTATGGGTATCGATATTTTATTTATTTTGGTATCGGTATTTTAAGGATAACGGTACTTCAATTATTTCGGTAACGGTATGTTAAGAATAACATTTTATAACTGACTACAGAGTTGAAAGGGTATTTAGCGGTATTGCCTGCCAACCCTCAATCAGCTTGTCAATGTAAATCGTTGTAAACTTATTAGGTCAATTTTACATGATTTACGAATATGTATAAATGTTTCGAAATTTGTTTTTACTCAAAACAACCTAATTGGCAAACTTCAAGCGCTGGTAGTAAGCTGCTTTAATTTTTTCGTTATTTTGTGACACACTGGCTTAGATATTTTAAAAACACAAATTTTACAGAAGGGCTAAAAACACTTTGACTGTTATATACAAATGTTTATATAAATTTTAAACTGAAAAAAATCGCTAGAGCAAAAATTCTTATATCAAACAGAAATACACATACATATATAGTAAGTTGTTTTTGAGGGTTATCATATGTATCTCTTAGTTTAAAAGCAGTAGATATGTGAGGCCGATACAGGCAATGTGTTCGTTTACTCGAAATTCTTACTAGTTTTGCTACAATTGGAAAGTTTTGTTTAATTTTTGTATTGAATTTTTCCAGCTGTAGTAAAAGTAGTAACTTGTAGTAAGTAAACGAACAGGCACAGAAATATGAATGTTCAAAAGTTTTATTGCCTACAAAAAACATGCGAATTGTATTGTCTCGACTTAAGTGCTTTTGTCAAAAGTCAACAGGTATTAAAAATTTAGAATTTTCTTGTTAAAAAAAATAAAAAATTTTATACATCCGAAAAATCACTTTAAGCCAAATTAGTTTTAAAAAAAAATATAAAAATGAAGAAAAGAAAAAACATAAATGTATATGATTTTCAAATGTCTATAAGCACGCTGTATACGATACATTTACATTATAGGAGTATCGTCTAAACAAACGTAACTGTTGGACAGCACTTGAACAAGCTGCTGAGGAGGAAGAAGCTAAGGTTCCCCCTTCAACCAAACATTCATCACCAGCAACACCAAAACTGTCAGAAACAACAGCAGCAGCAGACGTCAAAACGTTACTGCTGCTGCAGCTGATAGTTGGCGTGTCAGTTAACGTGGTTACTGTAGAAGTAGCACAAGTAGTAGTATTAGTACAAGAAGTAGTAGTAGCAGTCGTAGTGGTTAAAGTAGCTGCTATTGTAACAGTTACAGCAGTTGGAACTACTGGTATAACAAATGATTGCTGTGCAGTAATCAATTGCTGCTGTTGCTGCATTGTATGTTTCTTTTCAAATTTTTTTTTAGATTTACTGCTACTACTAGCACTAGTATAAAGTACATGAGACGACGTTGTCGTATGTGACGCAGACGTTTGCGTTTGACATAACTGTCTTCGCTGTGTCGCATGTTTGTGTTTTGTATAATGACGTTTGGTCTTAAACGGCATAACATCGCTTGTTACAGATTTTTGTTGTTTATTTTGTTCTTGCTGGGATTTGTTTTGTTGAGATTTAGGACTCACATAGACTGTTAAAGATTTTCGTTTTTTTAACGTTGATATACCCTCCAGTATGGAAGATGCCAATGATTGTTCATCTTGTTGCTGTTGCTGATGCTGCTGCTGTTGATCATCGTAATGACTATCTGCTGTATGATGGTGTTCAGCAGATTGTAGAGCTTTATGTAATGTGGTGGTAGATGCGGTCGATGTTCCTTCTAACCATGAACGTTGTTTGTTTTGTGCTGAGAGGCAACGATTTTTAAAAGATTGCCAAGAATTTAAGTAACTTATGCAGGCATGACAAATTCGTAGTGATAAATTATCGTTAATGGAGACCTGAAACGAGAGAGAGAGAGAGAAAGATATATGTAAGGTAGTATAATTTAGTGTTTAATAAGAACATAAAATTTCCACTTAATATCTATTTTTGAAAGAATTTTAAGTTCTAATAAATTTATTTAATAAAGATAAAACATGTTTATACTTTCATATAAATTGAAAAAAGCATCTAAAGTACGTAAAAGCTTTCAATTCACATTAACCAGACTTTATGCAAATAGCCCACCTACTGTTACGCACCATTGAAATAAGCTGCCCTAAATACGGAGTGTAGTGAATTGAACAAAATTAAAAATAACCAAGCCAGAAATTGCTGAAGGTTCAAAAAATGTAGTACTGGCAAGCCCGAACTTTTTCTAAAACCAGTATTTTGTCAGTACACTTAAAAAAATAAGTTAGTAGAAAAATTAGTAAAATGCAAAAACTCCTTTCTAAAATCACTAAACTTTTTGCTGAATATTAATAGACTGAAAAAAACTCAAAAAATTTAAATATAGAATATGTGTAGAGTTGTTTTTCTTTTTTTGACATTTCCTTTTCCAGACAAGCTGCGACATCTACATCTTGTCTATCTGGTTGTCGTCCACGCTATGAATGCGGTTATCAGCACAATTTTTGTAGCAAATAAATTAGTAAAACATTAGTTCAAAATTAGTTAAGTGCTAAAAAAATATAACTAAAATTTTTGCTGAAAACGGAATTTCAGCAAAAAAAATTGCTGAAAACTAGTACACTTGATATACAAGATGTTTTACTAATTTTTCTACTAACTTATTTTTTTGAGTGAAGTGAAATGTAAAATAAACCAGCATCGATCTCTGGGACACGCCGAAAATTTAAGGGGCAAAATACAAGGATGAATATCGAAATTCTTTTTTATTTTTTTTTTATTCTAGGGCATGTTTACGAAGTTCGAAATAAAAACTGTATGACATAATTTTATTCTATAAAAGTTAAAGCTGATATGAATATTGCATATGTTTTACACAGGGCTACGAAAAAAATTATATAAGATCTGCACTAGCATGAATATGGAAAAATCGAAAAAGTACCTTATAATAGATCCATATGATTTTTTGGAACTACCAACCTTCAGATGATGCCTGTCAAAATTTAATGAGAATTCGTTCGTTAGTGAACAAGTTACAGCTGTTTTAGTGAGGCTACTTTTGCGATTTTGAAAACAATGGATTCAAAGCAATTTCAGCTGAAAAGTCCGTAGGATAACCAATAAAATAACAATTTTTTGGCAAATTCATCAACATAGTCTCCTTCAAGAGCGAAAAAATAACTCCAACGACAAAAAATTATATGGAATTTTCATTAGTGGCGCCACCTATGTGTCATCCTACGGAATTTTCAGCCGATGTGTTACATTTTTATAATAACTATAGATATAGGTGAAATAAAAAAATGTGATAAGTTTTTGGGTCAAATTTGTGAGAAACATAAAGTTTTAATATTTCGGGGTTTTCTCAATGGAATCAGTAATTTTAGGCATTATAAACCTAATTGCAAAAAATCTCTTCTACAAGTTGTCGCAATAACTTTTTCTGCACATTTTTAATTTTTTTTGTGCTAACAGAGTTTACATTTTCACAAGCAAAAGATACATATAACAAAAAAAATTGCGTACGAATTTTTCTTCAATTTATTAGTTTTTCGTATTTGTGTTTTCAACAGCTTTTCATTAATATACAATTTGTGTTTATCAAATTGGCGGTTTCACGAATAAAAGTACAATTCTTTCCGCGAAAAAAATTTTTATTTCTTTTTTAATTTTCTATTTTTGCTCCTTTTAAATGCTTTTCAAAAATATAAAATTTTTTAATATCCAATCAGCGGTTGCGAAGTTACAAAATAATACCCGACTAAAAAAGTTTTCATATAATTTTATATGATTTGATATAATTATAAATGTTTATAAGTGTGGCTTTATATGACCACATACATTTATATTAACACTTTGGTTTTATAAATATGTTTGATATGACGTTATATATTAAGAGATATTAAGAGATCAGCAAATATAGTTTAAACATAATTATATATAATGGCGTATAAGCTTCTCTAAACAATCTTATTTCAAAATATATAACAAAGTTAATATAAAATTGTATTAATTTCATGTATAAATTTATCTGACATGATTTCTAATTATACAAAATTTTATAAAGTTTAATTGCACTATAAAAATTAAAAAAAAACTCCGAAATTGTGGATCTGGTTTTGAATTTTGCACTTTGACATATACATACATATATAAATGTTTATAATTGAATTCAACTTATATTTTTCAAATAGTTGGGAAAATACTCTTTATTAAACTAAAAATAATTTTCCCCCTTAAATGCATGGTGTAGCCATTTGGCAACATACCGGTTTTTTTAATAAAAAAAAACCCACTTGATGCACAAAACTGCATTTTTGGGAATTGGGGGCCCCTTCTGTACATAGTGTTCCTATAGTTTAGTGCAGAATTTTTAAACAGTTAGAGTAAAAATCTTGGTTTTGCTCTGTATATTTGTGAAAAACCTAAAACACGCGTTTTTTTACAAAAAGTGTAATATTCAAAAATATTTGTTTAAATATTTAAAGTGATATTCTCGCAATAAAATTCATTTAGGCGACAAGAAATTTTGTCAATTTTTTTTTTCTTATATACGTTAAAATAATCACAATTTAGCTATTTGCCAAAAAACCATATTTTTCAATAAAAATCACCTTTTTTAAAAATAATTTTTTTTGGTACTTTTCTTGAAATGTACACGCCTTTAGAAATCATATATAAAAAATGGTTAAAATCGAAGAGATCATGCATTTAAGGGTTAAAAAAATAAATAAGGGGAGACATTTTTTTTTTCTTTGTGGAATTAAAAGCCGAAATAAATATTTTTACTTTAAATTTAAAAATAAAAATTAGACAAACATGTTGAAATTAATATGGTTTAAGTTCATTTATTTTTCCGTGAAAAAAAAAAATAATTGTGAAAGTTAATTTTTTATTTTATAAGAAAGACACACATTTTGTAAGAAAGACCAAAACTCTAACCTAGAAAAATTTGTTCCGACAAATTTTTAATTTGTAATGTTTTATTTTGTTAGCTATTTCTAAGTTTATTAGCAAAAATTTTTCTAAACATTAAGCATTAGTATTTAATATGGATGAAATAAGTGATCTCAACAATATTTACTAAAATTTTCTTTGAAAATCTTCATCAAATTATATGTATTTATATATAATTTGATGCAGTTAGATAGACCCATTTTTCGGATCAAATTGTATCAGGTAAGATAACATGCTTATCTCGCTTGATATAATTATATATTCCAATATTCGGATCAAATTAGATATGGACGTATATATGGGTTTATATATGGTGATATATGATTATATAACATCTTTTTTAGTCGGGTATATTAAAAACATAACATTACGCGATCAAAAATTCTTAAATTGTGTGAAACAAATTTAATTTGTCAAACTAATGTCAGTAATGGCTCGAAATATCGATTCCAAACCAATGAAATGCAAAATCAATCGTTTTTCTCTCCAGCAGTTTCGGGTAAAAAACTGATCATTTTTTTTTCATTTGACGAAAAATTATTAGTTGAATCATCTTTTGACGCATAAATATTAGTTGAATCACCTCTATTTATGGTTATTTTAAAATATTTTAAACATTTACCTACATTTTTTTAATGCAATCTGATGCAAACAATTTTGGTTACGGAGTTTACAGTTACGGAGTTTACATTTGGTTACCTTTTTCATTTTCTTTCAGAAACGCTTTGTCCGAATTTTCTTTCCGAAACAAAATCGTATGATGCCTACAAGGTAAATCCAAATATGTCTCCGTTTTTTTTACTGGTTAAATAGTTTGTTGTAAAAATTAGGAACGGAGTTTACAATATTTTTCCAAATCTTATTAAAGACATCCTTTTCCATCTCGAGAATGTTACATGCTGCAGAAAAACTTCAAGTATGTTATACTAGATGATTATTTACAGTCCATCGATCTTTTGAGTATAAATAACATTATACTTTTCGCAATATAATTAATAACTCCAAAATTCGTGTATATGCATTTTTATCAAAAATTATGACGAAAAACCGTTACAGAGTTGAAGTCGTGTTAGCATAGACATACGAAAAGTTTGTAAAATATATTAATTTTTACTAAAAACGTTACTTTTCCTCTTCATAAAAATTCTTACAGTTATTGTTTAACTTCATTGGTTATTAATAGGGCTAGGAATTCCATGCAAATGCATGTTTTTTCTCGATAGTCCAAAACTAATATGGACTAAATATTTATCCGAATCATCAAATTTAGAATAAAATGACATCGATTTGTAGTTGCATAATTTTGCATATTTTGTCAAAAACGCATGTTTTTGCATATTTAGGCTTTAAATGCATATTTGGTGCCTTTTTTAAGGCATATTTTGTGCTTTTAAATGCATATTTGTGCATATTTTTAATTTTTAGGAGCATTTTTTATTTTGTTAAATAACAAAAAATTGATACGTTTTCATATTTTGATTCAATCCAAATAAACATTCTTAAAAACCTTATTGACCTATGGAAAGTCTTCGAGTTCTGTATCTGTTTGCAAAATAACTAACTTAAATATATTTTTAAGTTTTAAAGTGCATTATTTTTGCAAAAATAATAGTTTTTAGTGCATATTTCTTATATTTTTAATGCATATTTTTCTTTTTTACTAGCATATTTTAGCCGCATATTTTCCATTTTTAAGTGCATGAAATAATAAGCTATTAAAGTTAAAAAAAACCTTGAGTTAAAATTGGCCACAAATTTTATGTATTAACCAAAAATTGGTCAGATTGTTATAAATTTTGAAAAACAGGTGACAATGCGCTGATATATATCGAAATATATAACTCAAATGTAATCCATGCATTAGAAATTTGCTGGTTACATGGTTTTTATCACATTTTTTGATATCGCACATATACATAATAGGGGTTTTCATATAAACTCGTATTCTACTCGTAAACAATGTAAACCTGGTATATTTGTGAGTTTAATGTCAAATTCCATACATAAAAAATATGGTTTGTATTTATACAAGGTTTACAAGGAATTTACGAGTTTATATGAAACAGAGACGAAAATAAACTCTAACGAACCGTACTTTTAGGGTTGCGTACCGCACATCGCGAACACAGTCCACAAGCATATTGGTTGCGTAGAAAACTCATACGATATTCTCTCCAATTAGTGTTTGTGTTTATACTAGGGATGCCAATCGGGATTTATATTTGAAAATCCCGGGATTCGGGATCTTGTATGAATTTCGGTATTTTCGAAACTACGGGATTTTTCGGGATCCCGGGATTTTACGGGATTTCGGGATTTTTCGGGATTCCGGGATTTTAATTTTTCTTTATTTCTAAAAATTTTTATGTTATGTAACTAATTTTTTATAGAATAAAGCGTTTTATAATTATTTAATAGTTGTTAATTAATAATGTGGTACATTTTATGAATATTGAAACATCTCAGTCAGAAATTGACAGTGGTACAAAAAATCAAGTACTTGCATACCACTGGGTAACCGCGATATTAAAAATAAATGACTGGCAGAACACTCATTTGGGACGTTTTGCCAGCGTTAGCAAAAATCGTTTTGCCAGTATTTGTTTTACAAAACATCACGGCAGGGCAAAAAAAAGATACATATGAACTTTTTTTAAATTTTATTTTAGAAAATATAATTCCAAACCACCTATTTATTGGTTTTGGCAGCGTTTTGCCAAAGTTAAAAATTTTGTTTCTCCAGTACTTTTCCGGCGCTTTTTGAACTGCCGGTCCTTTTGGCTATTGACGTTATCATATTGGAAATGGGAAAGCAATTTTTGTCAGTACTTGTACCACCTGTTAAAACACCTTGCCATCGCTTTCCCGTTTGTATTTTTCTGGCTGGGATAATATATGAAGGCCTGTCATTAAGTACACTTGCGCCCAGTATTTTGTAAGCAGATTTTAAAACAGATTCGTTGCGATAACCTTGCCCACTAAATCGTGTAATTACAGCAACAAAGTTATTTGGTTATCGTTATCAAATGTTTTCATGGAAGAATTCAAACTTACAGTCCCAGCCAAAACTTACAGTCCCAGTTTCAGAAAACGAATTTCGCTTGGAAGAATAAATCGGTAAACTAACAAACAAACTTGATTTTTCGCATGTATTACTCAAAAACTTAATATTGTTTACCAAAATTTTAAATTTTTCTGCAAAGTTTTCTCGAATAATCTACTTAATTTATAATTTTACCAATATCTTGGCATCAATTTCTTGTCGATATGAGAAAATTCAAGAAAAAACGTAGGTAATCTAAAATTGCTCACTTTGTTTATTTGCGTTTATATTAATATTAAAAAGTAAGAAAATCCCGGGATTTTTGAGAAATAATCCCGGGATTTCGGGATTCGGGATTTCCCGTTTGGCATCCCTAGTTTATACACACAACCCGAATTCGGTACACTACGTGGTGTGAATATGTGTTGAAAGTACAGTACATAATCGAAGCGTTTGCGTTCATCAGACAATCGTAGTGTACGATTTGTGTACAAACACACAACCGCTAAAAACGATAGATACGGTATGTGTTACTTAGCCGTACCCTGCCCTGTTGTGTACAGTTTATTTTCTTACTCTGATATGAAAACCCCTAATAAAAAATTCTAAAAAATAAAAAAAAAATTGCAAAATCTTTGTTGGATATTCTTTTATTTAAAAACCAAAGTACATAGTTCGATTTTGGTTATTTAAACTTTTATTGAAACATGGTGAATCCAACATAATTTTTTTAAGAGCTTTACTCCTACAATTATATATACTCGTACTCTTCTTTCCATTCGCTTCAATAGTTAAGAACTTGAATATATGCCACCACATTTTTCAGTTTAAAACCACAGTTTCTTTATTTTAATCTAATCAGTGTAGATTCGATATACATTTTCTCAGTTTTTTTTTCTGTTTGTATGCATAAAAGGAAAAGTCAATAATGTGATCCGATTCCTTTTTTTTTTTTAATATGTTGATTTTTTAAGGGGTATATAATCTTCCAGAGAGGAATGTGTAAGTTTAAAAAAGTCTACCTGTAGAAAGTTTACTGAATAATTTTATTTTGCATCATTAATGTTTAACAAATTTATTAAGGTTTCGTGTTATTCCAATTAAAATTCCAGCATAATGAAATTTTGAATAATTAGTTTAACAAGAGTTTTGGGAATTTAAAATATATGTTGTCTTTAGTTTGGAGATTATAAACAATTAAAAAGAAGTATGTATCGTGTAAGATTAAGTAACTGACCTTATTTTAACTCATACTTCTTCTTTGTTAAAAAATAAAACAAATTCTTTTGTTTATATAACTTTACAAAGTACTTTAAACTTGTACAGGAAAAGGAAAATATGAAGATAATTTACAGCAAATTTTGCTGAAACATCTTTTAATAGCTGCTTAAATAACTCCTGCTTATTCATTTAATTACTAAGTCATTAACCTTTGTATTTTGTGTTGCATGGATGCAAAATTATATCAAATATAATTTGCATTTGAAGCGCAACTACAATATATAGAAAATTTAAACATTAACACACACATGTATACATAAAGTGTACATAAAGGTATACTAAAGGATTTCAAATTATTAATTTGTTTGTCTGTATGAATGTGTTTCCGTTGTTGTTTATTTCCTTGTATGGGATCCACAACTACACTTTACTGATGTTAAACACTGGAACTAAGGCCATTAATTATATACCTATGTACTTTATATGGAACCCGTTCAAATTACCGCAATAATGGAACATTTTTTAAACAACTGGGCCAATTTGTATAATAGCTACTGAAAAACATTAGAGTATTTAAGAATTCGAAATATGTTATTATGAGACATTCTGTGTCGTTATAAGAAAAATTACGGGTATCGAAGTTTCCCACCTTTGGATGTAAATCTATTTGCAAATAAAAATATATTTTAAATATTTTTCCTTGGGTTAGAGATGATTTAAGCTTTTTGAAATAGTCCATACATATTTGCAAATGAAAAATAATAATACCCAGCAAAACCTTGGCAATATATGGGTACTACTATGCATATTACCTGGTAATATATAAACCGCTTGCCCTTGGATTACTTGTAATAAGAAATTCATACGTTTGAATGTTTTATTGGTATAAATAATTCGTTTTTCTAGAAAATTTTAGAAATTCTATTTTTTGTTAAAAATCTGTAAATTTGAAATTGATATTCGATTTAAAAAATTAAAATTTAAACAAAATGTTTTTGAAAACTCCTTACACGTAAGTTCAGAATAACATGTTACTAGGTAAGGAGTTACCTCGATGGACATGCCCTTGTTAAAATAATAGCTTTGGTAATAGAAAAGTAAGAGGTTACTCGCTTCATTACAAAATGCTTATTTTTATAACCAAAACTTATAAAAAAAAAATTTCCAAAATTTTTCGGTAAAAATTTGTAATTTTTAATTTAATAGTCAATATAAAACAAATTGAAATTTTAAGAAAAAAATCGTATTATTTTACGGTTTTTTGTAACCTAAAGGTAATAGGTATGCGTAACATGTAAGTTCAGAATACCATATTACTAGGTAAGGAGTGCTCTTGTTAACATAATATCTTTGGTAATAGAAAAGTAAGAGGTTACCTACCCTTATTTCTTCTTACCAAAGTCATTACCGGGTAATAGAAGGTTTTGCTGGGTATGTATGAGTTTTGTCTATCCCTCATACATATCGCAGCATCCTCCTTAGGTGTTCCCATAGCACTTAGCCCCACCGAAGTAAAATAATATAACAGGGCTATGAACTAAAAAGCTTCAACAAAGTTCTAAAGCTGCGTTTACATCTGCACAGAAATATTTGCCATATTTGAAGCCCTTTATCTTTCACCACCTTTCACTTCTTCTCTATCCCGTTTCCAAAGTAAGCAACACGTTAATTAATAGGAAGAATATCCTGAGTGTTGCTTCTCTTAAAAAAAAATCCCGAGATTTCGATATTCACCACTCTGAAACAGTGAAGATATGCGTATAAACTTTAATTTTTTGGAAAACGTATTTATTAGAACTAAATAGTGTACTTTATTCAAAATTGAACATCTATAAGCTTTCCTTCATTGCTTTTTCAGAGTGGTGAATTTCTGTGCAGATGTAAACGCAGCTTAAGATTCAAAATCTCGCGCAATTCAATGTTGCCATATTTGAAGCCCTTCATCTTTCACCACCTTTCACTTCTTCTCTATCCCCTTTCCGAAGAAAGCAACACGTTAATTAATAGGAAGAATTTCCTGAGTGTTTCTTCTATTAAAAAAGAAAAAATGGACTACTGAGTTTGTTGGACATGCCTTGTAAAATAAAGTAGTTTTACATGAAAAACCAACAATATCAAAAAATTTTAACAGCATCAATCAGTTGGAAGTAATTAATTTTTTTTTAATGATCATTACTTATTTACATTATAATTTAAAATTATTGTAATAGTTCATTATTGTTGTTTTCATTACTTGTAATGAAATATTTTTTCATGTCCATTATATTTAAGTAATTGTAATGAAATTAATTTTAATTTCTATAACAAAATTTGATATGAATTTTCATTACTAATGCTACTTTTATACAAAGTTAAATAAAACCCTAATAACAAATAAATGGCTTGACTTTCAGCTTCATTTTATTTTGGATTTTTTTCAAAACTAATTAATATTCAATAAATAATGTTAAAAAATTTAACAATAATGCACTGGGGTATATATATATATATTTAATCCTTTAATTCCCAGTGGAACATAGGGCCGCATAGGTTTCAGTAATCATTTAACTGGGGTAAGATTTGGTTTAAAAATTTTTAAGACTTGGATTTTTTGTTTGTTTTATATTTAGTTTAGTGCTCAACCGAAACATAAAATTTGGAATTAGATTTGATGTTGCATGGATATGAACCACTGTCGTGATTTTGATTATGATGATGACTGCTAGTTGGAGTAGTAGTAGACCATGATGCTAGGAAATTTATGAAAATAATCCGCAATTTAGATTACATTTAAAAAATTTAATGAATTGTTTTTTTTTTATTACAAATCAAAATCAAATTTCATTGCCTACTACACAGTGCCGTTCGTATTTATCTACTTGGGTATTTTCAAGTTAATTCACAACAACTTACTACGCTTTCGGATGTCATTTTCACGAAACTATTACGAATAAAACAAAATTTTCAAATAGAAAGTAATTCTATATATTCTTTTTTATTTTAGTTTGTTGTTTTTAACCAATTTCGAAGTATTTATTTAGCGTGTTTTTTAATCACCTGGATTTAGAATTTTTCATACAAAAAATGGATTTATTAAATCTAAAAAAAAAGCTGGATTTAATAAATCCACAATAAAAGCACAAATATATGAAACAGCCTATTAATTTAATGTCAGAAAAAAATACGAATGAAAATTAAAAGAGAAACAAAAAAATTGAAAAACTAACAAATAAAAGGTTTTTATTAATTTTTTTTTTATGAAATATGTTTAGAAAAAAAAACTACACCTCACCAAATACATATTTTTCATCTTGGACATGGAGAAATAGCTCAAATAGAAATGGCAATTTTTCACTCTACAGTAAGTAATTTAATTAAATCCAATTAGTGAATATTAAATATTGCAATGGAATTTTTCAATTGTGTAAAAATATAAATTGAAGTGATAAAACTGAAGAGGCAGACTGTTTATCGCTGTTTTATGTAAAATATAATTATAAATTAAAAGTTAAAGTAAAATCCTTCATCATCGAATTCGGAATTAAAAATTAGGGTGAAAGAAGTGTAGGACAGAAAATTTTTTTTAAATAGGAAGAATCTAACCCCATCTGTTGAGCACTTTTAGAAATACTTTTTGGATTTATTAAATCCAAGTGATTAGAAAAAACGGCTATTGTAAAGTTTACAGTACTTCTATGTTACTTTTTTTATAACATAAGCTTTTAAAATTTGATAGAAAATGTACAGAAAAAGTTTTATGCAACGGTAAATTTGCATAGGCGTACCTAGCCCATTTTTCTGGGGTGGGCAAGGGCCCCATTATGGCCCCATGTTTTTATAGAAAACTCTGAAAAATGCTCTGAAATCCATTTTTCTCACGAAAGCCTCGTACAGGAAATGTTATACGCTCAGAATAGTATAAAATTTGGATATTTGATAGAGAAAGAAATCTAAGATTAACCTGTCTCATATTTTCTTCCACCTCTGACGAACCCATTCTTACACCATATTTTGACCACTTAAATTACCGAGGTGATCAAAAACTGTGGGATGTTCATATTAACATTTTTGTTTCTACAACATAGTGAAATTTCATCAAAATGGTAGTGTTTAGTTTGCAGTAACTTCCTTGTTAGATATTAACTAATTATTCCTTAAAAAACTATTATACCTAAGATATTTATCGCACCAAAAAAGATTCTGCTATATTTTCCTATTAAAAATGCTTTTCCATTTTCGAATCAAATGCCTTCAGTTGCTTATTGAATAACTCTGTGATTCTAATAATTTTTCTTAAATAAAACCTCTTAGAGCCAGTTTTATAATCACAACTAAGTTCGATTTGTATCTTAAATATTTCCTAAGTAAGAAGTCTTCAAATGACATTTTTTATTTAAGAAATATTTAATACAATAATCGATCTTAGTTCTGACTATAAAACTGACCCTTTGATTCCAACAAATTATCTTCATTGGAAACCAGTAGACATATTTCAAAAAAATAATAATATTGTGATACTTTTTGTCATCAAAATCATAAATGCAAGAATTATAGGTAAATTTTTTATAATTCTGGGGTGGGCAAAAAGCAGTCTAGAGTGGCTTTGCCCACCCCAGACCGGCCTAAGTCCGCCAATGTAAATTTGCCTTTAGCTCTCCTGTAAAATTTGTGTTTTTGAAATAAGTGACTTTGTCAAAAGTTCACAGAATTGCATTTCCTTTCCTTTGTATGTTTGTAAATGTTGCAAATGACAATGATATTGCTTTAAATGTATGCGAGTGTGTGTTAAACTGCAAGTGCAAGCAAATTATATATCTGCATTTGTAGGTAGAGTATGTATGTATGGGTATATTGTTGTAGATTTTATTGTAATTACTTCCAAGTGTAATGTCTTATCCCTAAATATTATCCTTCCTAATAGTTGAATCTATTGGATAATTATTGTTTTTCTTATTTAGTTATTTAACTGTAAAATAAGGCAGACAATTGTTAGGCAAAAACAGATTGTAATAAATTTTTGTAGTGCCTAAAAGTAGGCAATATTATATTAAATATGTAATCCCAAAATATATGCAATTGTTTATGGCATGTAAGAAAGCATGGATATAGGAAACAACACACTTAATAATGTTAATAATTAAAATTTAAAAACGATTTAACCTTAATGCTGCTATTGTTTATATTTACACAGAAAGAATTCAGAAAATTCTAAATACATTTTTAAACATCTTTCTTATACCGTTTTAATGAATCAAAAAAAAATTTAAAATGGCACCAACAATGGAATTTGTAATTCAAAAAAAATTTGTTTTTCTTCTAACTTTGAATTTTTATTTTTAAACAATTTTTATATTAAAAATAACAATTTGCACACGTGTTACAATCATTTTAAAGAAAATTTTCTTTGTTGAAAAAGTATTTTATTTTAGTAAGTATTTTACAAAATGTGGATACTTTTTTGAGGGTTCTTATTCTATGAGTCAAAACTTACTCAAATAAAAAACGTTTTTTTGAAATTTTCAAATTTTTTGTCAAAAATTGCTCATATTTTGAACGAATAGGAAATATCACCTTTCTTTTAACAGGATTATTCGTTATGTTTTTAATTTGAAAAGGAGAGATCATGTATCTCAACAAACATTTAATTTTCTTGGATCGTCTTTTGAGAATTTTATTAGCATTAGAATAAGTGAAAACATTAACCCTATATGGATTAAGTTACACAAAATAAAAATTTTTATCAAGTGGAAACAAATTTTTTGATCCATTTTAAGTGATATTTTCCGAAAATTATGAAAGGTGTTATTCTGTAAATTTCCTAGTGGGTTCTTTGTTTTTGGCCAAAGGCATAAAAATTAACGCTATATGGATCATGTTACATAAAAAAATTATTTTTATCAAGTTGAGATTTTTCTATCAATTTAAAAGCTGTACAATCTTGTAGTCATAATTAATATTAAGTTCATGGGTCTTTTTTGTACCCAGGCTACTAAGGGTTAAACATTTTTTAAATAGAAGTAAGGATCATTATAGTCTAATCAAATTTAAAGGATATTTTACCGCAAATTATGAAAACATTAAAATTTTGTTCAACTTTTGACAAAATAGGCAATTTTCGTAAATTGTCCTGGAAAGCAGTCGATCCAAACACAAACTCGAATTATCCTTTTTCCAATTTTTTTTTTGTTTTTTTCTTTAATTTCAACTTTTATATGGTACAAATCATACATGGGAATTTTTCATTACCATTGAAATTTCATTATCATTAGTTCATACTAATGACAATGAATTTTTCATTAGAAAAATCATTTTTAATGGTAATGAAATTACACTAATGAATAAAAAAACTAATTACAATTGATTAAAAACCATTTGTTTACAAAAAAAATCAGACAAATGAAAACGAACAACGGGTTTGGCCGGGAAAGTTATAAAACATAATTTTTTAAGGAGGATACATTCCATTCCGTTAAACTATACCTGCATACAAATAACAATGAAATGGAAAGTAATATTTAATTTCAAATGAGCATGAGCCTGAATGAGCATATTCCATATTCGATTTCAGCGAGTTTTACTCCATTTTTACGTTTTTCTGTCAATGGCAATTATTTTTTTAAATTTATTCATTATCAATGGTAATGAAATTTAAAATCATTGTCATTAATCAATGAAATTAAATTTTAGAATCATTACCATTAATTAAAAAAATGATAATGAAAATAATTTCATTACAATTGATATCAATGCAATGGTAATGAAATCACCAATTAATTAGTCCACCTAATTAATTAGTCCCATGTATGGTACAAATAGCAATCGACATCTACAAATTAGGCATTTTAAAAAATCTTTTTTAAAATTAATTTAAAAAAAACACATTTTTTGCACTTTTATCAAATTGGATTCCATTATCATTTTGGATTCCATGCTAAAGTGGGATGAAGTCAGAATTACATATCTGAATCATTTCGTCTATTTTAAATGCATAAATGAAATAAAAAAGCATTTTTTTTTAAATCAATTTCTTTCTTTTGGAACCATTTCCAATAAAACTGGGGGTGTAATGGCAAATTTATTTTTAATATACATATACAATTTAAAAAAAATATTTATTGAACGAACCACTATTTAATTTTTAGAACAGAATTTAAAAAAGTCAGGGATTTCCTAGTTAATAGGCCACATGCAACTCTTTTGATGGCATATATTTATCAATTGATTTAAAGAGTAAAATCTTTCTCAGCTCTGCATACATAAGTATGAATATTTGTAGTCTATGTATAACTAAATTACATGCATACATATGTATGTACATAAAACTACAACATATGACAACGATAGTAGAACAATAATAAGTATTTTCCTTTACTTTTTGGGTAAAGTTCGGTAAAATGAAAGTAACCACAAAATCCTCTCACCAAATGACAAAATTACCCAATAGTACGGGAACTCAAAAAACCACTTTTCTAGCCCAAAAATTTATTTCAAAGAATAATGTGCAAATGCGTATAATTTCAGTTTGCAAATTGCAGAAATACACATACATATTTAATAGCATTTGAAAGTTCTTTTTGATTTTATTCAATTAATGCTTATTGAAAAATAAGTTTCTATTACGTATTTCTTTATTTAATTCAAATTTAGCCTTTTATTTCACTATTGCTTTTTTATCTTTGCAACAGCTGTTCGTTTTATAAGTTACTAAAGTTTACCCGAAGAAAAAGTATGGGTAAGTTTTGCTAAAAAGAGAAACACAAATACATTCTAATGAACAGGAACGGGAACGCTTTTGGGTAAATTTCGGCATCTTTGAGTACTAGGGATGCCAATCCCGAAATCCCGAGTCCCGAAATCCCGGGATTATTCAATAAAAATGAGTCCCGAATCCCGGGATTCTTAAGCTCGAATCCCGGGATTTTTACAATTACAAAAATATGTGGTAATTTTTACAAAATTGCAACCCTGATGCTATTTTTAAACCGTTTTTTTTTTTTAATATAATTTTATTTAAATCTATATCGTGCAGTATTTCTTATTATATTTCGGAAATCATCGATTAAAATTCAGAATAAGAAGTTGTATTTCAGAATTTTTCATTTGAATTTCTGCACTTTATGTGGAAAACAATTAAAAAATTCTGAAACTAATTGAAAATTCTAAAATTTAATTGCCAATTTTAAATTAAAATGATATAGGAATAGTGTGTATAAAATTATTATAAACAAAAATAGCACAACATATCAACGGAGTTAAATTCTTAATTATTGAGTTTTTTCAATTCTTTCGTTCTTTAGAAATAAACAGGAGTATGTAAAAAAACATATAAAACAGTTATATTTTAACGTGCTCATTCATAATAATTTGGAAATCTTATAACATGTTTATGAAAAATTTGTTTTATAAGTCACATATAAATTTTAAAAATGTTTATGCATATGACCCTATATTTCTTTTACATAAATTTGAAGTTTCTACACATTTTTTTAAATAAAAAATTCTCAAAATGGCAAAAAAAAATCACGAAATCCCGAAAAAAATCGGGATCCCGACAAATCCCGATCCGTCCCGGGATCCCGTTTTTTTAATTTTGAAATCCCGAATACCGGGATTTTTAAAAACCAATCCCGATTGGCATCCCTATTGAGTACGTACGGGAATGCACTTATTATTGCAAATTTGGTGTATTTAATATTAAACTCAAAATGTTTAAGAAAATTTTCTTTGAAATCGAAATAAGCAGTATTGTTATGGGTCTATGTAAGTGTGTAAGTTTAATGGTCAATCATGTATTAAGTGTTTGATGTTATGTATACATACAGAGATATGTATATAATAGAGTTTCCCAATAAAGTTTTTGAGTAATACCACTCCAAAAATTCGAGTTAAATATTGAAAAAAGGACTAAAAATTTCGGTAGCGATCTTTAGTCCCCTACCAGTGTTTTAAATTTTTGGTAACCAAACTTGCCCCCGTGTAGAAACGGTAATGACATATCATAATTTTTTTGACTACCAGAAATGACACCAACTTATTTTCTGCATTATTTTAAAATATATAATAATGACCCAGGTAGAAAAATACAAACGGCACAATGTCGGCCCGGTATTGGAGATGGTAGTACATGTACTGGCAATGCGTCGGATTTTCACTTTCACTGTACTGGCATGTTGTCGAAATGATAACACCAATAAACGCTTGGCGGTAGTTATTTCCCAACGTTGGCGAAGGCTTACGATTTTATTTTTTTGGTATTATCCCAGTACATTTAATAACAAACTTAGTAGTTTGCTAGTACTTCACTGTCCTTTTAGTGTACATCACAGATTTTTAATGTATTCTTTCGAAACTTCACAAGAAAAGAATGGCTATATCTTTCTTACATAAATAATTGGGTAATAGATGCAGAAATACATAAAATTGTTAATTTTGATAAATTAAAAAAAGGTCGTTAATTTTCAGAAAACAGTACTGGCAAAGCACGTTTTAAGTAGTACCGGCATTTCGTAAAAAACAGTGCTCTCCCAGTACAATTTTTGTTGCAACGTCGGCAATTTCTACCTGGGGAGTTACTAATAACTACCCAGGTAGGAATTATGTGTGGTAACAAAAAACAAGTAGTGGCAAAGCACAAGTAGACCACGGTCTTACAAAAAGAAAGTACTGGGAAACTACTAAATTTGGACGCTTTACCAAGGCTTGAAAGTGTGCATTCACAGCGCTTGTTTTCCTAAAACATTATTTTGTATTTAATATAGAAGCTCTAAAAAAAGTGGATATTTAAATAATTTTTGACTCCACAATACAATAAATCCAAGAATTATCTATTTTTTAAAGTAATTTAAAATTCTTCATTGATGAGGCCTCATAATTTTGTGGCAGGGAAAACACTTATTTTTTGTGTTTCTTGGTGCTATCTCAATACTTTGCAAAGCATTAAATATATCGGTGTTTATCATTTGTGTGTCCGGAAAGAACTTTAATTTGAGCGTTAGGAAAGCATTTGATTTTTATGTTTCTGGGTGCTTTTCAAATGCTTTGTAAAGCATTAGCACCACCGTGGAACGATGTTATAATTTGGGCGTTGGGAAAGCACTGTTAACAAGCACTCATACAACCTATTTCGGTGATTTGCCCTTGCTGGCACCGTTGTAATTTTCTACCTGGGCAGGTAGAAATTGACGACGTTAAAACAAAATTGTACTGGAGAACACTGTTTTTTACGAAATGGCGGTACTATTTAAAACGTGCTTTGCCAGTACTGTTTTCTGAAAATTACACAATTATTTATGTAAGAGAGAAATCATCATTCTTTTCTTGTAAAGTTTCGAAAGAATACATTAGAAATCTGTGATGTACACTAAAGTACTAGCAAACTACTAATTATTAAATTAAAATGTGCTGGGATAATACCAAAACAATAAAATCCCCCGCCTGCGCTAACGTTGGGAAATAACTACGGCCAAGCGTTTATTGGTGTTATCATTTCGACAATATGCCAGTACAGTGATTGCTGAAAATACGACGCATTGCCAGTACATTTCCTACCGTCTCCAATACCGAGCCGATTGTGCCGTTTGTATTTTTCTACCTGGGTAATTTTTTTTTCTATTATTTCAAAACAGTTAATCTGAAGTCCCAGGTTCAACTCCCGGAACAATCACATTTTATTAAAGAAATTTAATAATAAAAAAATTTTTAAGTTATTTTTTGAAAATCTTTTTTAGACTTAGTGGGTTCTTTTGTAAAACGCAACGCCTTGCGTTGCGTTGAATTGTGTGTAAATTGTTATTGCTACAAAAACAATTTGTATAGAAAACAACGCAACGCAAGGCGTTGCGTATTACAAAATAACCCCCTGAATATTTTTGTCAATCCTAGTAAGCATATTTTTTTTTTTTTTTTTAAGAGAAGCAACACTCAGGAAATTCTTCCTATTAATTAATGTGTTGCTTCCTTTGGAAGGGAATATAGAAGAAGTGAAAGGTGATGAAAGATGAAGGGCTTCAAATATGGCAACACTGTAATTGCGCGATGTTGAATTTTTTTAGAACAGTTGTTGCGCGCCATTTGTCGGTGAGTTGGCGAACTTTGTTGAAGCTTTTTAGTTCATAGCCCTGATATATTATTTTACTTCGGTGGGGTTAAGTGCTATGGGAACACCGAATGATTTTTCGTAAGCTGGTAGCATAATAAGAATGTAATAAGAAAAGTAACTACCCAGGTAGAAATTGCCGACGTTACAACAAAAGTTGTACTGGGAGAGCACTGTTTTTACGAAATGCCGGTACTACTTAAAACGTGCTTTGCCAGTACTGTTTTCTGAAAACTAACGAGCTTTTTTTAATTTATTACAATTAACAATTTTATAAATTTTACGTATTTTTACATCTATTATCCAATTATTTATGTAAGAGAGACATCGCCATTCTTTTCTTGTGAAGTTTCGAAAGAATACATTTGAAGAAATTCCATCAAGTCTCAAGACATTGCCAAAAAAAAATAAAAATAAAAAAAATCTGTGATGTACACTAAGAGGACAGTAAAGTTCTAGCAAACTACTAAATTTGTTATTAAATGTACTGGAATAATACCAAAAAAAATAAAATCCCAAGCCTGCGCCAACGTTGGGAAATAACTACGGCCAAGCGTTTATTGGTGTTATCATTTCGACAACATGGCAGTACAGTGAAAGTTAAAAATTCGACGCATTGCCAGTACATGTACTACCGCCTCCAATACCGGGCCAACATTGTGCCGTTTGTATTTTTCTACCTGGGTAGTTACATAACTACATATCTGGTAATGATTTTCTACACTGGGATGATATAAGTTTTTTTTTCTTTTGTTTAATATACATGCCATGCTAGTAGGAAATGCAAAATCCCGCACTATTTGATTTCCCGGGAAAGCGGGAAATTTATCTTGAATTCCCGGGATCCCGCAAGGATTAGTGCACGAATAAATTCAAATAACTTTTGAAACAGAAATCTTATGCATGTTTACATTTAATAAAAAAATATTACACATTAGTGGTTTTTAATGAAAAATTAATTTTTTCTGAAATTCCTCCCATTAAACTTTTAATAGTGTCTTCAGTGATTTTTTGCTTGATGATAACCATTTTCCTGAAAATCTTTTAGTGTTTTCAGCAACCGGGGCACAAACTTCATGATCCTTTTTACCAGAGCCCAATATCTTTCGATGGGTCTGAGCTCTGGGCAGTTAGATGGATTTGCATATCTGGGTACAAATACTACATTTCGGTAAATAATCGAATTATTTTTTCACGCACTTCTATTTCACAGCTCATTTTAAAGCCAAAAAGTATCGAATAATTTTATAACTTGACATGAGGATTTGTACATATTTAGCAAAGGCTGTAGACTAGTTTCATCGAACGCAAACCTTATCATCTTTCTTTCATTTGAAAAATAATTTAAACAGAAAGTGATATTAATTTATGATCTAAAATTTAAAAATTTTGGGAACAAATTTTAACTTATTTGAACATTTTTAAAAATGGACAAATTTGGGTTTATTTCTGTGCAAAATAAGTGCGATTCAAATTTTTTATACAAGCGCTATTTGAGAGGCACTAAAAGGAACTTAAAAAGTTTGATCAAGTACACAAACTAATCAGTGTGTTCGTTTACTCGAAAATCTTACTACTTTCACTCAATCGTTGTTTTGGTTACTTTTTCAATTTTTCCAGTTGTGGTAAAAGTAGCAAATTTTAGTAAGTAAACGAATAAGCTTAATGTAAAATGTTTACTACCCAGGTAGAAAAATACAAACGGCACAATGTCGGCCCGGTATTGGAGACGGTAGTACATGTACTGGCAATGCTTCGGATTTTCAACTTTCCCTGTACTGGCATGTTGTCGAAATGATAACACCAATAAACGCTTGGCCGTAGCTATTTCTCAACGTTTCAAAAGGTTGGAAAATTTTGCATAAAAAAATTTGAAATAATTAACTTTATTATTTTAAACTGCATTTTTGAAATCCCGGGATTCCCGTTCCAAATTCCCGGGAATGCGGGAACTGAAAAATGCTTAATTTCCCGGGAATCCCGGGATGCATTCCCTACATGCTAGGCATTTTTCAGGAAATTTCGATTGTTTTTCGTTCAATAGTCTCTAGGAACATTGACTCAACTATCCTCCACATAAAATTCCTGACCAGGAAACTGCGAAAAGTTTGCTGAAACGCAAGTTTCCTCATCCAAAACACAACATTCAAAGTTCTGAAAAAGATCTTTTTAAGAAGTTTTGCTTGTTTTTTGGCTTTTTTTCAATTATTAGGTCCTTGCTGAACTTTTTGACCACTACCGAAATAGAGTTGTGACAACCGAAGTAGGATTGAAACAACCGAATTTTCGGTTGCAACCAAATTCTGTTGGGACAACCAATTTTTTTTTGTAGGTGCACTTGCCTTTAATTCTCCATTGCAAACTAATAAACCACTCGGATTTGACAAACCGATGCATTTGAAAATCTGACATACTTCTCAAAGATATTAGGTCCGTTCCTTTACGTTACCGCGGGAACCCACGGGAACCCAATCTTACCCAAAAAGCGTTCCCGTACTCGAAAATTGGGTAAATGAGAGCGTTCAAGAGAGTGAATTTGTGTTTCTCTTTTTACCAAAGTTACCCAGATTTTTTCTTCGGGTAACTTTGGTAAATTGTAAAACTAACAGCTGATGCAATGATAACCAAAAACAATTGTGAAAATAAATTGAAAAATTAAATTAAACACGCCAATATGCAAAAGAAATGTGATATTTTTTTTAATTTTAATTTCATTTATTGTAATTATAATAATGATATTTATAATAATTAATTGAACAAAATCAATAAGAACTTTTAAATGCAAATAAGTATGTGTGTTTATTCAATTTTTCTAAGTAAAATTATACGCATTATCACATTTTTCTTTGAAATGCACTTTTGGGCTCGAAAAGTGGTTTTGTGCATTCTTTTACTTTTGGATAATTTGGCATTTTGTGAGAGGATTTTTTGCTTACTCTCATTTTACCGAACTTACCCAAAAAGTAAAGGAACGCACATTTTGTGATCAAAAAATTATTTTATTTAATTAAAGTCGGAACATTTTTTTAAGAAAAATGTGTGTTACCGTACGACCTAAATAGTACGTCGGGACGTCGGTGTTAGGCGGGTGTCAAATTCAACAAAACTTACATGTGAAACAACAACAATGTTGTGTGTTGACGTACGATTTTCTTTGAATTTGGGAGAGCATAACAAAATTACTCAAACAAAAATTTTTAATATATTTTTTTATATTTTTTTGAATTTGAATATTTTAAATATATACGCCAGCCAATATAGCCAACATCAAATGCTGGTAGGGAATTGAATATCTATTGCAACATCTTTGTTTAACTGGACACCCTTTAACAATTAAGAAAGATACGTAATTGTATGTGTGTGCATGTAAATGTTGGTGGTTACAAACAAATGGTTTATTCACCTTACCCTTACTACAAATTTCAAACTACGACAACAACTACGATGTTAAGTATTTCCTTAATGATATGTTTGGTTGTTTAATCCTTAGGGATGGTTTAACGTAGATTTAGAAACTAAGGTGTGAGAATTTTGTGAAATTTTTGCATTGTTTTCTTATATCCTGCATAATTATTAAATGTTTTTATTGTACATAGTTTGAGTGTATTTTTGTTTTTATGTTTTACAAATGCTAATGAGATAATTTTTGATATTTATGTTTCGGATTGTGTTTTTGTTGTTTTTTTTGCACATAATTTCAAGGAGTATGGGGTGGTTTTATTAACTAGGTGTTTCATTTTATTATAGATAATTGATTTTCATGTATAAATAATTGAATATTATAGAGACAATTCAATTTAAAAATGTATATTTAATAAAAAACGGAGTAGTGAATAAAATTTTGAAATAACATGGATTGAATTTTGCACTATTTCAGTTAATACTTTTCTTTGCTCTTATTTTTTTTTAAGTATCTATTTTATTCAAAATTAAATTAATAAAAAAAGATATAAGATTCACTATGGAGCCAAAAGTAAAGGCTTTTTTAATTACTTCCTCTATTATCCCTTATAATATTTTATGTAATAAAGGTTTTTTCGGGATGACTTTGGAATTAGTTCAATTACTTCATATACTTATATAATAAGTAAAACCAAACAATAAATTTTATCCATGGAAAAAAATTTTAATATAAAAATAATGACTGTCAAAATGTGCAATTTAGCACCATTTGTGTTTTTTATTAGAAAGATATTATAAGATTTGATTTTGACGCTTTTTAAACCTTAAATGCATGGCGTAGCCAATTGGCAACATACCAGTTTTTTAATAATAAAACATATTTGATGTATAAAACTGCATTTTTGGGCATTGGGGCCCCTTCTGTACAAAGTGTCCTTATAGTTTATCTCAGATTTTTTAAACAGTTATAGTGTAACACCAAAAAATATTGGTCCTAGACCCACCTTATAGTATACCGATCGGCTCAGAATTTTTTTTTATTTCGATTTAACTGTCCGTCTGTCTGTCCATGCATTCTTGTGCGCACTCTACAGGTCGCAAATATTAAGATATTTTGACTTACGTCGGTCCAAGGACGACGCCTATCGATTTTGGTTGAAATCGGTCTATATTTAGACCTAGTGCCCATATAAGGGTACCCCCAAAATTGTCTTTTTAACACGCTGCAGGTCGCAAATACGAAGATATTTGAATGAAATGTGGTACACAGACCTATGTCGGCCGAAGGACGAAGTCTATTGATTTTGGTTAAAATCGGTCCATGGTTAGACCTAGTGTTAATATAAGGATCCCCCCAAAATTGACTTGGTTACACGCTGCAGGTCGCAAATACGAAGATATTTCAATGAAATTTGGTTCGGTGATTTACATGGCCTCAAGGAAAAAGCCTATTGATTCTATATAGATCGGTCCATATTTGGACCTATCGCCCATATGGGCTATATTTTCGATTTTCTCTTCTTTTATGATTTTATAGAAAATTTTGACACAAGTCCGTTTTAACCCATTCAAATTTCGGATTCAAACATTAGTTGGCTTTAAGTCAGACTGGTGTAGGTTATTATATAGTCGGCATGCCCGACTTTAACCTTTTTACTCGTTTTTTTTTTATCCATGTTAAAATAATCACAATATAGCTATTTGGCAAAAAAAAAAACATATTTTTCAATAAAAATCACATTTTAAAAAAAATTTTTTTTTTGGTATTTTTCTTGAAATGTACACTCCAGCCAGAAAAATGAGGATAATTTTTTGAGGGTTCTTATTCTATGAGTCAAAACTTACTCAAGTAAAAAAATTTTTTTTTGAAATTTTAAACTTTTTGTCAAAAATTGCTCATATTTAGGACGAAAATATGAGCCTTCTAAAATGAATCATAAAAGACACAAAAATTTGTGCCAAATTATTAGATCCGAAAGATGGTTCAGAAATGACTCAGAAATGTAAACAAATTTGAATATTTTATGAACAATTCAAAAAAGGCTCAAAAAAATTATTAATTTTTGAACCTTTTGAATTTTTTTAAATCTTTTTTTTTGAGTCAGTTTTGAATAAAAAAAGAAGGCTCTTTTGAATGAACCACTTTCATACAAAAATTTGAATTATTAATATTTTTTGAGTTTTTTTTTTTTGATTCATTTTTGGGTTTGTTTGCTGGCTGGGACGCCTTTAGAAATCATATATAAAAAATGGTTAAAATTGAAGAGATCATGCATTTAAGGGTTAAAGTGCAAATGAGCTCAAACCAATGTTAATTAAGCTATATTAGCTTATTAATTACCACTTTTAAAAAACTAGTAGATGTGCAAATTTTACAACAAGGCTAAGACCTGCTAACTTATCTTAAAATAAACTGAGTTTATTGCTTAACCATAATTATGAATATCAAATTTATATAAAGTTATATGTGGTCATATTGGAAATAAGATATAGAGCAGGGTCACACAACCCACATTCCGACAATGCTCCAATGAGTCAATAGAGCTGAATACCCTACTGTCATTAATAAGCGCCGACGCCCTCCTTTGCACACGGTCCAGAAGCTCCAAAATAGACTTCGAAGCTCCCACCCATATATGGGAGTTGTATTCCATCTTCGGTCAGATATAGGTGGTATAAATAGTGAGTAAATCGAATGGAGTGAAGTACTTCTTCCACCGACGTAAAAAACCTAGACACTTGAATGCTTAATGCTTCTTTCGCCACCTGAAAATCATGTTTATTCCAACGGAGATCACACTGAATTCAGCTGAAACTCGTCGAATGAGTCCTAATCTATAACAACATGAATCGGTCATTAAGAAGTGAGTTGGACTCTAGATAATTCACGAGATGGTAATTAACCATACTCTCTTCAAATATTTTGTATGGGAAGCAAAATGTCGCCATGTCGTCCGGCGATTTGTCGTCGTAATAGAATCTATTTTATTTTCATGACGACACACTAATACACACTCAAAATATTTGTAAAATTGTTGTCACATTAGGTCCATTCGATTACTGGATAATTTGTACAAATTTGTACAAATTTTTACTGGATGGCGTTCGTTTACATAAATACTCAGTAAACAGAAAGAAAAAGAGAGAATAAAGTGACAGTTCTATGTTGAGAGTTTCTAAGTCTTCTTCTTTTTCTTGCAAATTTTTACTGGATAAATTTTTGCCAGTAAGAATTTGCAAGCAGAAAAACACATATGTTTCGAAAACATATGATTGTTTATGGTAAATAAAAAAAATAATTTTCCAATTATATTATTTTATGGAAATGTAAAGCAGTAAAACTTTCAAAATAAATTATGGAAAAGATAAGAAAACCTTCTAAAAATGTTCTGCTTAAGGTTTAACATCAAAAATTGTCTTCTTTCATAGCGACCAGTTAAAATGTATTTGTATATTTGGTTTGTAATCAGCTGTGTGTACAAACTTGCAAATTGTTGCAAATTTTCTGTTCGCGTACATGTTTGGGAAAATTTTATTTTGAGAGTAAATCTTGTCTTACTCTCTGAAAGTTTGTACTGAGTAATTCTTACTGGACTTGACTGAGAAAAGTAATCGAATGGACCTATTATTAACTAACACTGCATGACAAAATCTGGACTTTTAAAAATTAATAGAGCTCTGACCATCAATTCTTTATACATATTTCGGGCATGCTGATTACAATGGCGTACTTTATTTTTCGATTAATGGTACAGATTTTTCGATAAATGTCTTTAAAGTTTGGCGGTTGTCCATTCAGTTTATATATATATATTGATTCCTTTCGTTCCTGTAAGGAGCATAGGGCCATAGGGCCATTCAGTTTGCTATATAAAAAATTTTTCAAATTCAATTAGTATGAATTTATTTGTGTTAAAATGTAAGCACAGGACCTGTGGCCATATTTACGATGTAAATGCGATGTGCTTATCTTGTTAAACCACTACTTAGCGTTTTATATAGGTTTTTAGGGTTTTTCGCTATTTCAGCGACTTTAGTCACCGAATGTACAATCGACCTCAATAAATGTAATGCCTTAGTAAGGAAGCAATTAAGAGGAAAATATTTCAATAAAAAAATGTATTCATCCAATTTAAATTTGGACGCCTCAAAAATGATTTTTTTGATATGTCGTAGTGGAACTTTTTTTTCCTCATGCCAATCGATGGCACAATATCAAAAAATGTTTGTCCATACAAATCGGCCTACTCTAATATATAACATAAGATATAATAAGATGATATATAAAGCTAAATTAGAAATTTTCGAAAGAATAAGTATGACATATGAATGCAGTTATATACAGCTATGGACATATAAATGGCACATTTTACCATGAATTCTTTCTTATGCTACTATATTGCAAATACTATTTTATATTTAATCCTTTAATTCCCAGTGGAACATAGGGCCGCAAATACTATTAACAACCAACAAGTTTTTGTTTTTCCAAATGTTTATTGTGCACATTTAACATTGCACATTTATTGAAATTCATTAATGTAAATAAAAAATTATCATTATGAAAAAATAACCATTGAAATGAGCTGGACACATACAGTGATGTGCAATAAAATAGAGACATTCAAGTTTTTTTCTAATTTTATTCTCGTTGCCTTCATTTTTAAAAATCAAAATAGTGGATAGATTCGCCCAAAAATACGAGGAGATAGTTCGAAAATTATGTAGAATTTTAGCGTGACGTCTGTTTTTTTATTTTGTTACTTGTTTTAAGTAGGCGTGGCTTTTAATGAAAAATAACCGATATCGACCTTCTATCAAGTTACATAGTAAAATTTTGCGAGTATTGATCAATTCTGAAAAAACTGTATATTTTTGGAATTCCTATAAAATTTCCTTAAGTCTTGCATTATTTTTTTCTTCAAATGGTCGCCAGACTTAAAATGACAGTGCCTTAAACATGACCAAATTTTTCTTTGTTTTTACCTATTTTAAAATGAAGTTAACAACACTGAAATGTAAACAGGGAATGTTTTATACTATAACGTAAAAAAAGGCCTGACTGATTTGTTATATCGCGGTAAGTATAAAATAAGCCCATTCACTTTAAAGTTTCAGTGTTATTAACTTTATTCTAAAATCCCTAAAAACAATGAAAAATCTGGTCATGTTTACGGCACTGCCATTTTAAGTCTGGCGACCATTTGTAGAAGAAAATAATGCAAGACTTAAGGAAATTTTATAGGAATTCTAAAAATATACAGTTTTCTCAGAACTGATCAGTACTCGCAAAATTGTACTATGTAATTTGATAGAAGGTCGATATCGCTTATTTTTCATTAAAAGCGACGCCTACTTAAAACAGGTAATAAAATAAAAAGACAGACGTCACGTTAAAATTCTACATAATTTTCTGAACTATCTCCTCGCATCTTTGGGCGAATCTATCCACTATTTTGATCTTTAAAAATAAAGGCAACGAGAACAAAATTAGAAAAAAACTTGAATGGCTCTATTTTATTGCACATCACTGTAAATGGCACAATCTTAAAAAAAGAGAAGAAATGGTTTTAATATTGCATTTGTTAAATTTTTTGGTATGTACAAATTTACCGGTAATATTTAGTGCAATTATGTGGCCTTTGTTTCTGATGACAGCTTCGCACCTGCGACCCATACTTTCCACTAGTTTTTGTCATTTTGTTTTGGGGATGGCGTATCAAGCTTCCTGTGCGGCCGACCACAGTTCGTCCATATTTTTGTAATTTTTCTTGGCGATTTCAAATTTGACTTCATTCCACAGGTTCTCTATTGGATTTAAGTCAGGGCTCTGGGCTGGCCAATCCAAAACATCAATCTTCTACGCACAAAACCATTTTTTTACTAGTTTGGAGGAGTGTTTGGGGTCATTATCTTGCATGAATTTCCATTTTATTGGCATGGAGTTGAAGGCATATGGCTCCATATGGTTTTTTAAAATATCTAAATACTGAAACTGGTCCATTTGTGCATTGATTTTTATAAGCGGACCTACGCCATGCCAAGAAAATGCACCCCAAATCATAATACTGCCACCTTCATGTTTTACCGTCTTCTGAGTGAACCGAGGATTAAACTCTTGTCCTTTAGGACGACGAACAAAGATTCTGCCATCTGGTGGGATTTTCCTTATGGGTTCTGGCGAAGGTTAGTCGTCTTAAAATATTGCCTCGTTAAGTCTTCTTCTGACAAGTCTGCTTGATATTTCCATGTTAAAATTTTCATTAATATCCGATGCTATCTGCCTTGATGACTTGAATGGATCAATTTTCACTATTCGTACTATAGCTGCATCCGTACGCTCATCTGTTTTTCATGGCCTTGGCTTCCGAATTTTACCCTTAGTCTATATATCGGGATCCTCAACACAAGAATTAATTGCATTGTAGACTTTTTTGCGAGAAATTTGCATTATGTCAGCAATTTCCGCTTTTTTTCCATCTTCATACATTTTTCATATGATCCGTATTTCCTATGGTATGTTTTCCTGATCCCATTTTAAAAATTTTTTAACTTTTTATATTTATTTTTGAACTACGAAAAATATTTATTGCTTTGAATTAAATCTTCACGACTACTGCCTATTTTAAGTAAATTGTGCCATTTATATGTCCACTTTAAATCAGCATTGTTAACGCAAAAATGATAACGGTAAATAATAAGCAAAACATAATAGAACATTTGAGCACTATTAAGACAAACATCTTTTTCAACAACAATCAGAAAATATAAAACTTGCATTTTTAAATATATTTAGTTGGAAAATACTTAAATTTATGCGCAATTTAAATTTGTGCCAATTATATGTCCATAGCTCTATATGACTATATAAAAAATTCTTTCCTCGGGTGGATTCACAATAATGAATAATCCACTCTGCAAAGAAGAAGTTGTTCCTTTCTTCTTCGCACTTGCAGATTTTTTTATCATGCTTGAAGTGGAGTACTCCATCATTGTGAGTCTGGCTTTAGAGTGAAATATAAAAATGGTATTATCTTCTTGGTAAATATTTGTTTATGTAACTTCAAACATATTTTGATTTTGAAATTCATTTAAAATTATAATAAACAGGTTGTATGTACTTAAATTCGTATAAGGATTCATTTTTAGGTCACTTAACAACTCAGCATATTTCAAAATCCGTTTGTTATAAAGCCAAATGAATACAAAACAGTAGGTCCATTCGATTACTGGATAATTTGTAAAAATTTGTACAAATTTTTACTGGATGGCGTTCGTTAACATAAATACTCAATAAATAGAGAGAATAAAGTGGCAGTTCTATGATGAGTATTTCTAAGTCCTTTTCTTTTTCTTGCAAATTTTTACTGGATATATTTTTCTCAGTAAGAATTTGCAAGCAGAAAAAACATATGTTTCGAAAACATATGTTCGTTTATTGAAAACAAAAAAAAAATATTTTAAAATTATGTTATTTTATCGAAATTCAAAGCAATGAAACTTTCAAAACAAATTATGGGAAAGATAAGAAAACCTTGTAAAAAGTTTCTGCTTAAGATTTAATATCAAAAATATCGTCTTCCATAGCGACCAAATAAAATTTATTTGTATATTTGGTGTTGTAATCAGCTGTGTATACAAACTTGCAAATTTTCTGTTCGCGTACATGTTTGGGAAAATTTTATTTTGGGAGTAAATCTTGTCTTACTCTCTGTAAGTTTGTACTGAGTAATTCTTACTGGACACGACTGAGAAAAGTAATCGAATGGACCTAGTTTTACCAAAGAGTTTAGAAAATAAAGAGAATGTAATCCTCTCAGTGAGCTGCAAATGGGAAATGAAATATTTTTCGTACCTTTTTAATGATAACATAATATTTTTAATGTTGCTACTGATAGATTTCGTCGTATTTATTATAAATTAAACATAAAATTTATCATCTTTGTTTTCCCTCAAAATTAGCACATTTCCTGCTTGCAGGCACAAACTGTTAACATAGAGTGAGAGAATAAAATAGCCATTGGTTTTACCAATATGCATATAGCCTACATGAAACAATCAACTACTCCAATTTACTTTCATTATAATCACGTGGCTTGATTGTTGACACCACATGGTTAAAAAGAAGAAATACGTAGCCAATACGCACACGATACACTAGTAGAGGTTACGTCTTGTTAACACGAAATGGTGTTCATAGCCACCATATACATTGTACGAAGATTGCCAACATGGTAGACACGACAACCAAATTTCCAAAAACAAGTGATAAAGCATAGGTATAAAGCGAAACAGAAAAGCAGAGCTAGCGATAAAGATAAAAAAACAATAAAACAAACAAAATCCAGAAAAACAGTAGAGTTGACGCACACATTCAAAGACGTAGTAGGTAATGTCAATAACAAAAACAATAATGCTTATGGATGTGGATGAGGATTGATGGAAGGAATACGGGGAAGCAGTTTGCAAGTAAATGAATACAATGGTTTGATTGTTAACACACAAAAATGGAACAGTTGTACTAAAATTGTGAGGCCTGGATGAGAACCGACTATAAAGTGAGTATGTTGCCATGTTTTGGAAAGTAACATCTGCCGTTAGTTAACGTTGATGGCTGATGGTAATTATGAACTCCAATACGACAGCTACAAAACAAGACGTTTCTGTTGCTGTTGGAAATCTTAAGTACGGATGAGCATTTATCTACACCATAAACAATAACAATAACAACAAAACAACGAAATTCATTGATACTGCAGTAGCAGAAACAACAACTACATAACAACAAACGAAGGTAATATGATATGCACACACACACAAGACGAAAGAAAAATAAAGCCAAACAGGTAGTTGAAGGTATATAGAGTTTAGGACAACAGAAAGGACTTATGGTTCATGATAATCAAGAAGAAGAATGGACCAACATTTTCAAAACAAAAAGGAGTAAGAGAAAATGTGTCCGAATTAAACTACTGCAAAGACACAGTCTTAAAATGTTTTGATACCTTTTTAATTAGTTTATATAAAACAAATTAACATGGAAAGGTATACAAGATTTTACTGGCAATCATAAATAAATTTACCTCACAAAATAACATATAACTGGCATAATAACCATGGAATTTCCTTTAACATTAATACCACACTAGTGGCAAGAACAATACAAAACACAAACTAAAACGAATCCACGTAATATTTAACGAAAACGGAGATGATGATGAGTATAAATCGATACAACAACGCGAGGACGGCATAAAGCCTACACAAAGAAAATAATATTTACATGGAAAAGGCAACCAAACCAACCAGCTAGTCAGGCAGCCAGTCAACCGACCGACCATATAAGAAACAAACCACCACCATCACCATCATCACTACCAATGACATGATTTACTGTACATATCCTACATACATACCACCAGAGCACATAAAGGGCGAGGCATATAAAGTACACTTAAGGAAGATGAATACATATATGTGTACAACATTGTTTTAGCTGGATACAAAACTAAATGAAATTCAAAATGGAATGGTATGTTATGGTATGGTTTATTATGGAACGGTTGCACAAGCAGCTGCTGTCTGATTAAGATTGGATGGATAGTAATTGCGTATTTGAAAATAAGATGAAATTTTTGGCCGATATAATGATCCCAGCAAAACCTTCTATTATCCGGTAATGACTTTGGTAAGAAGAAATAAAGGTAGTATTTGTACGAGACTTTCATCCACTTTTCTGGCTGCCACATTCCACTTAGTACTGAACTCTTCTATGGCTAACACTGCCGAACCTGTCTTCTTTAAAGTTCCTTTTATAATTGACCATATTCTTCTTTTGGTCGCAATTCTGGACAATTATGTGGTTTTTTTTTTCTTTTGGTACAAAATCGATTTCGATGTTTTTGTACCAGCCAGTCGTGTCCCTTTCATAATAACAATTAGCTAGATCCCGCCAAAATACAGTACAACTCGCTTAAGACGAACTTCGGGGGACTAGAAAAATTAGTTCGTTGTAAGCGAGGTTCGTATTAACCAGGGTAAAATTTATTTAAAATGTTCTAATTATCCACAAAATATTTATATTTCCTTGAAACAACTTCAAAAATTTTAAAATTTTTTCATTTGGTTTTCTAAATATATTGTTTGCAATATCCCTGAAAACATTTGGAAAATATCTTCCAAGAAGATAATAAAGCGATATCTTCCATTTTTCATTTGAATGAAAATAATCAAGTAGTATTTTGAAATTGTCTTCCTTTTATCATTTGGAAGATATTTTGGAGATATTTGGAAAAACCAATTCAAAATTGTGTTTATTGTCATAATTTTTTTATGATGATATTGCGGCAATATCACCTTTTTATCATCTGGAAGATAAACACAATTCGTTTAAAATTTTAATATTATATTCTAACTAAATTTTTGAATTTATTGGAAAAAACAATACAAAATTTGTACAAAAAACAATTATAAGAAATATGAGAAACAAATTCGTTGAAAAATGAAGATTTAATGCGCGGAAAAAACCGGGTATGACGGTAACAAGATAATTAACGTTTTGGCAATGGATTATGTATGCAGATATTCTTTTTCCGAGTTAAATTTAATAATGAAAATTATAAATCGTTTAGTTTGTTTCGAGGAGGGGGGATCTTCCACAATAAGAATATGATTATTGCCGCAATAAATATAATCATTGTAGTTTACCCGCGCTCAAAACAGGTTTAAGCTCTGGTTTGCCTTTTGCTGATGTTTAACAATCAACAAAAACAGCTTCTGTTGATGCCAAAGCTGTATACAAAAATCTAAACACTGTTCGTACTACTGCTAATGTTACACTTGATCTTGAGTTGCCTTCTGTAAGTACAAAAGCTTTAATGGTTACTAACAGTAAAGCTTCTGCTGTTAAGGCTACTACTGCTGTTAAAGCTGCTGCTGCTGTTAATGATATTGCTATTAAAGCTTCTGCTGTTAAAGTTTCTGATGTAATTAAAGTACCTGTTAACTCAAATGCCTTTGTTAATTTAAATGGATCTGTTAGTAACAGTTTTGCTAATTTGGAGGTTTTTAATCTAAATAACGTAATTGATGTTCAAAGTTCATCAAATTGGAGTAATGTTACAAATAGGAAGAAAAAACCTAAAAAACCTAAAAAACATAATTTCATAACTGGTGATAGTGATAATTTTGAATTGGATGTGGTACAAAAAATGAAATGGGTGAAATTGTCGTCATTTAAGCCAACAGTTTCAGAAGAAAACATTTTATCATATGTGGCAAAACATCTTAATATTGCTAAGTCCCGCATGACTTGTAAAAAAAGATGCTTCGTTGTATGATTTAAAATTTGTTAATTTTAAACTTGGAATTTCAGCTGAATTGTATGAAAATCTGTTTAAATCTGAGTTGTGGACCTCTGACATTAGAATACGTCCTTTTCAGTTTTTTCAGAAAAAGCCGTTAGATCAACGTCAAGTGTAACATCAATCCACAATTGCTTAAAATTTTAATAATTTAGAGAATAATACTGTTTTAGATTTTAGTTATTCAAAAGATATGTTTAAACTTTACTTTGATATTTAAGAAAAAATGTCTGTGTGTTCGGTTTAAAATTTGTCAGAAAACAAAAAAAATATAGAAAAATTGTCGAATTTTGTAAAGTTTGTATTAAAAGTGGAAAATTATATAGAAATTTGTTTGTGGGACCATCACAAACAGTTCGTTTTAACCGAGTGTTCGTCTTAAGAGAGTTCGTATTAACCGATGTTTTTTATATTGAAATTGTTGCCAAAACTTCGGGACTTCTAAATTAGTTCGTATTAACCGAGAATTCGTCTTATCCGAGTATTCGTCTTATCCGAGTTCATTTTAAACAAGTTATACTGTAATGGTTTTGTGGTGTGACATCTTACAAATGGAAACAGGTGTTTTTTTAAGAATTCTTGCCCATAAATTTCACCATTTACTGTACCAGTTGTAAAGAAAGGTTCGGATTTTCTTCCATAAGAAGAATAAAGTGCTTGCCAAACCAGGGACTTTTTGGGGAGTTTGGACTTGATTTTCTTTTTACAATGGTCTGGAGCATCACCACGGCAAACGATAAACGTTCATTAAAGATTTTATCAGTTTTCTAACTATGAAATATGGTAATTCAACTTTTTTTGCTATAAATCGTATGGAAACCCTTTTATTTTTATTATATTCGTGCAAAATGAGTTTTCTTCGTTCAAGTTCCGAAGCCATTTTTCGCAAAACTATTTAAAATATTAAAAATCTATTTGTTAGCATAAGATGAAGAGATAATAGCCTACTTAAACCATAAATCTTATTTTAATTAGTCAATTACCGTTTAAGATAGCTAGATTGTCAGATATGGATAGCTAGATTCTTAGATATACAGGCATGTCACAGGTTTTTTTCGGAATTGATTTGATTTCGCAATTTCACTTCCGCAATTTTTTTCCTAAAGTGATCGAAAACTATTTTTTCCTTCTGAATTTCCAGTTTAGGGTGCTACAGATAATTTTGTGTTTAAAATAAAACATTCTGTTAAGTATCGAGTATGCTACAGGCTTTATGGTGGTACTTAAAACGTCAAAAGTTTCTCCAGAAAACGTAAAACGAAAAAAAAATCGTTTTCATTCCACTTTCAAAAACCAAAGTGGAATTGGTATTTAGAGCAGCTTAAACTCATAAAAGCTTTTCAATAGTGCTTGGTATGTATTCCCTAAAGTGTCATAAACTATTTCACTTAAAAAAATTTACATTTAAAACGCTTTTTGTTAGTAAATTCAACAATTTTCAATTCAACCTAATTTTCAATTCAACGTAATTTTTTCTAAAAAATTACAATTTTTAATTTTGATCGGAGATCTTCTCTTTTTTAACTACAAATGGTAACTTATTTAGCAGTTGGAAGACGAATTTACCACAAAAAGTCTTTTTTCAACGTTTTAGAATTTACGAAAACGCAAAAAAGCTGAAGAAGCAAAAGTAAAACGTTACGAAATTGTATATCGAAATCATATTAATTTTATGCGAAATATGTGTTAAAACTTTAAATATGCTCTCTAACAAAAACTTTTAAGTGAAATTATAAAAAACAGCATTTTTAACTTATAGTTAATTATTTTTATCTGTTATATTTGGTCTAAATATGCAAAAATGTGCGTCTGTGATATACCTGATAGACTAACGAGATTTGCGCGAATTTCATCATTTGCGATAAAACTCTACGGTGTATCTTTTGAAAGTATTTATACAGAAAATCCTTTATATGTTTTTGAAATTATTCAGTTTGCATTATCCCCAAGGGGTAGAAAGACCATAATACCTGAACATAGTTATCATGTGTCTGAATGGCACTTCTTCGTGAATGCATGTCTTTGGAGAGATCTTCCATCCAATCAACAACTCAACAGCAACGCAAGAAACTTCAAACAATTTATATTTAAAATTTTTACAGGGCACTCACAGAAATAAACCTGTAAAAATAGCAGAAAAAGCTACTAAAAATTAAGCAAAAATGGCCTTACAAAAGAAACTGCTGAGATTGGCAGATTTTTTTTATATATTTTATATATTTTTTATATTTAACTTTAAGTTCATTGAAAATAACAAATTATACTCTAAAATCTGCAGAAAATATTAATATAACCCAGGTAGAAAAATACAAACGGCACAATGTTGGCCCGGTACTGGAGGCGGTAGTACATGTACTGGCAATGCGTCGGATTTTTAACGTTCACTGTACTGGCATGTTGTCGAAATGATAACACCAATAAACGCTTGGCCGTAGTAATTTCCCAACGTTGGCGCAGGCTTGGGATTTTATTTTTTTGGTATTATCCCAGTACATTTAATAACAAATTTAGTAGTTTGCTAGAACTTTACTGTCCTCTTAGTGTACATCACAGATTTTTAATGTATTCTTTCGAAACTTCACAAGAAAAGAATGGCGATGTCTCTCGTACATAAATAATTGTGTAATAGATGTAAAAATACGTAAGATTTATAAAATTGTTAATTTTAATAAATTAAAAAAAGCTCGTTAATTTTCAGAAAACAGTACTGGCCAAGCACGTTTTAAGTAGTACCGGCATTTCGTAAAAAACAGTGCTCTCCCAGTACAACTTTTGTTGTAACGTCGGCAATTTCTACCTGGGAAGTAGAGAAAAAATAGCAAAAATAAACTGTTATTTATTAACCAATTGGTTAATCGATTAACCGAATTGGAAACATTAGTTAAACTTCAAAAATCATGCTGTTTTACAACGATAGCACATTAGCACTTAAACTGTAAATTCATTCAATGGAAGTTTTTTTGTCCCAGATAGTATTTATTGAGCTGAATAGAAAAGACAACAAAATTTTTTATCAGATACATTTCGGGAGTAATTTCGGTTCAAATTTGAAACATAAACTTGTCAATATCTCCGCCTATATAGTCGGATTTGGGCAATATGGGCAGGTAATTGAAATACTTTTCCTTTAGGCTATGTTATTGTTATAAATAAAGAAATTAAATTAATTATGCAGCACATTTCTCAAAAATTAACTTCAAAACATGCTTACAAAGTAAAAGACGAAGTATTTTTCTGACCACAATTTTTCTGCGTAACGGGACTTTGGGCGGTCCTAGGGGTTTTCTCTTATGATATGGTAGGCAGTTTAGTGGCTTTGCTGAGTAAAATTTTTCTACAAGATTTTAAATTTGTCCCAATTGGTTAATGAAATTTTTTTTTATGATATAACTGATATTTCAAATACCGTTTTACCTTAACTCAACTTTAACTGAATCTATTTTAAAAATTTAATTATTACTGATGATTGAATTATTTTTTTACGGTGGGTTTCATACTGTAGGTTGAGTCTTTAAAAATTTGTTGTTGTTTTGTGTACATTTTTTTAAATTTTCTTTTGTTTATAGTTAAGTTAAAGTTAAACCTATAGTATGAGACCCACCGTAAATGTCTGCACTGATTTGAAAAATTTCAAATTGTTCAAAATTAAATTAAATCTTATACTGAATTTAGACTGAACAAAAACTACCTAGTTTTCGTGCAAAACTAGTTTTTACTTGTTTTATATATGCGATTTGACAAATAAAAACAAGCAAAAGCCAAAATCTAGTTATTTATTTCTCAGTCTAACTGTAGTACCTATATTACTGAATTTATACTGCATTTAGACTAAATGAAAACTACCTAGTTCTTGGCCGTTGCTAGTTTTTACAAAACTAGTTTTTGCTTTTTTTTATATATGCGTTTTGACAATTAAAAACTAGCAAGAGTCAAAAACTAGCAGCGGTATTCAAAATGAAAATTTAGCATAGAGTTAACATGAGTTTTATTCATAATACTGTTGTTAAACTCATTCTAGTATTGTTGCTAAATTCTTTCTAATGTTCTGTTATCAAACGCCAAAAAACAAAAAATTTTATTCACAATAATAAAAAAGCTTTGTATTTTCAAACACAGGGTTGGTCTTAACCTTTTGAGGACCATACATTTTCTGCCGAAGCGATTTTGAAAATTTTGCAATTTTCATAATCTCTGACCTAATAATAGTTATGCCAAGAAAAATTGGCTCCGTAGAACCCCTCCTTACCCCTCATTTCGCTTCCCAAAAATATGAGCCAATTGACGACCCCGCTTTTCCGGACGAAGTGATTTTTATTATTATATTTTCGTGATCTGCAACTAAATTATGGATATGTTACAAAAAATTGACTTCATAGCCCCTTGCTTGCTCTTCATTTCGCTTTTCAAAGTTTGTGCTTTTTACTCCTTAAATGAAGAATTCTAAATAACCAACTTCGAGGGCTCGCAAGGGGAAAGCGGGACTAGGTAGGGATTTGCCGCCTACTACATTTTTGTTCCCCCATTCATCCTTTACATATCACCTTTGGAAATGTTTACTCTATCTTTTGCCTGGGCAATTATAAATGCGAAAAACTTTTGGGCAAGCATGGTCGTCAAAGGGTTAACCGGTGTGCTAAGAAATCATTTTGAACAAACTCTATGTTAACAAGCTGCTATGCCTAAAAAACATTCTAGTTAACAGCTCGTTGTGTGCGATGTATAAGAAGCTACTAACTTTTCATTTTGAATACGGGGGTATGTGGTTTTTCCTCAGTATAAATGCAGTATTTGAATGAGCAAAAACTACCTAGTTTTTGTACAAAACTAGTTTTTGTTTGTTTTTTATGCATGCGTTTTGACAAGTAAAAACTAGCAACGGCCAAAAACTAGGTAGTTTTTGCTCATTCGAATTGCACTATTTTTTTCTTGATTTGTGATTACTCCCTTGTCCTTTGCCCAGCAAAGGGTAGGAGATTTATTTGGCTCATCTCTTAGGACATAGCGCCACCAAATTTAAGACGTAGTCCGCTTATAGTTTAATCCCAATGTATTCTAGGAAGTCCATTATGGCACGAAAACTGTTATAACTCTCATTTCTGAAGAAATCAATAGTGTTACTATCGCGATTCAAAATTGGATACTTGGCTCTTTGTTGAGTGTATTTAGTGCAGGTAAAAATAATGTGGGAATCATCATCAATTACATTGCAAACAAGACAATTGTCAACGTCAACCACTCCCATCTACGACAGGGAATATGGACTTAAAAAAAATTTGTTCTTATAATCCCTGCCTTTGTCTCGATCAATATTTTGATAATCCCTTTCCCACTCGTTCCATAGTATGTTTTCTATTTCCTTTATAGCTTCATTTCTAGTCCATTTAAATTCAAGCCGTGTGCCTTCTGAAGTTGCCTTCTTAGCCGCTGTATCAACGAGTTCGTTTTCTTTTAGACCTTTATGACCGGGAATATAGTGAATCTCGATGTGTTCCATGTAGTTGTTTGAATTTTCCCGATTGTGAATATTCGATTTTTTAATGCTAAGCAGCCAATTTTACTATTAGTAAGTATTGCAATTCTCCTCAGATTTAACTCATATGCCATAACAATAGCTTCCTGTATCATTGTAAGCTACACTAACATGGAAGAAAAAGATTTGGACAATTTGAAACTCCTTGTGGTATCTGTTATAGGATGGTATATCGCACCCACCGCCGTTCCATAAATTATCGATCCATCCGTGTACAATAAGTCAAGCCCCGCCTTCAAAAGCAAATCGTTTTTCTCTTGAAATGGTTGGTTGACCATTGTTACGTTTTTATTGCCCTTGTTTTGGGAATCATTTATGGAAAAATGTTCATTAATCCAAATTTTATCAGATTTTCTGAAAATTCTGTTCTCCACCTCCATGTCTGTAAGAACACATATTTCTTGAACACTTTGAAGTAGCTTTAATTCATAGTTTTGGCCTATAGTACTAACAAGTCGGTTATAGGTTGTGGATTGGAGTATTTCGTATTAAGCCCAAAAATTTTCTTAAGTGGAAGTTGATACATGTTTGAAATTTGTGCAGCGCAACTTTTGTGATGTTAGCGAAAGATGAGGCCGTATATTCCATTTTAGATCTTACAAAAATTTTAGAAAATTGAATAGCCCTTTTCGGGTCAATACCGAAGTGGGATCTACTTAATATTTGCAAAAATTGACAGGTGTTATTTACTTTCCCAACAACACATTCCGTATGAGGTACTGTGGAGTTAGTAGCAGATATTATTCTTCCCAGATATTTGATTTCACTAACCTGTTCAATTCGGGTATTATCAAAAGCAATATTCATGTTTATCTTTTTTCTTCCAAAAGACGTGACCGTGGTTTTCGTAGTGTTTATTTTCAGATCCAAATCTTTACAAGCATTGGGAAAAGCTTCCAAACTACTCTTCAGTTGCGATTGAGCATACTTCCAATTAATGTCAAAACCACAGGATGAAAAATCATCCGCAAACTGGTAAATATATGAATTCTCATTTTCAGTCTGGTGTAGGAATGCCGTATATGTACATGTTAAATAAAATTGGGCTCAAACCGAACAACAAAAAATGTCAAATATTCATTCTGTGTTTATTTTATACACTTTGGTTATTGTTTCTGGACACAGTAAATGACCGAAAATCACAAAAATTCCAAAACTGCAAAAATTATGATTTCTTCCAATAAAGAAGGAAAAAATTGGAATTTATTACATTAATATATTTTTCTAGTTTGTTTTGTCTAAAATCCAACTTAATTTGCTCCATATTGGTAAAACTACAATGACCTCATCGCAATTTGGAAAAATGTTATAATTTAATGAATTTGGGTGTCGTTATATGACGACGCTAGGAGAATACATATGTGTACAAAATGTACAAAATTTTTATTTGTTTTTTTTTAATTTTGTTATTTTGGGCTGTCTTTGACAAGGTTTGGAGCAAGGTACGAATTGCCTCATTATGGAATCTACCAAGATCGACAGGAAAATAGCCTTAAACTTCCCGTAGTAGATACTTTACGTTACGGTCAAATAGAACACTTCCTAAAAAGAATCCACAACGATAAGAAAAGACAATGTCGAGGCCTCGATATCAAATCGACAAGTCGGGCAGTGTTCCAAATGCGATGCTGGATCTTCTTTTTGTATATGCCACTTACGAGAGTTATAATTTTTATTTTCTCGCTCTCGCTATTCAATGAAATAATGTTAGTTTATTTTAGAAATTGAAGTATATTTGAATTTTTTTGGAAAATAATGCTAATTTTCTATACCTTTAATGGAAAAATGTAGTTTTTAATATTTATTCCTGTTATTCTTAAAAATTTTTTGAATTTTTTTTTGTAACAATTGTACACATATTCTCCTACCGTCGTCATATGACGACAGGCAATAACTACGGATCTATATAAGACAAAATAATTTCAACTTCAGTTTCGTGTTCCTAGAGCCCTCAGTAGCAAATCATGTAAGTTTCAAACAAATGACACAATTATTTCTTAATTCAGAAGAATATGGGTTAAGAAATTAAATCAACCACTTAATAATTTTTCTATTAAAACCCATGCCAATTAATTTGGTATCCAAGATATCTGAACTATTAGAAAACAACAAATGATTCTTTTGAACATCTGGTAATTTCTCTACATTCATTTGCAACTAGTACTTTTTGAAAACTACTTGTATTTACTTGTCAAATTCCACACAAATTTTTAATCAAAAACCAAAAATTTTTAAAACTACTAATTTTTTGTTGTAGTGTAGGGTTTAATAACTATAAAAAACTCCGATTACACAGTACAACACTAAAAATGCATCGGGCATGCGAAATATCAATTCTGATAGATTTTAGGATGAACATCACGATTGTGAACACCAAATTTCAAAATTAGCTCTAGTTTTTGAAATATTTGCAAATTTAACTTTTAGCAAAAATACAGTTTTTTTGTTAAAATTTCTTATTTATTCATACACCTGACTGAACCCTGGATAATTTTTAATATGGTTTAAAAATATAGACTTTGGGCTTTTGGAAACATATCAATTTATTTTGATTAGATAAAGGATCTAGGATATAACTGCAATTAAAGTGAAAACTTCACTTATTTTCCTATTTTGCAAATCTAGTAAAATCCCTTAATCGGATTTGCAAAATCTTTACATATGACGTAAATTCATATTCCACTAAATTGTTTTTATCAAAAGAATCACAACTTCTGCATCAACATTTGCGGAAAATTCAATCTGAAATACACATTTTACATCTTCTTTATTTCAAATAAATTTTATATGAATTTACTATGGCAAAAGGAAATAAAGTACATTTTTGAAGATGCATATTTTAAAATTGTTATTTTTTTCAAAATTTGCGCTTCAATTATCTAAAACTTTGTTAAAATTTATTGGAAAATTTTTGTTTAATATTTCTGAATGGTTTTATCTGGGTTTTATATTTTAAGATTTGTTACAGACTCCTTAATTTTTAGGTATTAAAAAAGTCAATCTTTTTCAGGTTTAGTCAATATTAACTTTAAATTGAAACAGAAAATGCGAAATTTTTTTTATAAATTAAGTAACATGAGATCCCAGGTTGAAATTATGTGTGGTAACAAAAAAGAAACACTGGCAAAGCACAAGTAGACCGCGGTCTTACAAAAAGAAGTACTGGCAAAGCACTAAATTTGGACGCCTTCCCAACGCTTTAAAAGGGTGAATTCCCAGCACTTGTTTTCCTATAACATTATTTTGTTTTTGAAAAAGAAACTCCAAAAGAGTAAATATTTAAATAATTTTTGACTCCACAATACAATAACTCCAAGAATCGTCTATTTTTAGAGTAATTTAAAATTCTTCAGTGATGAGGGCTCATAATTTGTTGGCAGGGAAAACACTTGATTTTTATGTTTCTTGGTGCTATCTCAATACTTTGCAAAGCATTAAATAGATCGGTGTTATCATTTGGGTGTCAGGAAAGCACTTTAATTTTTTTATTTGAGCGTTGGCAAAGCATTTGATTTTCATGTTTATGGGTGCTTTCCCAGGCCTTGGTAAAGCATTGGCACCACCGTGGAACGATGTTATCATTTGGGCGTTGGGAAAGCGCTGTTAACAAGCACTCATACCCCCCATTTCGGTGCTTTGCCAGTGCTGGCCCCTTTGTAATTTTCTACCTGGGATGTTTACTAAAGGTACAAATTCAAATATTAGATATTCCTTTCATCGCAGATTATTTATTAACGAAATCGTGAAAAAAGAGAAATTTAAATTTTAAATGCATATATAGGGAATATTATCGCAGCTGTCAAAACGTGCAATATATCAAATTAAAGGGCATATTTCATCATTTTAAAATGTTGCAAAAAATAGTGTTATTACTTTCAATTTTATATTTTTTTTGCATAAAGTTTCTTAAAAAATTTAATTTTCCTACAAAAACGTTTTTGCAAATATTTCTTAAACTATAACTACCCAGTCAGAAATCGCCAGTGGTACAAAAAATCAAGCACTGGCATACCACTGGGTAACCATGGTATTAAAAATAAATGACTGGCAGAACACTCATTTGGGACGCTTTGCCTGCGTTTGCGAAAAGCGTTTTACCAGTATTTTTTTTACAAAAATTTCGGTGGTTTATAAAAAAAACCAATGGCAAAGAATTGGCTTAGAGTGATATGCCAAGGTTTGCAACCAGTGGTTATCCAGTGCTACCTAGCCAATGCTACCAGGCGTACAAAAATCAATTCACTGGTAGACCAATGATTTTATAAAAATGCTGACGCTTCGTTAAAAAATGTTTGTAGTCGGAAGGTACCGAGTTCAAATCCCGTTGCAAGCAAAAATTTTTTTTTTGGATTTTTTTTAATTTAAAATTTTTTTTGTTTTATAAAATCAATTTTTTTGTTTGTGGGAAAGCTCCTTCAAGACCAACTTTTTTTTTGCCCTCCCAACACTGGCATACTAGTTACTAAAAATTGTTTGCCAGTACTAGCATTTTGGCACAGCCAGTAATTGTCCAGCTATTATCACTCATTTATGTGTTTAGCCATTAAATATTATATGTCTCGTTAGCTCAGTGGGTAGAGCAATCGTCTGCCAATCTGACGGCCTGGGTTCAAATCACGGCAGGACCAAAAAAAAATACATATGAACTTTTTTTTAATTTTATTTTGGAAAATATATTTCCAGACCACCTATTTATTGGTTTTGCCAGCGTTTTGCCAACGTTTAAAAATTTTGTTTCTCCAGTGCTTTTCCGGCGCTTTTTGAACAGCCGGTCCTTTTGTCTAATGATGTTATCATTTTGGGAATGGGAAAGCACTTTTTGCCAGTACTTATACCACCTGCTAAAGTGCTTTGCCACCGCTTTCCCGTTTGTATTTTTCTGACTGGGTAACTTTAAAATTCTAGTGCCATATTCCTGATCTGCGTCCCAAAGTCTATTAGAAATGATGTCGCAATCCCGATGCATCAAATTTTTCTTATTTTGTTGTACTGTGTTGTGATTATGAGAAATAATCAATTCCCTAAATAAAAAAACATGTTTATGATAAATATTAGGACGGTTGCCACACACGTCATCAAAATAATGCCTAATACTGAAGACATGAACTAAATACAATACCTGGCAACTCAGTCGAATCTAAAAAAAAAACAACCACTACAAAAAATTGACAACCACAACAACACAGATAACAGGGACTACAACGGAACAGTACGGGAACCAGCTAAACTAAAAACGAATATGTTAAGAGTAGGTAAGAAGAAGCAGCTGTAGAATTGATTACGAACTACAACCACTACTTCACCACAGCCGACAATGAAGAAACTAGATGTGTTTTATGGTTGGTGATACTGGTGATGATGACGACAACAGTAAGTCAATCATTTAGCCAGTTTTGTTCATTTTTATTAACCAGCCAGAGCGTGATACAAAAAAAAACCAAGTAAACACCGAAAAAACAAGCACAAAAGATAGATAGCAGCCAGTTCAAGTAGAAGCATCAAAGCCACCAAAACGACTACCCAAAAACAAAATAAACACAATGAAACGAAGTGGAATTGATTCTTTCCTTCATATCACATATGCCAACAATAAGAACAACTACAACAGGAAGGCAGACGAATAGAATATAGAGTTGTTTATGAGTATCGTGCTCATGCTGGTGGTTTAGTTACTCAGACCATGGAAAAACATAACCACTACAAAGTGCTAGCTATAGAAGCAAGAAAAACGAAACATGTGATTTGCTTAGGTTTTTGTTGGTTAGCTTGATTGGATTTTTTAATACCCTTGGAATGACTAAATGACAAATAACAAACTTGCACAATCATTTGTATATAATGAACAACTACCACGCCATTATGGCGACGACAAAGAAGAATCACCAACAATAATGGCTATGACCACGATAAAGTTTTATGCATCAACCAACTAACTAATGTTTCTACGCCGCCTCGTGTCTATACCACCAACAAAATGAACTACTGATTATTCCACTACTACTACAACCGAAGCTGGCTGACTTGCTTTCTGGCTGTCGAGGCAAACATGGCAATGATGCAGACGTCAAACGAACGAGGGCAACCAACACACCAACAAACACACAATAGCGTATTATGAAAAAAGTGGCTGGCAATTACTGAGAAGTGATGATGACTGCATGACTGCTTTTTCGACCTAACCTCGCTTTTATGTATGACACTCATGGAATGGCACATTTGTATCTATCTATTATAAACTATAATACCACAATAAAACTTCCCCTGTCCATGTAGTCACACAATGGACGGGTGTGGCATTTTATGCACACACCAAAAACCATTCCCTAATCCATGCATTGAGAAATCAATAAACATATTCCAGAGAATTCCAAAGTAGCTTACCTTGACAGATACACAAGTATGTATTTTAGTGGCCAAAGGTTCTTTATCAGCAGCATAACTATTTAAAATGGATATACATTCATTGTCTGGAGCTAAACAAAGACGACAACAATTACGTCTCCTCTGCTGTTGCTGAATTTGTTGTCGATGTTCATCCGACATTTTGGATTTTATTTTTCCTTTAGCCACACGAGAGGTTATATATATAATAATGGTATTGGTTTGGTGTTTTCTATATAACCTCTATTGTCAGTTTCTTTGCTCGGCAATTATTTCCGTTAATTCCTATCCTCTGCTTCTGAGTATATATATTTTTTATGTCTTCCTCTGAAGTATTATGTATTCATCAGAAAAATTCCCTTTTTATTTGTTAATATTGTTTTCACTTTTATTTTAATTATTTCTCTGTTGTTTTCGTGTTATTTTTTTCTTCACACACTTTTATTTGTGCATACATTTTTGTATTTTGCAATATTTTTGTTTTTCTTTCATTCACATTTTTTCCTTCTGTTTACTCTTCGACGGAACCAGCACAACTTTTTACAACTGCTCGCAACGGGATTTCATTTGGAACTGTGCGGTTTTTGCCGGGATTTTTTGCGTTTTCAGAATTCTACTCTCTTTCGTTTGTTTTAAGAGGAATGATGAAAAATGTAAATGGCGTTAGCAAGGTTGCCATTTATTGCTTTTAGAGTAGTTTTATGTGCTTTTTAACTCCCCGTACCCCGTAATTTTTTACAAATACCCATGCCTTTTCCGTATTAGAAATTAATCACAGCTGGGTCGACACCGACAATTGCTTTTTCATATATTTTGTTTGGTAGGCAAAATATCGCAAAGATTCCCCAATCGTATTGCCAGTCTTCATCGTATTGCGAAAGATGCCCCATTTAGTAGAAAACGTGTACCGAATGCAATACTTCTCCGCAATACGAAAGCGATTCTTATGGAAGATAAATATGCGATATTGCTGTATCATCTGGAAGATATAAAAAAGTAACACAAATATCGCCGATTTGTTTTATAGATGATAAAAAGAAGATAATTTTTTAACAATAATAAAAAGTAAATTGCTTTAAATTTAATAATAATACAAATTATTTACTTTTTCTTAGCATTTTATTAATTTTCTAATATTTTCTTTTGTTTGTAGTAATGCCACTAAGTAAAAATTAGATCTGGCATCGTGGCTGATGTTGCACATAATTGTGAGAACAATTGTGCTGACAACGTTGTCTGAACAAGAACAAAACATGAACAAGAGTGGTCCACACGAGACAAATTCATGGGTGAACAAGAAATTGTTCGTTGGTTCAAATCGATGTCTCGTCAAGACGCTAAGTTAAGGAACATTGAGTAGGCAACAAAAAATATAAAAAGCGGAGAATACACGAAGGAACATTGAGTAGGGAACAAAAAAATCAAAAACTTTTGCAAACACGAACACATACACATTCACAAAAAAATGGGAATTTTTACACGAATGTTCCTTAATGTATGGGCCGCTTTAGAGGTGCACAAATTCGTACTTTGTTTACAAAAAAAATGATTTTTTGGACAGAAGAAATATAATTGAAAAGCAAGGTTGGCAACCGATACCGTTATAATACCGTTATCCGTTTCAAAACCCTTTCAAATTGACAACCGATACCAATACCGAAATTCTTGATTTCAAAAAATACCGGTATTCAAAAACCTTTTCCCTTAATACCGGTGTCGTACCGGTATGGAATCGGTTTAAAAAAAAATTGTTTTTTTTTTCACGTTTTTAGCAAAAATACAATTTTTTTTAATATAAAATTTCCAAAATTGTTAAACAATTAAACTTTATTATTCATTGTTAATAGAAAATCGTGTTATAAATTCAAAGTGCGGTTATCAGCCTTTAATTTGTATTGGCAACATTGTTTTTAATTTATTTAACTTCATAAATATTCTCTAACTTGTAACAAATTTAGTAAATATAATTTAATATATACACTGGTTTCTTAAACCTTTAATTGAATTTACAGTTTCTTTTAGAGAATCCTTTTAATAATTTTATAAACTTTTTTTTTTATTTTATTATATGATCTCAATACAAATATAAAATATTTGTAGTAAATCAACTTGTGTTCCTAATAGATTTAAGAAAATGTTTGTGTTTAAAAAATAAAACACTTACGGTGGGTCACATACTTCCGGTTTAAACTTTATTTAATAGTTAACCCAAAAATTTGTTTTTGTTTCGTGTATATTTTTTTGACATTTTCTTTTGTTTATAGTTAAAGTTAAACCTACAGTATGAGACCCACCGTTACAATTAGAAATTTTTAATAACTTACGGTTGTCTCATACTGTAGGTTTAACTTTAACTTAGCTAAAAACAAAATAAAATGTCAAAAAATGTGCACAAAACAACAACAAATGTTTGTGTTTACTATTAACCTAAGTTTAAACCTGCAGTATGAGACCCACCGTTATTGTTTTTTGTTCATATTATAAAAACATTTCCATAAATTATACTTATCCTTTATAAAAATTTAATAAAATTGAGTTTTTTTGTAATTAAGAACGTTTTTTTTATATTTTTGTAAATTTTTCCAATAATACCGGTATATACCGGTATTAATGTTTCGGTATCGGTTATACCGATACCGAAATGATTAAAATACCGATACCGATACCGAAACAAATAAAAAATCAAGGTTGGCAACCGATACCGTTATAATACCGTTATCCGTTTCAAAATCCTTTCAAATTGACAACCGATACCGATACCAATACCGAAATTCTTGATTTCAAAAAATACCGGTATTCAAAAACCTTTTCCCTTAATACCGGTGTCGTACCGGTATGGAATCGGTTTTAAACAAATTGTTTTTTTCACGTTTTTAGCAAAAATACAATTTTTTTTTAATATAAAATTTCCAAAATTGTTAAACAATTAAACTTTATTATTCATTGGTAATAGAAAATCGTGTTATAAATTCAAAGTGCGGTTATCAGCCTTTAATTTGCATTGGCAACATTGTTTTTAATTTATTTAACTTCATAAATATTCTCTAACTTGTAACAAATTTAGTAAATATAATTTAATATATAAACTGGTTTTTTAAACCTTTAATTGAATTTACAGTTTTTTTTAGAGAATCATTTTATTAATTTTATAAACTTTTTTTTTTATTATATGATCTCAATACAAATATAAAATATTTGTAGTGAATCAACTTGTGTTCCTAATAGATTTAAAAAAATGTTTGTGTTTAAAAAATAAAATACTTACGGTGGGTCTCATACTTCCGGTTTAAACTTTATTTAATAGTTAACCCAAAAAGTTGTTGTTGTTTCGTGTATATTTTTTGACATTTTCTTTTGTTTATAGTTAAAGTTAAACCTACAGTATGAGACCCACCGTTACAATTAGAAATTTTTAATAACTTACGGTGGGTCTCATACTGTAGGTTTAACTTTAACTTAACTAAAAATAAAATGTCAAAAAAATGTGCACAAAATAACAACAAATTTTTGGGTTTACTATTAACCTAAGTTTAAACCTGCAGTATGAGACCCACCGTTATTGTTTTTTGTTCATATTGTAAAAACATTTCCGTAAACTATACTTATCCTTTATAAAAATTTAATAAAATTGAGTTTTTTTATAATTAAGAACGTTTTTTTATATTTTTGTAAATTTTTTCAATAATACCGGTATATACTGGTATTAAAGTTTCGGTATCGGTTATACCGAAACCGAAATGATTAAAATACCGTTACCGATACCGATACCGAAACAAATAAAAAATCAATACCAATACCGATACCTATACCGTTATTCGTTTCGGTTGCCAACCTTGTTGAAAAGACACAGAATAACGGCGTTAGCAATATATTTGACGAAATATTTCTGCGGCAGCGTATTGAGAGATTAATGAGAACTGGGTCGACAACGACAATTGTTTTTCATATATTTTAGAGATTAATCAGAACTGGGTCGACAACGACAACGAGAATTGCTTTTTCATATATTTTGTATCTTAAGGCTGAGTTACCCAACCGTAAATGTATCTGTAACGAATCAGCTGTTTCGATACCACAAGAAGAAATGTATACGAATGGTTACTAACACGCATATGTAAACGAACTTGCCGGATCATTCTGTTGAAATCAGAATTTTCTATCCGGCATCGAAACAGCTGACTGATTTTAGTCGGAAAAAATATGAAATGAATAAAGAAAAATGATTCAAACAACAAATAAGGAATAAAAATTAACAAATAAATGGAAAAATTTAGAATAAAATATCAAGCCACATGAAATAGATGCTAAATAGTAATGTCGTTTACGATAATCTATAAGTGTACTTTTTAGCTACGTCACGGTACAGTTACATCACATATAGAGGTTAATCATAACTGTGTCGATTGTCGACCGACGACAGCAAAAGTCGTCACGATTAATTTAAATTCAGCGACAATCGACCGTCGACATTTGTTGACGTTTAGAAAAAATGAAAGCAAAACAAGAATATGTTTGTATTTGTTTCGCTACAATTCTTCACCAATTCAATTGCTTTTGCATTAATTCTGGTTGTTTTGCATTTTTTTGTATTTAATTTTGCTTTTTTGCGGTAAATTATGTATTTTTATTTTCAATTATATTTCTTCTGTCAAAAAATAAATTTTTTGTAAACAAAGTACGAATTTTTGCAACTTTAATACGAATTTCTGCAACTCTGTTCCCTTAATTAGTTAAAAATATGGCAACATTTTGACAAATATTTTGAGTGTGTGTTAGTGTGTCGTCACGAAAATAGAATAGATTCTATTACGACGACAAATCGCCGGACGACATGGCGACATTTTGCTTCCCATACAAAATATATGAAAAAGCACATGTCGTTGTCGACTCAGTTCTGATTAATCTCATACGTTTACGGTAGAGTTGTGAAATTTCGATACTTTTTGAGTACTCAATACTACTCAATACTTTTCAATTGAGTACTCGATACTAGAGTTGTGAAATTTCGGTATTTTTTGAGTACTCAATACTATTCAATACTTTTCAATTGAGTACTCGATACTACTCAATACTTTTAACGGTTTTTTTAATTTAAAAATAAAAATGTTATGAATTCGTATTTATTAGGAAAAATTATCACAATTCACATACACGTGTTAAATAACTATTGTTATTTACATTTTAATTAATTTAAAACATTTTAAATAAATTAATTAAATAATTTTTCCCAAAAATTCGTTACAAATTTCTTTGCTTCACAAATAGAGTTGTATTTTCAGAGCTGTATTTTTAGAGTACTATTTTTAGAGTTGTATTTTAATACGAAAAATACACATTTCTACGGAAAATTGCATCTTTAAAAGTATTGAGTAGTACCGTTTTAGTATTGAGTACTCAAAAAAACAGTCAGTATTGAGTACTCAGTACCGGAATACTCAATACTTTTACAACTCTACTCGATACTACTCAATACTTTTAACGGTTTTTTTTGAATTTAAAAATAAAAATATTAAGAGTTCGTATTTATAAAGAAAAATAATAACAATTCACATACACGTGTTAAATAACTATTGTTACTTACATTTTACTAAATTTAAAACATTTTAAATAAATTAATTAAATAATTTTTCCCAAAAATTCATTACAAATTTCTTTGTTTCACAAATAGAGTTGTATTTCCAGAGTTGTATTTTTAAAGTAGTATTTTTAGAGTTGTATTTTCATACGAAAAATACTCATTTCTACGGAAAATTGCACCTTTAAAAGTATTGAGTAGTACCGTTTTAGTATTGAGTACTCAAAAAAACAGGCGGTATTGAGTACTCAGTACCGGAATACTCAATACTTTTACAAATGATGTTTTCTTTGTTTTATTTTTAAATACATTTTTTCTATATTTTCCTTTGATTTTTTAAATTTTTTGTTTTTGAATTATATTTGTATGTTTCTATTTGTCAATCATACAAAACAAAAATTTTTTTAAATCAACAACAAGAAAAGTATCACTATTTGATCAAAAGTAGTAAACATTGGGTGCGTTCGGCAGATACACTTTATTAGTCAACAGTTCTACAACAGTTGCACAACTATCTGCTGAACGACCTGATCACTAACCGCTCAGTCTGAGCGCTCAGGTAGCGCTGTCATATTTTGGTAGCGTAGAAAATGTTTGCTACTTTTGATCAAATAGTGATACATTTGTTGTTGTTGTTTTTAAAAACTTTTTGTTTTGTATGATTGACAAATAAAAACATACAAATATAATTCAAAAACAAAAAATTTAAAAAATCAAAGGAAAATATAGAAAAAATGTATTTAAAAACAAAACAAAGAAAACATCGTTCAGCAGAGTAAGTAATCACAAAGCGCTACAAGTCACCGGTATCAGTTTAAGGTTTCTCTGCCGAATACTACCATTTTTTACGCTACCAAAATATGACAGCGCTCAGACTGAGCGGTTACTGATCAGGTCGTTCAGCAGATAGTTGCACAACTGTTTTAGAACTGTTGACTGTCAAATTGTATCTGCCGAACGCAACCAATTTCAATTTTATTCAATATCATGATATCGCTGACATGCAAGCAGCTCTTGCAATGATGTCTGCCATGAACTGTCACTTTTCGTTTTAATTTTGTAATAAAAAAAACAACAGGAATTTTGGTAAAACAGAATGGGAAAGTGTTTAATTTTTTATTATTTGTAGATAAAAAATAATGTTTGATAAAATTTTGTGTTTTTCGAAGAAAAATTTATGATATTTCTTAGCCATCAAATGGTCAAGTGTTCTCCACCACATTGCAATTGATATCATTTTGACGTTTCTCTGCAATGGTTTTGACATTTCATATCATATAATTTATTGCTTTTGAAACCTTAACAAGTATATCTATTTTATTTTCTTGACGACACACTAATACACACTCAAAATATTTGTTAAATTGTTGCCATATTTTTAACTAATTAATGGTTGCCATTAGAACAGAGTTGTAGTAATTCGTATTAGAGTTGCATAAATTCGTACTTTCTTTACAAAAAATTAATTTTTTTGATAGAAAAAATATAATTGCAAATAGAAACACATAATTTACCGCAAAAAAGCAAAATTAAATACAATAAAATGTAAAACAACAAGAATTAATGTAAAACCAATTGAATTGATGAAGAATTGTGGCGAAACAAATACAACCATATTCCTGTTTTGCTTTCCTTTTTTCTACGTCAATCATGACGATTTTTGCTATCGTCGGTTGACATTTCACCCAGAGTCGTTTAGAAATAATAACCTGTACCAGTGTTCTGTATCTATGAGATTTTCACATAAAAATTTACTCTGCCATATTTAAAACAGGGTGAGTCACATAATTTCATACTGAATATAAGTAAATTTTTTTTTACATAACTCCAGCTAAAGCTGGATTCACACCTAATTCTTGAACACGTGTTTAGCTAAAACACGTATTTTAGCTCTTTATTCTATTACAACAGTTCTTTATTATTTTATAGTCGTTTTAGCTAAACACGTGTTTAAGATTTAGGTGTGAATGCCGCATTTTCTTAAAGTGAGCTGCATTTTCTTAAAGTTTCGCGAGTTTTCTAACCTAGTGTCTTCAAATTCAATAAAAAGTCATAAAATTTACGAAATATACACAAAGCAACAACAAAAATAATTTTCTTGCATGAAATGTGCAAAGAAATTTGAAAATAAAACACACAAAACAACAACGAAAATAATTTTGTTGTTGCTTTGTGTTATTTTCAAATTTCTTTGCATATTTCATTGCATTTGAAGACACTAGGTAAGGCAATAAATCTCGGGATTTCGATATTCACTACTTTGAAAAAACAATGAAGGAAATCATATAAATGTACAATTTTGAAAGACAAGTTTTTACCTTGCATCGAAATCTCGAGATTCACCACTCTGAAAAAGCAATAAAGGAATGCTTAAAGATGTATACAAATATGTAACTACAATTATTGTAATTTGATTTTAATGAATTACAATTTATTCAAATTCGGATAATTTTCAAATATTGATTTATAATATATGTATATGATTATTTCAAAGATAATTTTTTAAATATTTGATTTTCTAAAAATATGATAATAAATTTTGTTTAAATATTTTAATTTTTAATAATAAAACAATTTTAAATATTTATATCGAGTAATTTTAAAGAAAGTAGAGTATATAATTTACGTATTATCGACAGGAAGTTTATTGTTTTTGGAAACCTAACCTATAAAGAAAAGGGGTTGGTTATTGCTTTTTGGTTGAACAAAATTCAATTTTTTTTAATTAAAAATTAACACCAGCAACCGACCAATGCTAACAACCATAACCATCCGTGGACTCGAAGATACGAGCAAATACCGACGGTATTTCGCCAATCATATCGGTGGCTAACATGCCACGTCCATGCTTCTGAAATGCCGCGGCATTACATTGTTTAACCAAATAACTGGCAGCAAATGATGCTAAAAATGCCGGATTTGCCTGATTGGATTCCAAAGACCAATGAAAAAATATGGACAAGGCACCACATAATAAATCACCCTGACCACCGCAACGCCTACCAGAACCGCCAGGTGGTAGAGCATAAATTTCCGTTGTATTTGGTATATGAATACGATCATTGGCACCTTTTTCCAGTACAATAACTCCCTCACCCAATGAAGTCATGCGTTCTTTGCAAAATTTATCGCTTTCACTGGCTGGCGAAGCTACTGTACCAAATAACCGACGAAATTCTATTGCATTTGGTGTTAAAATAATATTACGCTGACCTTCAATCAAGTCAAGATGATCATTTAATATGGCCAAACCATCAGCATCAATAACTAAGGGTTTTTCAATTTGTAAACAAACCTTAATAAGTTCAATAACAGTCTTTTGAATGGTGGGACAACGCCCCAAACCAGGGCCAATAACCTTGAAAATTAAAATAATGAAATAGATTAAACACAAACTTAAAGATTATACTGTTCCGTTTGTCTTGTGTAATTACCACAACATGAAGTCTTTCCAACCAAGGAGCAATCAATTCCACAGCATTTTCTGCATCCAATAAAGGATGTACAATCAATTCGGGGCTATATGATTTAATCACTACAGCCGCTTCTTTTTGGCAAAAAACATGTGCCAAATCTGCACCCACTTTTAAAGCGGATATAGCTGCGAAAAATGGAGCTCCTGTATATTCAAAAGAACCTCCAACGACTCCAATTCTTCCATATTGACCCTTATGCTTACAATCTGACAACTTGGGCACTACGGTCCGCGAGAGTCTCAACAGTTTTTGAGTTTGTACTGGTATTTCCATATTAGTGGTAGTGTTTGAGGTTGCGGTGCTGTTGGTGGATAATGACGTGGACGATGCTATCATTTGTTGCGAGTAAAAACTACATGAATTATTAATTGTAGGACTTGGCAAGCATTTAAATTGATTTAACAAAAATACATTAATACGAGGTTTTGCACGTAAAAATGTTGATTGCATTTTTTAAGAAAAAAAACTAAAGTGAAAACACTTTACATTTCTCTTCATAAAAAGTGAGCTTTTTATTAAAAAGCTTATTTTTTGAGAAATATTGAAGAATTAATTAAATAAACTTGGGAATAATCAATTGTTTAACAACTTTATAAATTTGGTTAATTTCAAGAACTCTGTTTTTGCAAAATAAATATCAGCTGATTTCCCAGTGTTTAGAGTTGCGTCGTTCATGAACGAACTAGTTCATTTGAACGGTTCAGTTCATTGAACGGTATGACATCGTTCACCATTATTCGTTCTTTTTTTTAGTCATAGAAAATTTGTATCCCTTATTAATTTTATTAAGGCACATCTACACGAGAGACTAAATTTCTAGAGATAGAGCAAAAAACACCTCTAATTAGCTTTATTGTGAATGATTTAAGCTATTTAGAGGTGTTTTTTGCTCTATCTCTAGCAATTTTCTCTCTCGTGTACATGTGCCTTTACAGAATTAAATGTTTTTCTTAATAATTTCAAATTTTTAATAAAATTGTAATTTTCCGACGAATAGAAACATGTAGTGCACCAATAAATTGTCGAACGAACGACACCGTTCACGAATCACTATTCAGACACAGCTCATGACAAAAAAGAACGATAACAAAAAAGAACGTTTGAACGAACTAGATCAATGAATTTTATTGAACGATATGACCGAGTCACCAAAAGAACGATTAAGACCAACTCTACCAGTGTTATATTTTTTGTAATTGTACACCCAAAAAAAAATTTTACGTCGTTACAGTTAGTGACGGCCCATTGTACAACTACCCAGGTCAGTGTTGCCAACTCTTGAAGGCAGGAAAGCACCGTGAGCATTGTGAAAACGGGTAAAAAGGGTAAAAATTTACCAAAAATGGGGTAAAAAAGCACGTAAATAATTTTTTGAAAAATTTAAGTCAATATTTTAAAAACACATTTTAGCTTTGTAAAATCGTGTAAAAAAGATTCAAAAAATAACCAGAAAAGGGGTAAAAAAGCACCAAACTAATATTTCAAAATTTTGAAGTTTAAATATAGCGAAGTTGCTATTTAAAATTGTACTACAAAAATTGTGAAAAAATGTATTTTTTGTATATGTCGTATTATTTTTTCAACTTTGACAGAAAATTCAAGAAAAATTAAAAAAAAAAGGAGAACAAATACCAAAAATATAAACTACAAAAAGCACTAAAAGCACTGCCAGAAATCTGAAAAAGCACTGTAAATACCCGCTTTTTATAAACGGGTATTTGTAAAAAATCACCGGGTACGGGAAGGAAAAAAGCACCAAAAAATACCCGAAAAGCACTGAATTGGCAACACTGACCCAGGTAGAATTATTAAGCTGCCTACACACTAGGGAACATGGTTGAGGGAACAAAAAATATCAAAAAATTTTGTAAACACGAAACGCACGCTCTCAACACGCACACACACACAAAAGCACTCACACATTCACAAAAAATGCTCTCTTTTTTTAAGTATGTTCCCTAGTGTGTAGGCAGCTTTAGATAAAGTTGTCATTTGTGTCATAATTTTATTCCCTGCAACGTCAAACGAAAAAAAAGAGAAAAATAAAACGAAAAGAAAAACATACAAAATTTGCTTTATAAAAAAAAAAAATTATAAAATATTATTTAAAAAAAAACATGCATATCCTAATACAAATGAAATAAGATAGTTCCGTTTTACTTATGGATGAAAATTTCCCACAAATGCAAGGTTAGTTGTTTGGTATTTTGATACGCGTTTTCTAACATCATTAAAAAATTCCCTTATCATGCAGCTAGCAGCAGTCGTCCTCTATTAGCTAACCAATCACCAACGGTTGGTTGGTTTTTAGTTCCAAGCGATATGACCTGTGGTAGTGGTATAAATAAATTTGAAATAAATTTCGTTAAAGTTTAAACTTTTTTTAAAAATAATTAAATACGGATTCTTTTGTTTGTTTTTCTTCCTTTGTTTTGATTTCTTTTTTTATTTTGTTTGACATTTCAGGTTTATGTCAATTCAAAATATATATTCTAATAATTCCACCTTTATATTGTTACGTCATGGTGACGGCCCAGAATAACAGTGCAGAGGCTAGCGATTATCGCTCTGAGAAAAAAAAACGCACGAAATAAAGACGTACAGCGGCAGCGACATAATTGAGCATGTGTTATACGGCCTATAAACGGCCAAGCATGTTGTACAACATGTACAGCATTTGATCGTGTAATGCCTTGTTTGATGGAAATTACAAAAACAAATACATGGGACCATCAAGCCAAGCTGTACAGCATGCTTGATCATCTATAGGCCCCTTTATATATAAAGCGGAGAATACACGTAGGAACAAAAAATATCTAAACATTTTGTAAACACGAATTGCACGATGTCAACACACACAAACACACACATACATTCACAAAAAAATGGGATTTTTTTCGCGAATGTTCCCTCGTGTATTCTCCGCTTAACAAGGAGACTTTATGCCACTCATGCAGTGATGTTAGATAGTGACCAAAAAACCTGGTATAGGTGTCGCCAAAAGCTGGTATTTGAAACAAAAAGTTGGTATACACAACAAATGTTTAATATGATATTATACTGCTTTATTTCGATTATACACATATATGAATCAGCTGATTTGGTCAATATGGCAGACAGAAAATGAACAAAATAAAATGCAAACATTTAAGAAAAACACAAAAGATAAAGCACAATAGTCTAAAAAGAGACAGATATATACAAAAAATGCGGAAAATGTATGGAGATTTTATATTATTATCTCCCTCTTGACATGACTTCCATGTAAACAAAATCATACGGTTCGAAAATACTTTTTTGGCACCTATCATTGGTAACATATCTGTATTAATCTGTGGCCTATGGGTTCATTAAGGTTACTATAAAACTTTTAAAAAATAATAATTAAATGTTTAGGTTGGCGACTTATTTTTCATTCAATTAGCGCAAAATTTTTTATTTGAACTTTAATTATCAATTATAAACTACGTCTAGTAGTTTAAGTATAAATGTAATTATAAGTTTAAGGGATACCTCGTTCTGTGAAGGGCTTTATCAGTAGATCATAAAGACGTCGACCTGAGGCTCCTTCCTCAGCCGCTTCACCGTCACCTTCTGGAAAAACACTTGAGAGATCCCAAAATTTGCTAGTAATTTTTCCAGCGTTCTCATCGTAATAACGAACTACAACACACGCCGTCTTTACATGGGAACTGTCTGTGGAGTCATCGGTTAAAATTGAAAATTTAGTATTTTTAAGTTGCACTGCAGTGGCATCTTTATGAGAGGCACCAATAACGTTAGTCACAATTTTAGTGGCTTTCATTCTTTTCATATAGACATTGTCTAGTATTTTAGAATCTGGAAGTGCAGATTTCAAGCAAGGAATCATATCATCAACAACCGCAAAAGGAATATTGTGCGCAGCCATAAAACCACAGATCTTAATTTCTGCCTTTTGTACATTAGTGTTTTTTTTTAGCGTTATATCAGCAACCAGACTCGATTTGCACCACTTGCATATTGCTTTTGTTGAATTCTTAAGATCTGGTCCAAGCCAAGGAGAACAAAAAGGATTTTTCTCCCATTCAGAGCGATAGTTTTGCTTCCGATGTTTTTGTTTATCACCACTACCGATACAAAGTTTTTTCGGCGTTGAAAGACCATCAGAATCATCATTTTCTTTTTCTTCATCTGTTGAAGACATAATCTGCAATAACAGTGGTAAGCGCCCTTTTAACAAAAATTTCCTCATAAAAGAAAAAAAATCTACATTCAAAGAACAGCTGTTCTTATAAACGACAAAAAATGGGATATAAGTCACAGTTAAGCCGGTAAGCTACAACTACAAATATGTTTTGTATGAAAAACTAGATTGTAGGCAATAAAAAACAAAATTGAAATCATAAGTTATAGAAGTTGGTATTATTGCGTACCAACACAATTTTTAGTTGGTACATGGTACAAGACCCTGAAAAGTGGTATGTGTACCAACAAGTTGGTACGTCTAACATCACTGCACTCATGTCTCTTAGTTTACTGTAAACATAATATACTATACTAAACGATGAAATAACGAGCTACTAATAATGTTAAATATCTGAGTTGAATAAAGAAAACAAAATTTTAATAATTTAAAAATTTTATTATTTGCAAAAAAATAGAAAAAGAGTCAGAAGAGCCATTGATTGCCTTTGTTAGCTGTACTCTTTGATATTACAAAATGTAGTGAACACCAGCAAAAATAACAATAGAGTTGACAACATTGGTAAGAGTATGAGAAAGAAAAAATGGGAGAATAACAAAAACCGCCATTAGAGAATAAGCACAATACAAATGGAGAATGAATCTTAAATCGTGACGGAAAAAATGAACAAAATAGCAACGGAAACGGAATCTCACTTTTACAACACAGAACACATAGAAAGCCAAGTTGGTTATATTTTATATTTTTCTTCTTAACACATTCCAACGTACTGTTGTTGTTTGACATTAGTTAGAATAAAAGGCTGTGAAAGTGTTATTGTATTATTGCTGTTTTTTATATGGGCATTTCCATCATGTCGAACGGGACCGTCGAACACCTTTAGAGTGGAAAAAAGTCAAAATTAAACGGATTTTTATTTTGACAATAGGCTTTACTTATATCTTTTTATTAGCTCTACAATTGGTGCTGAGTTTGATTTTTAGCAATTTTTCGTTTTCAAGATAATTATAAAAAAACAAGGCATTCGCACGGGACAAAAACAGAAGTGGTTTTCGCGGCTAACAATTAAAATGCCGATTTCAGCGAAACCTGAAGCAATATTTCAATGTGACTAATTTTACACTGTTGTGCATTAATGTCTTTTAAAAATGGTTGTAATTTTACCCAAAAACGATTCATATATTTTTTTAATTTAATTTTATTCACTGTCGCACGTGACATGTCGCACGGGACATTTTTTTCCACCATGAGATTTATGTTGTTTCTGTTGCTCTTTTTACGAAATTATATATAAACAACCTTAGTAAAAATGTTTTTAAATCGACAGAAGTATTCATGGTATTTATTTTAATATAATAACCAAAAAAAAACCTTAAAAGAAATGTGTAGTATGAATTAACCCAGCAAAATTGTCGGATGGGAAGAACCCACTGTAGAACAACTTGTACGTGCATGCAACCTGTTCTAATTTATGTTCTATCATCGGTGATTTTTATTTCAGTTTGTCCCAATAGCAACAGGTTCTTTTCCTACAAACTAGAACAGGTTACTTTGGAACCGGTTCTAGAACCAGTTATAGAACTGGTTCCGCGACAGTGAAACCTTCCATTTTGACTCCCAGGAATCAGATCTAGAACCTGTTCCACGTAACCGGTGGTAAAAACACCTGTTCTAGAACAGATTCAGAGGCAACCAGTTCAAAAAACTTTTGCTGGGAAGTATTTATTTATATGAAAATATAAAACACAGTTTTTTTTTAGAATAGGCATGCCAATTTTAAAAAAATTTAAAAGTATGTATTTGCATAAATAAATGATTTACATATGAAAAAAAAAATTCAAAGTTTTAAGTTTCACACTTACGATGTCGCACGTGACCAAGTGTGTATAAGTACCAAGATCACAATTCTTCTTATTTTTCAGGTAGGTTTCTTTTATTTTAATTATATAAAAAATCTCTGTTTGTAATCAATATTTGATGAGCTTTCTGCGTGTACTTTCGACGCACTGATAATAAATGTTGTTTTTCAATGTCGCACGGGACATCGAAATATGCGACAATGCAAATCAAAAACTTACAGTTGTTTTCAATCGCATTGTTTTTTATGCATGGTTTTATGACTCTTTGTATCTATAGAAATATTTTAAAAAGCAAAAGTCAATGCATAACGTCTCTGTTGAAAAACTTTTATCAAAACAAAATGTGCAATAGAAATATCCAAATAAGAAAAGATGCGCTTGTGCAACTTTGCATTCGAATACCTCGAAATGGGTTATGAATAAATGCAAAATCTTTTTACTTTATTGAAATTTGATTGTTTCCCTATGAAAATATGATAAAACAAAGTGTTTTCAAGAACTTTTAATATTTTAGTCTCGGTGGACCTTTCGGTGGAAATGCCCATATATTTTATAAATGTATAAAGTTAAATCCTTTGATATTACTAATACATGTGCATTAGGGTTATGACTCATTTTTAACAAAAATTTTACCTATCACCACGTGATTGCCAATACTAAATTAATAATAAAAATAGTGTTTGCGGATCATTTCGGCAAAAAAACCTTCCGCACCAAATGCAATTTCTAAAAATAATTTTTGCTCGGGGATTTTGTTTAATTTACACATCGAATTATTACAAAAATTATTGTAAACGACAAAAAATGTATCCAAAAGTCCCTCCAAAAATGTTTCATAAGTTTTACAGGAAATAGCTTTTAATTAGCATCGTTTGAATCTCATTTGTTTAAAACTTCGGAGAAATATTTTAATTAAACTAAAACCATTAAGAACAAATTTCAACCCTTTTGGTGCGGGAACTTTTTTAACAGCAGCGAAAAAGTAAGATTGCGTTTCTTAATATTTTTGTATGACCTTTTTGGCTAGGGCATGTAAAATTTGATATTTGCAAAAATAATCCAAAAGTCATAACCTTAATGTGCATGACGAACTCAACCACGTAGTCGTACTATACTTGTACTGTGATTGAAATTGTGTGAAAATCTGGCAACATTAGTAAAATATTCTGAGAGTAAAAACAGGAGAATAAGAAATTCCGTTGAGAAAATAAAATAAGTTTTATCTCTCACGGAAATCGTTGCACGATTTTAATTGTCAAATTGTATGGAAAAAAACGGGGACCTTTGCATTGTGCTTATACTCTTAACCTAGTGTCTTGACATGCAATAAAATGATAGCAAGCAATTGTCAAAATGATCTCATCTCAAGTGAAGACACTCAATTTCAATTTTATTGCAATATCATGATATCGCTGACATGCAAGCGGCTCTTGCAATGATGCCTGCCATGAAATGTCACTTTTCATTTTAATTTTAATTTTTTAATAAAAAACAAAAGAAAATTTGGTAAAAAAGAATGGAAAAGTGTTTAACTTTTTATTATTTATAGATAAAAATTAATGTTTGATAAAATTTTGTGATTTTCGAAGAAAAATCTATGATATTACTTAGCCATGAAATGGTCAAGTGTTCTCCACCACTTTCCAATTGATATAATTTTGACATTTCTCTGCAATGGTTTTGACATTTCATATCATATAATTTATTGCATTTGAAGACACCGGGTAAAATAAAATAGATTCTATCTCAAAACAGCTACACCCAGCGATTTTTAAATGTCAAAATGTATGACAAAAACTGACAGCGCTCTTATTATGTGCCCACACTTATAAAGAGATAAAATGTCAAATACAGATGACATTTTAGTTTGACATTTATAAAAAAGGACGCCATTAATAAAATAAAAGAAAATAAAGCAAGAAAAACAAATAAAACTAATTAAATTAAGAAGAATTAAATACAATTCAACTAATTATGAACAAAAAACGTGTAGCAATTTGAATTTTTATAAGGGTATTTACAAGTAAAACGACATTTACATGAACGAGATTACTAATCTCCTCGTTTTTCGTTCTTTATTCTATTACCATATAATGTCAAAATATGATGTTATATGGTAATAGAATAAAGAACACAAATGAGATTCAGTTATCTCGTTCATGTGAATGATTTGTAAGCGTCGCACAACTTTCTTCCTTAAATTTAAATTGAGTTGAATTAAATAATATTGTACAACTTTCCGTTTTCGTTCTTTAATCTACTACCACACATGGTAATAGAATAAAAAACCAAAGCGAGAAGTTGTACTATAAAATTGCAAGTGCATGGCCAGCTTAAGGCTCATTTAGCCATACGTAACTTAACGTGACGAATCAGCTGATTCAATCTAAAATGAGTAAAAAAGGAATAGGCTGTCAGCTATGCTCTTTTAACTCATCAGATTTTCCATAAGGAGACTCGTCGCTTACGTCCTCGTAACGTGACGTATGACTAATTCTACCTTTAAGGTGACGTATGACTAATTCTACCTTTAACTTACGTTAACATAACGCGACGAATCAGCTGATTCAAGTTATCGTATGGAAAATACCGTGAAGCACTTAAACGAAACGAGTCCTGACGGACGAACTTGTTGAAATTTGATTTTCTTTGCGTATATAGGTGGCAACTGATATTGCATGATATGTATGTTTACTGAACAAAATTAGAAAAAACTAAGCTAAAGGGATAATACAGACAATATTAACAATAACAATGAAAATTAAGTTTTTGTTAAAAACATATTTTAAAAAATAATTTTTAATATAACGGAGCTTTTTTATTTACAAAAAGAAATGGTTTATTGAATCTGGAAATTGTTGTTTTTTCAAGAAAAATTTCGATTCCTTTTTATTTTCCTAAGGGTCTTGACAAATTTGTTTTTAATTTTACGAAGTTGTAAATCTACAGGAAACTTTGGAAACTGTTAGGTTGCGTTTGCACTTGCAACGAAATCCCGGGATTTCGATGTTCACCATTCTAAAAAATCAGTGAAGGAGACTTTCAATATGTTCAATTTTGAATAAAGCCACCATAGTTAGCTGTAATAAATATATTCTCTAAAAATTTAACGTTTATAAGCTTTTCTTCATTGTTTTTTGACTATAGTAGATATCGAAATCTTGAGATTTCAATGCAATGTAAACGCAACCTAAATGTTACGCCTTATTTTTCTGCGTGTACTTTTAAGTACCGAGTAATAACAGAAGTTAAGTTGAGTACTCAGTACCGAAATATTCAATACTTTTACAACTCTAGAGTTTTATTTAGCAACTGTGGTAATTAATAAAGTGGCCGTGAAATTAAATTTTCTTTTATTTTTTAATTACGTTGTTTTCCGTTATTTAGGAAACTATTCTACTATTTGTCAAGGTAAGTTTAATCAGTTCAACAATAGCCTTGGTAATTAAAGTGGGAATATGATGATTAGGGTGACCATTCGGGCTGATTTAATCAGTACTTGTACTAATTTTTAGTCACATGTACTGATGAACAAAGCGTGTACCACAGTCCACCATTAGTCTTGAACCAGAGTTGCTTTTGCCATTTTCATGTATTAGTGACATCCCACGGTGGGATGTTAACTTGTAGTCTACACGAGACATAAATTAGTTAACATGGCCACTAACATCATGTTGTTTAGTGTGGACCACTCATTTTAATGTTATGATTTACGTTTTTTCTGTGTTAACATAGTTGTTAAAGCAGATGTTAAGAAAACTATTTTATAACATCTCAGTCGATGCCATATTTTTTTACTGCTTAATGGCATCACCAACAAACAAAGCTTATAAAAAAAACAAAGAAAATATATAAAAACAGTGTAATTGCGAAGTAATTTGCATTATTAGAACTTAAAATGTAATATTCTTTTTATTTATGAAAGAAAAAATATACAAGCAATTAATTACTGTGAAATAAAAGACATTAATTTGCGACTGACTCCGGCAAGAAAAAATTAATAATGAAATTTCTTAACATTAATGTTCTCTACCACAAAAGTATTAAGCTGCCTACACACTAGGGAACATACTTAAAAAAAGAGAGCATTTTTTGTGAATGTGTGAGTGCTTTTGTGTGTGTATGCGTGTTGAGAGCGTGCATTTCGTGTTTACAAAATTTTTTGATATTTTTTGTTCCCTCAACCATGTTCCCTAGTGTGTAGGCAGCTTTAGATTTTATTTGTGACTCTCATAACAGCTATCTTAACAGAATCTCATAGCTAATGGAGACACAGAGTAAATACATGAGATTCAGCAATTGACTATTTGGTAGGCTAACTAAAACAACTTATATAAAAATTTTTTTTAGACTAAAGCCCCCCATAAATTTGCAATTTTGCTCGTATGTCCAATATACTCTAGTGTCTTTAAATGCAGTGAGATTACACACAAAGCAACAAAAAATTATTTTCGTTGTTGTTTTGTGTGTTATTTTCTAATTTCATTGCAAATTTTATTTCGTTTGTATACACTAGGCAATGTATTTTTATCATTTTGCCATGCACCATACAATAAATTGCAACATATATGTAACAAAATATCCCAACAATATTTTTACGGAATATATGATTTCGACATATTCTCAAAATCCACCTAAACATAACATATGTTGCCAATAGATTACACAATATATCAAGTTGTCCAATAAAAATCAAAAATTAAAAGTATATAATTATCGAAGTACTTAGGTAAAATACAACTTCAAAAGTATTTTCTGTAGGTTAGAAAAAAATACATGTAGATTTATCAATTTTTTGTTTTTGTCAACTTGCCTTAGTTTCTGACCTATTCCATATTCACTCACTTCAAAATATGATAAGTTACCTAAGTTTTTTCGTTTGTAAATTATCTTAGAAAATATTACATTTTAATTAAAGTATTGTGTAATTTAGCAGAAAATTTTTGAAGTTGTATTTTACCGCAGTACTACGGCAATTATACACGTTTTATTTTTTGCGTATAATATTGCTGAACCTTCAAATGAAAACACACGCCAATATGTTTGTATAACTTGGAAATTGCGTCATAATATTGCAAATATATGGGCCGCTTAAAACATTTTTTAGAGTCTATAGTGAGGGAAAAATTCACCATAATGTGAACTTATCTGTAGAGGTTTCTTTGTCCGCAAAGTTTCTCATACTCTGAGTTTTTTTTTTATAGAAAAGTAAATTTACTGTTTTCTATTGTACTGATTTAAAATCAGAAATAATGGTCACCCTAGATAGATACTAAACATCAGGGATGATAAATGCGAATTTGAGTTGACAATATAATTTTTTTGTATATTGCCCATTGATTATATATAGATTATAGATTAATACCAGATGTGAAACCAATGACAGGTCTCAAAAAAGTATTCTAGAACCGTATGGTTTTGTTTACAAGGAAGTCAAGTCAAGAGGGAAATAACAATATAAAATCTCCATACACTTTGTATTGCGCATTTTTTGTATATATTTGTCTCTTTAGATTATTGTGCTTTATGTTTTGTGTTTTTCTTAAATTTTTGCGTTTTGTTTTGCTCATTTTCTGTCGACCATATTGCCCAAATCAGATGATTCATATCTGGTATAATTTGTGGTTTTCATTTATAAAACACTTAACCTAGTGTCTACAAATGCAATGAAATGTGCAAAGAAATTTGAAAATAACACACAAAACAACAACGAAAATAATTTTGTTGTTGCTTTGTATGTAAAGCAGGGAAGACATGATACAACTAGTTGTTCAACTTGTTGGTAGTAAGCACAATTTTCACCGTGTGTAGGGCTGTCGTATGGTCGTACGGACATGTCGAACAAAAATCAAAAATTTTTGATTTTTCTCTTGGTCCGCAGACATGTCCGCGCACTGTTTGTGTTAGCGGGTTTTTAAGAAATATACAATATTTTTATAAAGTGATAGTTAAAAAAAAAAAATAAGACTGTTTAATAAGTTTTTAAAATGCTACGTGATAAATGTTTACAAAAATTGAATTTTGTTTGAAATTTTGTGCACAAAAATTTTCCAATTTTTAAATTTTAATTGGTAATTAAATACAAAGTAAAGTTTGATTTTAAACATTTTTGTTGCTCGGTGGCACAAATGGGTTAAAAAATATACTTAATTACACAATTTCCATTTACTCCTTTTTAGCGATTTTATGTGGTCTGATTATTTATAATCTTTTTTTAAAAGTTGACATCACGCTTTTTATTTTATTCCGCTCCAAAACACATGCGTCTCCTTCAAAACATTGGTAGCATTCGGCAGAGAAACCTTAAACTGATACCGGTGACTTGTAGCGCTTTGTGATTACTTACTCTGCTGAACGATATTTTCCTTGTATTGTTTTTAATACAATTTTTCCATAGTTTCCTTTTATTTTTTTTAAAATTTTTGTTTTCGAATTATATTTATATGTTTTTATTTGTCATTCTTACAAAACAATTTTTATTGTAAATGAACAACAACAAATGTATCACTTATTGATGAAAAATAGCAAACATTTTTTACGCTACCAAAATATGACAGCGCTACCTGAGCGCTCAGACTGAGCGGTTAGTGATCAGGTCGTTCAGCAGATAGTTGTACAACAGTTTTAGAACTGTTGACTATTAAATTGTATATGCCGAACGCACCCATTTTTTCAAATGTCATGTTGCAGAACTTGTCTGACCGTGTATTATTTTTCGGTCCGACAACAAGTTGTCCTACTAGTTGTATCGTGTCTTCCCTGCTTAATTCGTAAATTTTATGGCATATTTTATTGCATTTGAAGACACTAGGTAAAAAACCTCTCTAAATGTAGAAATACATTTTAAATAGCCGCCGTCGAAAAATTTTCGTTTAGCGACAGGCCGGCTTTTAAATACTACCCGTATTTAAAAGCCGGTTTAGCAAAAAAAAACTAAAAAATCAAAATTTTTTTAAATAAATTTTTTGGAGTTTTTAAGAATCACACTCAGAAAAGTTCTACAGTTACTCCATGACAGTTATTTGTGTAGTAATGCGATTGTAGTTATTTTAACTACAATTACAGTTAATTTACTTAGAGCAAAATTTTTTAATGTTTTTGACAGTTATTTTTTAAACAAACTACAAAAACTACTACATTGTAGTAACATTTATTTTATGCTTTTTTTTGTAACATATACTTCAATTTTCAAGTATGTGTGTGTACGAGACAAATAATTATTATAATTATCTTAAGAGTTCGTACACAATGAAGCGCTTGTTTCTAGTGAAAGAATGTGAGAACATGTTTTCTCTTGTCTTAGTCATAAAACAACGCTAAAGAGTGAAGACGCATAAGAGATTAATTAGAACTGGGTCGACAACGAGCATTGCTCTTTCATATATTTTGTATGGGAAGCAAAATGTCGCCATGCCGTCCGGCGATTTGTCGTCGTAATAGAATCTATTCTATTTTCGTGACGACACACTAATACACAATAATGGTCTAATTCATAAACTTTTACAACAGTCTTATTGCAGGATTTTAAGCTAATTTGTGAAAAACAGCATTCATATTTGCTTAATAACGAAAAAAATAATATATGTTTATAGTCTACTCTCATTAACTTTAAACCTTTTATAAAGTTTGGAGTGTGGAAGCCACCATTTAAATGTTAATTATTTAATATTCAGGCATGAAATGATTTATTAAAGCCATCCCATCCCTAGAATGTTTGGCTTCCACCAACTTGCATCCATCAAACTAAAAAAAGCTACAACAATTGCGTAGATAATGACCACAGATTAATACCAGATGTGAAACCAATGACAGTTGTCAAAAAAGTAATCTCGAACCGTATGGTTTTGTTTACATGGAAGTCAAGTAACAATATAAAATCTCCATACATTTTGTATTGCGGATTTTTTGTATATATCTGTCTCTTTTTAGATTATTGTGCTTTATCTTTTGTGTTTTTCTTAAATTTTTGCGTTTGGTTTTGCTCATTTTCTGTCGGCCATATTACCCAAATCAGCTGATTCATATCTGGTATAATTTGTGATAATGACCTTTTCCGAAAAAATTTCCAAAAAAATGTAAAAATAAAATTAAAAAGAAGAACAAAACAATAGTGATGTACAGACTGTCGAAACATTATTCGAAATTCGATTACTTTTGTATGCTTCGAATAATATGTTCTAAAAAATTACTTTTTTACACACATTTGCATTGATTTGCTTTATAAATAAAATAAAAAATATTTTTAATGGCTTTTAAATTTATCTTAGCACATCATTAGTTCTCTAATTTTAAAAAGTACATTTTCACTTCCAATTACCGAGTCAATCGTTTACTAAATTTGTACATCACTTGCGACTTATTTGGGAGAAGAGAGAAAATAAACAATAGTGTTGCCAGTATCAAATCGAAAAATTAATTTATAGTTAAAATACGATTATGAATCAAGATTTCTAATAATTTCTTATTAAGCGAAATAAGTACTTTAACTATAGCAAGCTTCAAATACCAAATAATTTTTTTTTATGAATTAGCACATAAAAATATTTGTCAAATTGTTACCATATTTTTAACTAACACTGGAGTTACACGATCAATATTTTGCTTTTAAGCCTAAACCACATAAGCGCAGTGTCGACCGCAGTGCGACGTTTTGTCGATAAAGCAGTTTTATATTTTTTTTATTTGTCACTGCCGAGAAATTAGAAAAGTTTCTAAATAAACAAGAGCTATTTCTAAACAAAACACAATAAGAAATTAAAAAAAATTTTTAATCGTCTTCGCGAAATTCAAGAACAGACTTTGACAGCACTGCCACTGTCCACTGGCACTTTCACGATGTGCTTTGGGCTTTAAGTTGCTCACACATACTGCTTGTCGATTAAAAATAACTTCACATTGCAGTTGATTTAAATGCAAATGTAGTCTACACCTTTTTAACTGCAAATGCAGTTATTTTACTGTCATTTGCAGTTGATTTTACCTACATAATTCCCTGAGTGTAGAAGTATTTAGTACAGAACCTTGAAGTATTAATTATTTTTTGAATGAATTCTCCTTAAATCGAGTGATATAATTTATTTACTTTGTTTCATCCAGGCTTAAAATTGCTAAATGTGATTTTTTTACTTTTTATGAACTAAATATTAAAAAATTTATTTAAATCACTGAAAGGCTTTAAAAGGAAAAGGGCAAAATACAAATTAAATCCACCCAAAATCTGGCCATTTTGGGTTTAATTCATTAAATTTCAATGCTGAATTAATAAAATTCCCAACAAACAAATCGTTCCGTTTACGTACCGTTTTCGGTCCGTCATAAACGGAATCCAACTCCGTTTACGTACCGTTTTCCGGATCCGTATACGGACCAGAAAATGGATCTTAAGGAACATCGAAACTGATTCGAATCCGTTGTAAGTCCGTCAATGACGGACCCTTTACGGACCGCTATGTCGTGTAAAAAACTGACAATTCCGTTGAAAGTCCGCCAATGACGGACCATTTCCGGACCGTTATGTCGTGTATAAACGGAGCACTGTGGCGCCTACCCGTTGAAAAAATACAAAATTTGATGACAAAATTTTGTAAAATGAATGAACACATCGTATAAAGAGCTTCTTACTGATCCCAATTCAAAAACGTTTTTCTTCATTGAATAAAAATTCTAGCTGGTGGAGCTGCTTAAAGTCGACATTGCTTCTCGTTAATACGGGATTTACACGATGACTTTTTCCCCGGCATTTTTCTTGAATTCTCTTTTATGTTGCTACCCCTTTGATCGCCTTTGTACCCTGCTCCAGAGATACAAGCCAGCCGACTTTAGCCGGTCAGCCGCCGCCGCCAGCCGACACTTTTGCCAAGCCGATTCAGCCGCCGACAATAATCGGCTAAGCCAATTTTCGGCTAAAGCCGATAGAAAAATGCAAAAATATAAATTTTTTTGAAAATTTATTCAAATATACATAATTATTTGAAAAGTAAAATTTTCTTGTTTTGAGATATCGTTGATTTTTAAAATGTGTTGCATCAAACTGGCGGTAGCACAACTAGGCGGTTCTGTTGATACTACAATTCTAAAGGTTTCTGCATTTGAAAAAATGTCCATCAAAAATTCAAAAAAAAAACATTCAATTTTAAAAATAAAAACTATTTTATAACCGCGTTTTTTAAGATTAAGATTATTATAAAACTATTTTTATTATGTATTTTTATTTTACAGAATTTTTTAAGTTTTCTGATGCCTTTCCATCAACGTTTTTATGGTATTATTAAATACTTTTCGAGCTGCTAAATACCACTTTCCGTGGAAATCTTTGACATCGTTGGCGATTTTTTTGTTACCTTAATTTCTCTTTTAACGAATCCCAGAATTAACGAATTAACTCTTCAAAGCTCTGTTAGTGCATTTAAAATTACACTGCAGTTAAAAGAATTGTAAATCGGGATTCAAATCGGCCCTTAGCGGCCCTATGCTCCTTGCTGGAGTAAAAGGAACATATATATATATATTCAAAACGATTAGACTAATTTTTAACAAATTTTTATTTAAAACACTCATTCAAACAAAGATTTTAGTTATCTTCATTTAACACATACTTTTCTTTTTTTTAACTTATACACTCAAAATTGTATGTCTATTGGCTCAACAGAAATATTTATTAGTTTAACAAAAATTATTCCTATTTTTGGCTTAAAATCAAATTTGCTGATTTTAAAATTTTTGTTAAATTAAAAAATTCGGAATTTAATCAAAGAATTTGTAAAACTACAGTTTTGTTTGTACTTTTTTCTCGGATCTGGTCCATAACTAATAAGGGCATATATTGATACCCTAAGGGGCAATGGCTTTGTCTATTTTACTCTATATCGTTTAGTTTACGAGCTATGGTCCATTTTATAAAATGGAATTTTAAAAAACGTCCAAATGGTCCATTTTATAAAATGGAATTTTAAAAAATTTTCAAATGGTCCAAGACTTAAACAATATCCATATTTGTACAAAGATGCCCTTCTCATGGGGGTGAGGTGAGCTTTGAAGAATTAATTAGTTTTTTAATGAATACACTACCAATCCAATTTTCTTTAGAATTGAATAAATGCCTTTTCTTAAGTAATTCACTGAATTCGTTCAACTGAACGTGTTCAACAAAAAACAAATTGAAAGAATTAATTCAATTGCTATAGTTTTTTTATTAATCAGATGAATTAATTCCTTACTGAATTAATTCGCCACTGAATTCGTTCAATTTCATATAAGTTCAGTGAATTAAAAAAAATTTACGTTTAATGAATTAAAAACCAAAAAATTACTTTCACTGAACTGAAAAATTACTTTCACTGAAATCAAAAGCTGTTTTCTGCCGTTCAGTACACAGTGGAGTGTTTTCAAAATATATTGGCAATAATTCAGACATTTCTTATTGGTTACTATTCTTTATATAAAAAAAGAAAAAACGAGTAAAAAGTTAAAGTCGGGCATACCGACTATACAATAACCTACACCAGTGATGGTATTTGAGAATTTTCGTTTGGTGCCTCAATGATGCCAAAAAAGTGCCAAAAATGCTTTAAAAGTGCAAAAAAAAAAAAAAATTAAGCAACATTTAATGTTTCAAAAAAAATATGTTCAGCTTTTATTTCAAATATTTATACATTTAGTTACTTTAACCCTTAAATGCATGGTGTAGCCATTTGGCAACATACCAGTTTCTTAATAAAAAACGCCACTTGATGCATAAAACTCAATTTTTGGGCATTGGGGCCCTTTCTGCACAAAGTGCTCTTATAAACTATAACTCAGATTTTTTAAACAGTTATAGGAAAAATCTTGGTTTTGCTTCGTATGTTTGTGAAAAATCTAAAACACGGGTTTTTTTTTACAAAAAGTGCAATATTCAAAAATATTTGTTTAAATATTTAAAGTGGTATTCTCGCAATAAAATTAATTTTGGCAACAATAAATGTATAATTAATATTGCATATATTTTTTTTTGTTTCTTTTTTTTCATACACGTTAAAATAATCACAATTTAGCTATTTGGCAATTTTTTTGGTATTTTTCTTGAAATGTACACGCCTTTAGAAATCATATATAAAAAAATGGTTAAAATTGTACAGATCATGCATTTAAGGGTTAAGTAAAAAGACAAAAAAAAAAAAGGCGGGCAACTCATCTAAAAAGTAACCCGAGTTTAACATTACCTACCACAAATATTTTCATATAAAAATGCCATTCTTAACTATAGTAAAGCACTAAACTTACGTTATTTTAAGATAAGTTAGCAGGTCCAAGACTTTCAAAAAATTTTACAATTAAATTTGACAATACAATAGAATCAATTAAAGTTTTTCTAATTTTATCCCCGTTACTTTTATTTTTAATTATCAAAATAATGATTAAATTGTCCCCGAAGAACTGGAAGGTGGTCCAAAAAATTGTAGATATATTTAGTGTAGCATTTGTTTTTTAATTTTGCTACCCCTTCTTAATAGGCGTGGCTTTTAATGAAAAACCAGCGATATCGACCTTTTATCAAATTATATAGAAATTTTCGTAAAAAGTGCCAAAATTCTATGGAGAGTGCCAAGGTGCCATTGAACATTCAATAGTGCCACAAATGGCACTTTTGTGCCACTTTTACCAACAGTGACCTACACCAGTCCGGATAAAAGCCAACTAATGTTTGGATCCGAAATTCGATGGATTAAAATGGGACTTGTGTCCCAAATCAGTGTTTCAACTAAAAATTTGTTAAAAAAATAGTCAAATCGATTTTGACAGATTCTTCTACTGACTTATTATTTTGTACCTTTAAAAAAATTACAAAGTTGACTTCGATATTTTTGGAGTTGTTTTTTTTTGCGTGTATGTATCTGTTGAAATTCTTGGAAAATTTACCTTATAGCCGACGTTAGCCGCCGCCAGTCGACACTATTTTTTTAAGCCAGCCGCCGCCAGCCGACAGAATGGACCGGCTTGTATCTCTGCCCTGCACCCCGTTTCTGTATTTCTCGCATCGAAAAAGTTTTCGCAAAAGACATGTGAAATGCAACCCTGCCCCTTTTTATATAGGGTGAGTCGCAGACAACAAAATATACATGTATGGAACCAAATCAACTGGTAATGCGCTGCATGTAACTTATTTCTAATTAAATTAGGTGTTTTACAAAACTAGTGTCCAAAGTTCTAAAAGTTACAGTATCTGAAAGATTTACGACAAAAACTCCAGTCCATTTTATCACCGCTTAAATCACCCTGTGTAATGCAGGGTGACCATGAATTTCTCGATGAGAAAACTTCTCGCATTAGATACAGAAACGGGGTTTCTGTTCGTCAATAAACTCTAGAAAAGTCACGGTAAAATGTCGTCGTGTGAATCCCGTATAAATAATAAGCTATATTTTGCTCTGTCAATCAGGTAACTATAACAATTTGTTTATTTATTTAAATTTAAAAACACATATTATAAAAATAGGCAGGTAGGCCTGAATTTCTGTTTCACAAATCAGGTAGTTTAAACCTTTTTATTTCTGGGTATAAAGAAGAAATTTATTGAGGCTTTTTTCTGGGTATAAATTAAACCGCAATTGTGTAATGCAGTCAGTTAAGTATTTACTTTGTAAAAGTAGTGATCAGTACCAGAACTTATACAATTTTACTTTAAAGTGCGATAATGTCATTTCAAAATTTGGAATTGTTCGAGTTATTCAGAAACTCACATAATGAAAATGTGTTTAAATTGGCTATCGTGAAAAAATTACACGATTTACCAGGATACCACGAAAAGGATGTTAAATCAAAATTCACTTCGTTTACTTGAAAATTAATAAAAAATGGAAAAGAACTCAGACTGGCTAAATGGAGTAACAACTTTTGAAAACATCGAAGAACCGCATATCTTCTGACAGCAGAAGAGGAAGACCTGCAAAAACTATAAACGAGTGTTCGGCATACAAAAAAAAAACCTAAACTTCAAAATGCCACAAAAGATATATCTAAATCGCATCTTTCAGAAGCATTGTCTTAAGTATGTAAAAGTAAAGATAAATGAAGGTCTGACATTACTAAAGCTGTGGCGTTTGCAAGCCCAGATCGAATGCAGAGGATTAAAGAGAGTATTTCAACTCCTCCAAATGCTTTACCCACAAAGTATAGCATAGAAGAAGCCTTAGCGTTATTTATAGACTTGGGATTGTCAAAGGAAAAATATTCTATTTTACGAAGCTCTTTAAAGAATTATAATGTGAATATTCTTCCTGGATACAAAAAGGTTACATCTGCCAAAAAAGAAGCAGTGTCATCTAATGTAAAGGTTACTGAAGTATCGGTAGAGGTTAAACTGCAAGAATTAATAGATCATACAGCCAAACGCCTTATTCAAAGTTTGCCTGAAAAGGAAACAGTATTACTTCCAAATAGGCTTACATTGATAAATAAGTGGGGATGTGATGGATCATCCGGTCAAAGTGCTTATAAACAAATAATACCGACAAATGACACAACTATTACAGATGCAAATATGTTTATGGCTTCTGTAGTTCCTTTACGACTTAGAAGTGAAATCTCTGAGCATTGGAAAAATCCTCACTCATTATCAGTTCATTTTTGCCGTCCGATATTTTTTAAATATGCAAAGGAGTCTTCAGAAATAATCAATTCTACAGTAAACGATATAAAAAAGCAAATTTCTGAACTAAAGCCTTCTGTTCTTGAAATGAAGAATGGAAAAACTGTTTTCATTGATTATGAATTTTGTCTTATAATGATTGATGGCAAACTCTTAAATGTAATAACAGATACTGCGTCAACTTTGAAGTGTGCGATTTGCAAAAAGCCACAGAAAGACTTTCAAAATTTTGATGATTCAAGTGATGAGCAAAACTATGAATATGGAATTTCTCCGCTACATGCCAGAATTAGGTGCATGGAGTTTATTTTAAAACTAGCGTATACAATTCCGCGAGAAGGAGAATGTTTTGATAAGAACGCAACACCAAAAGAAAAACTATCTGCTCGAAAAAAATTATACAAAATGAATTTCTTAAGAAGCTTGGACTGACAATAGACTGCCCAAAGCAGGGGTATGGAAATACTAACAATAGTAATATATCCAGAGCATTTTTTGAAAATGATGAGGTAACAGCCCGAATTACTGGGGTCGATAATCATATTATAAAAAGGTTGGCAGTTTTCCTAAATGTTATAAACTCTAGAGAAAACTGCCCAACTTTTGGCTCAAATGTACCCTGAGAGAAACTTACTCCTACGGTCCATAAGATTTTGGCTCATGGTGAAAATTTAATTGAATATAAATGCTTACCAAGTGGACAGTTATCAGAAGAGGCCCAGGAATGCAAAAACAAAGCTTACAAACACTTTAGATACACGAATACTTGCAAAATTTCACGAATTAGAAAGAATTAGTACCTTTTCAATATGTTGGCGGCCTCTTCAGACCCACTAATTTCATCACGGAGACGTGTAAGACCTCGAAAGGATTTGGAAGAACATAATTATATGTTAAGTCTATTAGATATCGGTCCCAATGTTAATGACTATTTTAAAGAAAACTAACTACACTCAGGGAATTATGTAGGTAAAATCAACTGCAAATGACAGTTAAAATGACTTCATTTGCAGTTAAAAAGGTGTAGACTACATTTGCATTTAAATCAACAACATGTGAAGTTATTTTTAACTGTTAAAAATAAACTGACAAATGTAGTAAAAACAACTACATATTCAACATACATGCAAATTATTGTAAAACTGTACTAACAACTGCAAATGTAGTTAAAATAGCATTAACAAAAATCTTTTAATTATAATTAATTTAATAAAAACAAATTTATGTAAATATTCTAAGTTTTATTCTAGAAAAAATTTAAAATTGAGAAATCAAAATTTACACTTAATATCACTTTTATTTATTAAGATATTTAGCGTATTTTTTAATCACCTGGATTTAGAATTTTTCATACAAAAAATGGATTTATTAAATCCAAAAAAAAGCTGGATTTAATAAATCCACAATAAAAGCACAAATATATGAAACAGCCTATTAATTTAATGTCAGAAAAAAATACGAATGAAAATTAAAAGAGGAAAAAAAAAATTGAAAAACTAACAAATAAAAGGTTTTTCTTAAATTTTTTTATGAAATATGTTTAGAAAAAAAAACTACACCTCACCAAATACATATTTTTCATCTTGGACATGGAGAAATAGCTCAAATAGAAATGGCAATTTTTCACTCTACAGTAAGTAATTTAATAAATTCCAATTAGTAAATATTAAATATTGCAATGGAATTTTTCAATTGTGTAAAAATATAAATTGACGTGATAAAACTGAAAAGGCAGACTGTTTATCGCTGTTTTATGTAAAATATAATTATAACCCAGTGTAGAAACGGTAATGACATATCATTATTTTTTGGAGTACCAGTAATGACACCCACTTACCTTCTGCATTATTTTAAAACATATAATAATGAGTTACTGATAATGACTTATTTTTATCATCATTTCAAATAGAAAATAATTTTTTAATTTTTTTGAAAATTTTTTGAAATCTATTTTTAGACTCAATATTTTTTAAACACTGGTAAGGATATATGTAACCACATATTTTTTGATTTTTTGTATGTTGCCGAGTAAGCTTACTTGTGTGCAGCAGGTCAATTATGTTTTTATCTATTAAATCCCAAGAAACATTTGTACGGACTCTCCGGCATGTACGGAATCATCAATCCGGCTTTTACGGAACATTATCGGTCCGTAAAACAGGTATCCGTCAAAGCTTGAACGTATACGGAACAATTACGGACCGTACTTTCGGATTTTCGAATATAATACGTTTTGAATCCGTTTTGGTGTATCCGTTTCTGCACTGTTAAATACGGACTTCACCAATTTTCATCAGTTTGAACTCCGGAGCTAACGGTGTCGTCTTTCTTCAGTTTATTCGTGAATTTTTGTCGGCAAAATATAATTATTTAAATAATTTAATACGGGTCGCGCAGTAAAGTCGGTTAAAAAGTTTCTGGATGTCGCAAAAACGAGCAGCCTGTCCCGGTCGTTGCCGAAGTAGCCAAATTACTTTAATTCACATAGAATCATTAAATAGTAAGTGTTTATGAAATTTTATGTTATTTTTCACGATAGTTTGCGAATTGTCATTGTATGAAAACCCTCAATCGTGGATACATTTAATTAAACCTCGATTAACAAATTGTTTCTTTTGCTTGTAGATATATTTTGGATCTAGTTATGGGTCAATTTTGTGAATTTTGAGGCCGATTAATGAAGTTAATTGAACCGGCGGTAAACATAGTTTTTAATAAAATTAATAAATTATTTAATAAATCTATTAAAAAACATACAATATTAAAGTTAGTAATATGTCAATTTAGGTAGATATAAAAGTCCGAAAACGGCATTCTAAAAACGGAGTCACTCCGTTTTTTACACGATATAACGGTCCGGCATTGACGGACTTTCAGCGGACTAGTCCGTTTTTTACATGACATAACGGTCCGTAAACGGTCCGTCATTGACGGACTTTAAACGGACCTGTCCGTTTTTAACACGACATAACGGTCCGTAAACGGTCCGTCATTGACGGCTTTTCAACGGATTCGAATCAGTTTCAATGTTCCTTATGATCCGTTTTCTGGTCCGTATACGGATCCAGAAAACGGTACGTATACGGAGTTGGATTCCGTTTATGTCGGACCGAAAACGGTGCGTAAACGGAACGAATTGTTTGTTGGGATATTACATGTCGATATAGCTCAGATGGTAGAGCTGTTGACTGGCAATCTGTAGACCCAGGTTCGATTCCCGCACCAGCAAATTTTATTTAAAAAAAAAATACAATAAAAAATATTTTTTTTTATATACCCGACTAAAAAAGATGTTATATAATCATATATCACTATATATAAACCCATATATACGTCCATATCTAATTTGATCCGAATATTGGAATATATAATTATATCAAGCGAGATAAGCATGTTATCTCACCTGATACAATTTGATCCGAAAAATGGGTCTATCTAACTGCATCAAATTATATATAAATACATATAATTGGATGAAGATTTGCAAAGAAAATTTTGGTAAATATTGTTGAGATCACTTATTTCATTCATATTCCCCCTGATTATGTAAGGCGTAGACGTTTTTAGGCGTTTTTTTACAGTAAAGTCGTTATAACAAATATTTGTGCAATATTTAACAGTCAAGTTAGACTTATATTTTATCAAAATTGTATTAGATTCGACAGGAAAATTTAACTTTTTGTTAATTTCGATTTTGAAAAATTCAATTTGTATGGGGACGTTTTTACAAAATACGGCAACGACTTACATAATAAGGGGGATTAAATCTAATGCTTAATGTTTAGAAAAATTTTTGCTAATAAACTTGGAAATAGCTGATAAAATAAAACATTACAAATTAAAAATTTGTCGGAACTTTTTCTAGGTTAGAGTTTTGGTCTTTCTTACAAAATGTGTGTCTTTCTTATAAAATAAAAAATTAACTTTCACAATTAATTTTTTTTTTTGACGGAAAAATAAATGAACTTAAACCATATTATATTTGTTCCTTTTACTCCTGCAAGGAGTAAATATTAATTTCAACATATGTTCGTCTAATTTTTATTTTTAAATTTAAAGTATAAATATTTATTTCGGCCTTTAATTCCGCAATGAAAAAAAAAATGTTTCCCTTATTTATATTTTTAACCCCTAAATGCATGATCTCTTCGATTTTAACCATTTTTTTATATATGCTTTCTAAAGGTAAATTTCTATATATGAATGTACATTTCAAGAAAAATACCAAGAAAAAAATTATTTTTAAAAAAGGTGATTTTTATTGAAAAATATGTTTTTTTGCCAAATAGCTAAATTGTGATTATTTTAACGTATATGAAAAAAAAAACAAAAAAAAAATCAATAAACTATAATTTATACATTTATTGTCGCCAAAATTAATTTTATTGCGAGAATATCACTTTAAATATTAAACAAATATTTTTGAATATTACACTCTTTGAAAAAAAAACACGCGTGTTTTAAATTTTTCACAAATATATGTTACAGAGCAAAACCAAGATTTTTACTCTAACTGTTTAAAAATTCCACGCTAAACTATAGGAACACTATGTACAGAAGGGGCCCCCAATGCCCAAAAATGCAGTTTTGTGCATCAAGTGGGTGTGTTATTAAAAAACCGGTATGTTGCCAAATGGCTACACCATGCATTTAAGGGTTAAAAATATTTTTAGTTTAATAAAGATTATTTTGCCAACTATTTGAAAAATATACGTTAAATTCAATTATAAACATTTATTTATGTATATGTCAAAGTGCAAAATACAAAACCAGATCCACAATTTCGGAGTTTTTTTTTTAATTTTTATAGTGCAATTAAGCTTTATAAAATTTTGTATAATTAGAAATCATGTCAGATAAATTTATACATGAAATTAATACAATTTTATATTAACTTTGTTATATATTTTGATATAAGGTTGTTTAGAGAAGCTTATACGCCATTATATATAATTATGTATAAACTATATATGCAGATCTCTTAATATCTCTTAATATATAACGTCATATCAAACATATTTATAAAACCAAAGTGTTGATATAAATGTATATGGTCATATAAAGACACACATATAAACATTTATAATTATATCAAATCATATAAAATTATATGAAAACTTTTTTAGTCGGGTATAATTAATTTTTTTGAAAATCTATTTTTAGACTCATTATTTTTGTCAGTACTGGTAAGCACATAGGTAACGATATATTTTTTGATTTTTTGTATGCTGGTGTTTAACGATAACTCATTATTTATCGCGACATCACCATATAAAGGTAATAAGAAATGTAATAACAAAAGTAAGTAGTTACCATTACCAAGTATGTAGTTACATAACCACATATCTGGTAATGATTTTCTACACTGGGAAATTAAAAGTTAAAGTAGAATCCTTCATCATCGAATTCGGTATTAAAAATTAGGGTGAAAGAAGTGTCGGACAGAAAATTTTTTTAAAATAGGAAAAATCTAACACCATCTGTTGAGCACTTTTAGATATACTTTTTGGATTTATTAAATCCAAGTGATTAGAAAAAACGGCAGTTGTTTTTTCTCCACACAAACACACACAATTGAAGTATTTGTAACAAAATCCAAAACAACTGCATAAAATAAATGTTACTACAATGTAGTAGTTTTTGTAGTTTGTTTTTTTAAATAATTGTCAAAAACATTGACAATTGTAGTTAAAATAACTACAATCGCATTACTACACAAATAACTGTCACGTAGTTACTGCAGAACTTGAAAAAATATGCTAAATAACTTAATATCAGCTGTATTTTGTCTCATGCCTATCAACGTTAAGTATTTAAAGCAAATCTACGTTAAACCGAAGGTAAAGGGTGGTTAAATTTTAAGGGCCGATGTTGAATGTGAACCACACCTAAACGTCAAGTTTTTTTCTGCATTTCATTTGACATTTCTCAATTTTAGACTAACTCAATTTGAACCATGAAAAGATACACAATCGAGCAACGCGTAAAAGTTATTCAGGCATATTATGAAAATGAGCGTTCAAATCAAAATGCATTTCGTGCACTATGATGTATAACTAGGGATTTCATAGGACCCATTATTATTCCGGAGATGGCTCCCGTACTTCCCTCTCACCTCCATGTAGCTTTAGGTGGGAATTAACACTGCCTCATACATGGGACTAATTAATTAGGTGGACTAATTAATTGATGATTTTATTACCATTGCATTGATATCAATTGTAATGAAATTATTTTCATTACCATTTTTTTAAATAATGGTAATGATTCGAAAATTTAATTTCATTGATTAATGACAATGATTTTAAATTTCATTACCATTGATAATGAATAAATTAAAAAAATTAATTGCCATTGACAGAAAGACGTAAAAATGGAGTAAAACTCGCTGAAATCGAAGATGGAATATGCTCGTTCAGGCTCATGCTCATTTGAAATTAAATATTACTTTCCATTCCATTGTTATTTGTATCCAGGTAAAGTTTAACGGAATGGAATGGATCCTCCTTAAAAAATTATGTTTTATAACTTTCCCGGCCAAACCCGTTGTTTGTTTTCATTTGTCTGAATTTTTTTGTAAACAAATAGTTTTTAATCAATTGTAATTAGTTTTTTTATACATTAGTGTAATTTCATTACCATTAGTAATGATTTTTCTAATGAAAAATATTTCATTACCATTAAATGGTAATGGAATTTTTTTCATTGTCATTAGTATGAACTAATGGTAATGAAAATTCAATGGTAATGAAAAATTCCCATGTATGCACTGCCCATTGACTTTATAGGAATTTTTGCCTTGGAAATGTTATTGAGAAAAAATCAAGTTCCTCAATAGGATTTTCTTGAGCAATAGACTATATAAAGTTGGTGGACAAATCCACGTTTCGGTAGGTATCTCTCTCAGGTCCTGTGGATGTGTTGATTATGTTTTATTGGCGGTTCTTAGGGATTATTTTAATTTTGTCAATTTATTGGTGACGTCCATTCATTGGTTTTTTTGCGGTGAGGAATTTTCGTGTGTTTTGTGGGATTTTTTGGAGTGCTGATTTTTGGCATTTTGATTTTTAATTTTGTTTCTTATACTGCCTGAGTTGGGCTGTATTCCTTGGCTTTGGATGTATTGTGTTAAGGGGATGTGACCGATGGAATTTTTTGAGTGTAGGATCCGTTGGGTGAATTGGGATTGTCATTGGGATATGGCGGAGGTTATGAGGTTATTGGATTGGTTTCACGGGATTTGGGAGTTTGGTGTTACTGCCACTGCTTACTGGTGCGGTTGGTATCTTGATTGTGATTTGTGTTTGGGGACCTGATCACATAGGGTTTGTTATTATTTTTTGACAATTTGGAAATATATTTTTTGTATTTCATTTGAATTGTTCGGTTCGGTATTGTGTTTTTATTTTTTATTATTCTTGTCGCGAGTGTAATTGGTGGGAACGTGTGTGATGGTCTTTATGGAAGCGGAAGGTGTCATTTGTGGATGCTGCATGGAGTCGATGGGGTGAGTTTTTGAATTTGTTGTTTTTTGGGGAATCTGTATATGGGGTATGGATGGGATATATTTGTGTTGTTCGAATTTTATTGTGTGGTTTAGCGAGTGTGTGTTATAGTCCGCGGGTGTTGTGACCAGCGGCTATTGATTCTCGGGCGTGGTACTGGTAATGATGGGGTAGGGTTTTTGGATTATTTTGATTTATGGTTTTTTGGGACGGGTTTAGGATTTGGTTTGTTATGTTCGGGAGCATATTATATATGCGTCTCACAGGGGTTCCACGGAACTATTAGGTTAATCCTGCTGATGAGTCCCTTTGGCAGGAGACGAAAGCGCTTCAGGAATTGCCCAAGTGCCTACACTGCTATGTTATTGCACGGGTGCTGGGGTTTTTTCGATTTTAGTTTTCTATTGTTAGAATGTGTGTGGTTTCTTTGTTCAATTTGTTAGCAGGGTGTTGCAATGGATGGAGGAACCGGTAAATTTGACATTTTAGGGCTCCTTTTTTCCCCTGTTTTGTCTTTCCGCAGGATTACCAGACTGACGGACCGGTAGGGTAGTTAGATCATCGATGACCCAAGTAGGGAACTGGCCATCCAAAGAATCGTCTCTAGGCCCCTTAGGTGTACGTAGGGGTCTGCAATCACACATTCAGTGAGTTATCTGCATGATTTTAATGAATTATCCGCATAATGTTAACGAATTATTGCGTGAAGGAAATTCATTGAATTTTTATCCAGAAAGCTCTCTCTATGCAGCTTTTTTCCCTATTGAATAAAAGTTCAAATCAAAATGCATTTCGTGCACTTCGTAATTTCTTTGGTCAGCATAATCGACCAAATGTTTCCAAAATCGGGAGAATTGTGCACAAATTTCAGCAAATCGGGTCTGTAGAAAATGTGAAAACACCTGTTTTTTCTGTTTGGTGCGGTTTATGGGCTGGCGGCGTCATCGGGCCGTACTTCTTCGAAAATGAGGTTGGCCAAGCAGTTACCGTGAATGGTGTTCGCTATAACGGACTTCTTGTGGCCAGAAATTGAGAATGTGGACCTGGACGATATGTGGTTTCAACAGGATGGTGCCACTTGCCACACAGCCAACGAAACAATGGCTCTTTTTCGCGAGAAATTCAATGGCCGTGTTTTCTCACGTGGTGGCGATGTCAATTGGCCGCCAAGATCATGTGATTTGCCACCGGTTGGACTTCTTTCTTTGGGGTTATTTGAAAGAAAAGGTGTACGTCGATAAGCCAGAAACAATTCAAGAGCTAAAGGATGAGATAATTCGGCATAAAACCTCAATTATGCATCAGCGTCATCGAAAATTTGGACCATCGGATGGAGGTGTGCCGCCGAGGTCGCGGTGGCCATTTGTCCGATATTTTGTTCCATACATAATTGAACCATACCAATATTAGCTGTGTTTGTGCGGTAAGCTATCAGCGTTGGCTTATGTCATTCCCATATAAATTTGACATAATCCAACGTTTAGTGTTAACTCTCAACGTTACTAATGTCAAATTTGTATGGCAATGACATAAGCCAACATTGATAGCTTGCCACATAAACACAGCTATTATCATATAAAAAGAAATGACAATAATTTCCTAACATAGTGTCTTCAAATGCAATGAAATGCAGGGGTCTCACATGGTCCTGATGAATGGCAACACCGGTTTTTAATGCAACAGATGGCGCTGACTGCTGTTTTTTTTTCTGGCAATACTGTTTCTATTGGGGAGCAGTGTTGCCCAAAGAGTTTTAGCTTATTCCCATTTTAAATGTTTAAATCCCCAATGTTATACCCAATGCATTTTAATTTAAACAAAAACTCAAAAAAAAGGAGCTAAGTTAGCATCGCTCTTAAGTTCAGAAAATTATTAAGAAATTAGTGAGCAAATTAAATAAAATTGAATATTATACGAAGAAATATTTACGTTTTCATTCGAACTTTAAAGGCCCCAAATCTTTGTTAAAATTTTAAAACTAAAAAATTTTAATATACGAAAGACAAATCACAATTAAGCTGAAATGTCATCGTTTCAAAATAAAAGTCGTATATTAAATTTTCGAGAGAAAAAATTCTACACAATTTTCACACGAAGTTCATTCTGCAAATCTAGTATGGTGTAAGTTCTAGGGCTCGTAAACTCTTTTGAACATTAAGTTTGCATAAGTCGAGTTTACACAATTCAGAAGGTACATAAGAGGTTATATGAAAACCCCTGGTACTTTTTGAGCCTACACAAAATTTATTTTTTCTGAGTCATTTGCATGTAACAATTTCAGTATTTGGAAAATGGAAAATTTTTTGATTAATTATTGAGCTTGGTTGTTTTCGTTATTTCATGATTTATAAATATTTGGAGAACATTTCTTCAATAATTCAAATATTTTGTAGAAATTTTTAAAATCTTTAACAGACCTAATTTGATCGACTTTTATTTGAAATAATACGCATATAATTTATACCAAAATTCTTATTTTGGGCCTAAAACTAAATCTTTTAAAATTTAAAAATTTTTTTAATCTGTCCCCAAAACGAAGTCGAAATCCCTAATTTGGGCCCAAATCCCCTTACCTAACAACTCTGTAAAACCTTATTTGACATAAAAAAATCCTCCCTTGAGAAAATTTCCCAAAAAAATCCTCCTTTGACAAAATTTCCCACATGCTAGCGACATCTACAGTTTGTTTACAAAATTATCGATGTTGCATCTCTATATTATATGTCCGTTCCCGTACTTTACCGAAATTACACAAACTAGCCCAAAGGCGTTCCCGTACTCAAAATTGCGTGTAAATTGTTGTTGTTTGGGCTGTTTTGGGTTCCCGCGGGTACCCGCGGTAAGGTACGGAAACGCACATTATATATCTCTGATGAAATGTGCCAAGAAATTTGAAAATAACACACAAAACAACAACAACGAAAATAATTTTGTTGTTGCAATTGCACTGGATTATTGAGTATTTTTCGTACATTAAGTTGGTAAATTGGTTCTGTTTTTAATCTCGTTTGTTTTTCATAAAAAAAATTGAGGGATGCATCGAAAAAACTGACTACCGTTATCCTTAAAATACAGTTACCGAAATTACCGAAATACCGCTAACCTTAAAATACCGTTACCGAAATAATCAAAAAACCGTTATCCTTAAAATACCGTTACCGAAGTAACTAAAAAACCGTTATCCTTAAAATACCGATACCGAAATAAATGAAATAGCGTTACCCTTAAAATACCGTTACCGAAATAATCTAAAATAGCGTTACCCTTACCGATAACCGCATCGTTTCGGTTACCATCTATGTTATATATTAGCCGTGTTTGTGCGGCAAACTATCAACTTTTGCTTATGTCATTCCCATATAAATTTGACATTAGCCAACGTTTAGTGTTAATTAACGTGCGTGCAGTTAGCATCGATAAGTTAGCATCGATTTTTTCAAACTGGCAATGCTGTAATATTTTCAATTTGACAGCTACATATCCAAGTCCCCCAAATGGTGTCCAATTTGCACGGGAGCAACTCCATGGCCTTGGATTTTGTAAATTAACCCATTTTAATACCAAATAACACACAATTATATGGAAACTTAAACAAATTATACAGAATACAAGATTTTTTTGAATCTCAATATTTAATTTTTAACCCCAAATACTCCCGGCCAGATATCTCCATATCTAGGACGCGTACTATGGTACACAAAAAGTCCAGTTGAAGCCACTGACATGGCGAATGATATTTACATGCGTGCACGCTTCCAAAAGGCACAGATTTTTTTTAAATCTCACTTTTGTATTTTTAACCCCAAATACTCCCGGCCAGATATCTCCATATCTAGGACGCGTACTATGGTGCACAAAAAGTCCAGTTGAAGCCACTGACATGGCGAATGATATTTACATGCGTGCATGCTTCCAAAAGGCACAGATTTTTTTTAAATCTCACTTTTGTATTTTTAACCCCAAATACTCCCGGCCAGATATCTCCATATCTAGGACGCGTACTATGGTGCACAAAAAGTCCAGTTGAGGCCACTGACATGGCGAATGATATTTACATGCGTGCACGCTTCCAAAAGGCACAGATTTTTTTTAAATCGCACTTTTGTATTTTTAACCCCAAATACTCCCGGCCAGATATCTCCATATCTAGGACGCGTACTATGGTGCACAAAAAGTCCAGTTGAAGCCATTGACATGGCGAATGATATTTACATGCGTGCACGCTTCCAAAAGGCACAGATTTTTTAAATCTCACTTTTGTATTTTTAACCCCAAATACTCCCGGCCAGATATCTCCATATCTAGGACGCGTACTATGGTGCACAAAAAGTCCAGTTGAGGCCACTGACATGGCGAATGATATTTACATGCGTGCACGCTTCCAAAAGGCACAGATTTTTTTTAAATCTCACTTTTGTATTTTTAACCCCAAATACTCCCGGCCAGATATCTCCATATCTAGGATGCGTACTATGGTGCACAAAAAGTCCAGTTGAAGCCACTGACATGGCGAATGATATTTACATGCGTGCACGCTTCCAAAAGGCACAGATTTTTTTTAAATCTCACTTTTGTATTTTTAACCCCAAATACTCCCGGCCAGATATCACCATATCTAGGACGCGTACTATGGTGCACAAAAAGTCCAGTTGAAGCCACTGACATAGCAAATGATATTTACATGCGTGCACGCTTCCAAAAGGCACAGATTTTTTTTATTTCTCACTTTTGTATTTTTAACCCCAAATACTCCCGGCCAGATATCTCCATGTCTAGGATGCGTACTATGGTGCACAAAAAGTCCAGTTGAAGCCACTGACATGGCGAATGATATTTACATGCGTGCACGCTTCCAAAAGGCACAGATTTTTTTTAAATCTCACTTTTGTATTTTTAACCCCAAATACTCCCGGCCAGATATCTCCATATCTAGGACGCGTACTATGGTGCACAAAAAGTCCAGTTGAAGCCACTGACATAGCGAATGATATTTACATGCGTGCACGCTTCCAAAAGGCACAGATTTTTTTTATTTCTCACTTTTGTATTTTTAACCCCAAATACTCCCGGCCAGATATCTCCATATCTAGGATGCGTACTATGGTGCACAAAAAGTCCAGTTGAAGCCACTGACATGGCGAATGATATTTACATGCGTGCACGCTTCCAAAAGGCACAGATTTTTTTTAAATCTCACTTTTGTATTTTTAACCCCAAATACTCCCGGCCAGATATCTCCATATCTAGGACGCGTACTATGGTGCACAAAAAGTCCAGTTGAAGCCACTGACATGGCGAATGATATTTACATGCGTGCACGCTTCCAAAAGGCACAGATTTTTTTTAAATTTCACTTTTGTATTTTTAACCCCAAATACTCCCGGCCAGATATCTCCATATCTAGGACGCGTACTATGGTGCACAAAAAGTCCAGTTGAAGCCACTGACATGGCGAATGATATTTACATGCGTGCATGCTTCCAAAAGGCACAGATTTTTTTTAAATCTCACTTTTGTATTTTTAACCCCAAATACTCCCGGCCAGATATCTCCATATCTAGGATGCGTACTATGGTGCACAAAAAGTCCAGTTGAAGCCACTGACATGGCGAATGATATTTACATGCGTGCACGCTTCCAAAAGGCACAGATTTTTTTTAAATCTCACTTTTGTATTTTTAACCCCAAATACTCCCGGCCAGATATCTCCATATCTAGGACGCGTACTATGGTGCACAAAAAGTCCAGTTGAAGCCACTGACATGGCGAATGATATTTACATGCGTGCACGCTTCCAAAAGGCACAGATTTTTTTTAAATCTCACTTTTGTATTTTTAACCCCAAATACTCCCGGCCAGATATCTCCATATCTAGGACGCGTACTATGGTGCACAAAAAGTCCAGTTGAGGCCACTGACATGGCGAATGATATTTACATGCGTGCACGCTTCCAAAAGGCACAGATTTTTTTTAAATCTCACTTTTGTATTTTTAACCCCAAATACTCCCGGCCAGATATCTCCATATCTAGGATGCGTACTATGGTGCACAAAAAGTCCAGTTGAAGCCACTGACATGGCGAATGATATTTACATGCGTGCACGCTTCCAAAAGGCACAGATTTTTTTTAAATCTCACTTTTGTATTTTTAACCCCAAATACTCCCGGCCAGATATCTCCATATCTAGGACGCGTACTATGGTGCACAAAAAGTCCAGTTGAGGCCACTGACATGGCAAATGATATTTACATGCGTGCACGCTTCCAAAAGGCACAGATTTTTTTTAAATCTCACTTTTGTATTTTTAACCCCAAATACTCCCGGCCAGATATCTCCATATCTAGGATGCGTACTATGGTGCACAAAAAGTCCAGTTGAAGCCACTGACATGGCGAATGATATTTACATGCGTGCACGCTTCCAAAAGGCACAGATTTTTTTTAAATCGCACTTTTGTATTTTTAACCCCAAATACTCCCGGCCAGATATCTCCATATCTAGGACGCGTACTATGGTGCACAAAAAGTCCAGTTGAAGCCATTGACATGGCGAATGATATTTACATGCGTGCACGCTTCCAAAAGGCACAGATTTTTTAAATCTCACTTTTGTATTTTTAACCCCAAATACTCCCGGCCAGATATCTCCATATCTAGGACGCGTACTATGGTGCACAAAAAGTCCAGTTGAGGCCACTGACATGGCGAATGATATTTACATGCGTGCACGCTTCCAAAAGGCACAGATTTTTTTTAAATCTCACTTTTGTATTTTTAACCCCAAATACTCCCGGCCAGATATCTCCATATCTAGGATGCGTACTATGGTGCACAAAAAGTCCAGTTGAAGCCACTGACATGGCGAATGATATTTACATGCGTGCACGCTTCCAAAAGGCACAGATTTTTTTTAAATCTCACTTTTGTATTTTTAACCCCAAATACTCCCGGCCAGATATCACCATATCTAGGACGCGTACTATGGTGCACAAAAAGTCCAGTTGAAGCCACTGACATAGCAAATGATATTTACATGCGTGCACGCTTCCAAAAGGCACAGATTTTTTTTATTTCTCACTTTTGTATTTTTAACCCCAAATACTCCCGGCCAGATATCTCCATGTCTAGGATGCGTACTATGGTGCACAAAAAGTCCAGTTGAAGCCACTGACATGGCGAATGGTATTTACATGCGTGCACGCTTCCAAAAGGCACAGATTTTTTTTATTTCTCACTTTTGTATTTTTAACCCCAAATACTCCCGGCCAGATATCTCCATATCTAGGATGCGTACTATGGTGCACAAAAAGTCCAGTTGAAGCCACTGACATGGCGAATGATATTTACATGCGTGCACGCTTCCAAAAGGCACAGATTTTTTTTAAATCTCACTTTTGTATTTTTAACCCCAAATACTCCCGGCCAGATATCTCCATATCTAGGACGCGTACTATGGTGCACAAAAAGTCCAGTTGAAGCCACTGACATGGCGAATGATATTTACATGCGTGCACGCTTCCAAAAGGCACAGATTTTTTTTAAATCTCACTTTTGTATTTTTAACCCCAAATACTCCCGGCCAGATATCTCCATATCTAGGATGCGTACTATGGTGCACAAAAAGTCCAGTTGAAGCCACTGACATGGCGAATGATATTTACATGCGTGCACGCTTCCAAAAGGCACAGATTTTTTTTAAATTTCACTTTTGTATTTTTAACCCCAAATACTCCCGGCCAGATATCTCCATATCTAGGACGCGTACTATGGTGCACAAAAAGTCCAGTTGAAGCCACTGACATGGCGAATGATATTTACATGCGTGCATGCTTCCAAAAGGCACAGATTTTTTTTAAATCTCACTTTTGTATTTTTAACCCCAAATACTCCCGGCCAGATATCTCCATATCTAGGATGCGTACTATGGTGCACAAAAAGTCCAGTTGAAGCCACTGACATGGCGAATGATATTTACATGCGTGCACGCTTCCAAAAGGCACAGATTTTTTTTAAATCTCACTTTTGTATTTTTAACCCCAAATACTCCCGGCCAGATATCTCCATATCTAGGACGCGTACTATGGTGCACAAAAAGTCCAGTTGAAGCCACTGACATGGCGAATGATATTTACATGCGTGCACCAGAGAAACAAGCCAGCCGCCGTGAGCCGTTTAAGCCGCCGCCGCCGGTCATTTTTGCTTCAGCCGCCGCCGCCGATTTTTTTCGGCTCATTTCGGCTGGAAGTATCAATTTTCAAATATAAAAAATTTAAAAATATATTTTTTAAAAAGAATTTACTAATTCATTAAACTTGAACAACCAGAGCTAAAAACAATTTTTTTATATGAAAAGAAAAAAGTTAAAATCTTCTAAATATTAAATTTTTATAAATATAATTTTTTTAAGCTATAAAAGCTTATATAAATTTATATGTACTGTGAAAAAAATTTAAAAAAAGGTCTTAATGGGTTAATATAATACTTCAGAATGCAACTCTTTGCAGATGTGTAAAAAATCAATTAATAAAAAAACATAGCTGCTTAACTTTGCATTTAAAACTCAATATATGTATTTGGTGTACGCATTTTTATCAAAAATTATGACGAAAAATCGTTACAGAGTTGAAGTCGTGTTAACATAGATATACGAAAAAGTTTGTAAAATGTATTAATTTTTGTTAAAAGCGTTACTTCTCCTCTTCATATAAATTCTTACAGTTAGTGTTTAGCTTCATTGGTTATTAAAATATAAGCTATTCAAGTTAAAAAACCTTACGAGATACTGGTTACGGAGTTTACATTTGGCCTATAAAATTGGTTACAAATTTTATGTATTAACCAAAAATTGGTCAGATTGTTATAAATTTTGTAAAACAGGTGACAATGCGCTGATATATATCGAAATATATAACTCAAATGTAATCCATGCATTTGAAATTAGCTGGTTACATGGTTTTTATCACATTTTTTGATATCACCCATAAATATTTTTTCAATTTTAAAATATATTTTTAAAAATGGTCCAGTTGAATATTTTGGATAAATTAGACATTTTGTAACAAATAAATGAAAAAGTAAAGATAAGAGATATTGTAAAATTCTATAATATTTAGAAAAGGACACTTTTACGGATAAAATGCTTAAACCAATGTTCGAATTGATCACATAATTTCATCATTTAAGGACATTATTGATTGGGCATCTAATTCAAATGGGTCCCTACAAGATATGTGCATCCTGCCCAAACTTTCTAACAAAGCCTCCATTCAAAAGCCTTCAAACAAGTTTAATTTCTTAAATCAATCGATATGTATTTTTTCTATGGTCTTTATTTATTCCTTAATTTGTTAAAATTAAAAATAAACAATAAAAAAAAAATTGATTCCCAGTATGCTTTAATTGTCTGAAAATTCTATAAGAGGCAAAAATTGTTTTGAGTTCCAAGGGGGTTATATTTTCCCAATGTTGGGATTACTTTGGAGCCCTTTACAATGGCAAAAAAATGTGCTGGCAAAATTAATATTTTGCAAGTTATGTTTCAACGAAAAGGACTTGGTACTAAAAGGGTATGTTTATAATTTATTAAATAAAACTTGTATGTTATATTAAATATTTAGGTCCATTTGTTAGATATAGTCTTGACTAGCCATGGATCTGTGCGAACATGAAACAAATCACACGTGAACCAACAACAAATCTTATATAAATTGATTTTATATATATTTTTTGCGAGTGATTTTCTGACCGTGATAAAGTGCAGACGTTAATTGTGATCTCTTTTCTATAATTCTATTTAAAATTAAAAGCAATAACATTTGTTATTGTTTTAAAAAAAAACTTTTTTTTAATACATTGTATCAGTGTTGCCATAACGGCGATTTTCTCGTCAGATCTAGCGATTTTATTTCGCCCCTAGCGGGAAAAATTGTCCTGTAGCTATTAGCCAAAAATCTAGCGATTTTTTTATCAGCCGTAATATAATTTTTAAAACTCGGTTTTATGTTGAAAAATATTATAAAACTCGCACTTTGATATTCCTTTATTATAAAACACAACATCTTAAACGATTTTAGTAAAAAAAAACTCTTAAAATACACATTTCGATAAAATATGGGTATGCACTTTTTCATCGTACAACGCCCTCTATTGTGTATTCGCAATACTAAGATTAATTCAATGAAAATCAGGACTCATTATTTTAAGCTTAATCGTAAAATGTTTCATTATTTAAAAGTTTATAACACTTCTTATTAACATATTAAAGAAATTTTTGAGTAAAAACTGCTTTAAGTACCATTTTTCAACAATCTAGCGATAAAATCGCTAAATATTTACACTGTTTATAATCTAGAGATTTTCTAGCGATTTTTGGGTCTGATCTAGCCATTTATTTTGAAAATTTGTTGGCAACACTGCATTGTATATTGAAATCAACAACAAATTATTACTTATTATTCAGTAGTAAACAAAGGGATTAATATTCTGCTATACTAATCCTCTGCTGTTAAGCTGCCTACACACTAGGGAACATACTTAAAAAAAGAGAGCATTTTTTGTGAATGTGTGAGTGCGTTTGTGTGTGTGTGCGTGTTGAGAGCGTGCATTTCGTGTTTACAAAATTTTTTGATATTTTTTGTTCCCTCAACCATGTTCCCTAGTGTGTAGGCAGCAGTGTTGCCAACTCTTGAAGGCAGGAAAGCACCGTGAGCATTATGAAAACGGGTAAAAAGGGTAAAAATTTACCGAAAATTGGGTAAAAAAGCACGATATTAATTTTTTGAAAAATTTAAATCAAGAATTTAAAAACACATTTTAACTTTGAAAAATCGTGTGAAAAAGGTTCAAAAAATATCCAAAAAGGGGAAAGAAAGCACCAAATTAATATTTTTAAATTTCGAAGTTTAAATGTAACGAAGTTGCTATTTGAAATTGTACTACAAATATTGTGCAAAAATGTATTTCTTGTATAGTTCGTATTATTTTTTAAATTTTGACAGAAAATTCAAGAAAATTTAAAAAAAACGAGAACAAATACCAAAAAATAAACTGTACAAAAAGCACTAAAAGCACTGCCAGAAATATGAAAAAGCACCGTAAATACCCGCTTTTTTTAAACGGGTATTTGTAAAAAATCACCGGGTACGGGAAGGAAAAAAGCACCAAAAAATACCCGAAAAGCACTGAAATGGCAACACTGGTAGGCAGCTTTACAGCAAAATGGATAGTAGCAGCGAGTCTACTGAAGCAAGCGATATTGTCTGGTAGACAGTCGCTGAAAACAAAACAACGAAACGACGACAAAATCGATCACCAGGATTAAGCATGCAATCAAAATAAAAAAACTACCAACAATGATGATTAGGGCAAGGAATTCCATGGAAATGCATGTTATTTCTCGATAGTCCAAAACTAATATGGACTAAACATTTATCCGAATCATCAAATTTAGAACAAACTTGCATCGATTTGTAGTTGCATATTTCGACTTTAAATGCATATTTGGTGGCTTTTTAATGCATATTTTGTGCTTTTTAATGCATATTTGTTCATATTTTTCATTTTTAATAGCATTTTTTATTTTGTAAAAAAATATAAAAAATTTATACGTTTTCATATTTTGATTCAATCAAAATAAACATTTTTAAAACTCTATTGACCTATGGGAAATCTTCGAGTTCTGTGTCTGTTTGCAAAATAACTAACTTAAATATATTTTTAAGTTTTAAAGTGCATTATTTTTGCATAAATTATAGTTTTTAGTGCATATTTTTCTTTTTTAACCGCATATTTTAGGCGCATATTTTTCATTTTTAAGTGCATGAAATTCCTTGCCCTAATGATGATATACCAAGTACCTACTAGCAACAACATGTTTGCTGCACTTGATGTAGACAATAATGACTATGATAATTATATTAACGATAATGCTAACAGAGAGCTGTCTGAAGAAAAACCGCCTCCAATAATTATTCCAAATGTTTCAGATATAAGAGCGATGATGAATAACTTTTCAAAAATAGTAAACTTTGAAGATTATTCGTACAAATCCTTGAGAGATGGTCAGGTAAGAGTAATGGCAAAAACGAAAAGGCATATAGAGTGATAGTAAAATATCCATCTTTAGTAAAAAAAACTTAAACGTTTTCAAATCACATTACAAAATGTTGTTTTCAGCCGATCAAGCCGCCGCAGCCGCCGATTATTTGGTTGCGCCGCCGCCGCCGATTTTTATCCGGCTCAACATCAATCGCCGCCGCCGCCGCCGATTTTTTGCTTGCGCCGCCGCCGCCGATTATTTTGGTCGGCTTGTTTCTCTGGCGTGCACGCTTCCAAAAGGCACAGATTTTTTTTAAATCTCACTTTTGTATTTTTAACCCCAAATACTCCCGGCCAGATATCTCCATATCTAGGACGCGTACTATGGTGCACAAAAAGTCCAGTTGAGGCCACTGACATGGCGAATGATATTTACATGCGTGCACGCTTCCAAAAGGCACAGATTTTTTTTAAATCTCACTTTTGTATTTTTAACCCCAAATACTCCCGGCCAGATATCTCCATATCTAGGATGCGTACTATGGTGCACAAAAAGTCCAGTTGAAGCCACTGACATGGCGAATGATATTTACATGCGTGCACGCTTCCAAAAGGCACAGATTTTTTTTAAATCTCACTTTTGTATTTTTAACCCCAAATACTCCCGGCCAGATATCTCCATATCTAGGACGCGTACTATGGTGCACAAAAAGTCCAGTTGAGGCCACTGACATGGCGAATGATATTTACATGCGTGCACGCTTCCAAAAGGCACAGATTTTTTTTAAATCTCACTTTTGTATTTTTAACCCCAAATACTCCCGGCCAGATATCTCCATATCTAGGATGCGTACTATGGTGCACAAAAAGTCCAGTTGAAGCCACTGACATGGCGAATGATATTTACATGCGTGCACGCTTCCAAAAGGCACAGATTTTTTTTAAATCGCACTTTTGTATTTTTAACCCCAAATACTCCCGGCCAGATATCTCCATATCTAGGACGCGTACTATGGTGCACAAAAAGTCCAGTTGAAGCCATTGACATGGCGAATGATATTTACATGCGTGCACGCTTCCAAAAGGCACAGATTTTTTAAATCTCACTTTTGTATTTTTAACCCCAAATACTCCCGGCCAGATATCTCCATATCTAGGACGCGTACTATGGTGCACAAAAAGTCCAGTTGAGGCCACTGACATGGCGAATGATGTTTACATGCGTGCACGCTTCCAAAAGGCACAGATTTTTTTTAAATCTCACTTTTGTATTTTTAACCCCAAATACTCCCGGCCAGATATCTCCATATCTAGGATGCGTACTATGGTGCACAAAAAGTCCAGTTGAAGCCACTGACATGGCGAATGATATTTACATGCGTGCACGCTTCCAAAAGGCACAGATTTTTTTTAAATCTCACTTTTGTATTTTTAACCCCAAATACTCCCGGCCAGATATCACCATATCTAGGACGCGTACTATGGTGCACAAAAAGTCCAGTTGAGGCCACTGACATGGCGAATGATATTTACATGCGTGCACGCTTCCAAAAGGCACAGATTTTTTAAATCTCACTTTTGTATTTTTAACCCCAAATACTCCCGGCCAGATATCTCCATATCTAGGACGCGTACTATGGTGCACAAAAAGTCCAGTTGAAGCCACTGACATGGCGAATGATATTTACATGCGTGCACGCTTCCAAAAGGCACAGATTTTTTAAATCTCACTTTTGTATTTTTAACCCCAAATACTCCCGGCCAGATATCACCATATCTAGGACGCGTACTATCGTGCACAAAAAGTCCAGTTGAGGCCACTGACATGGCGAATGATATTTACATGCGTGCACGCTTCCAAAAGGCACAGATTTTTTTTAAATCTCACTTTTGTATTTTTAACCCCAAATACTCCCGGCCAGATATCTCCATATCTAGGATGCGTACTATGGTGCACAAAAAGTCCAGTTGAAGCCACTGACATGGCGAATGATATTTACATGCGTGCACGCTTCCAAAAGGCACAGATTTTTTTTAAATCTCACTTTTGTATTTTTAACCCCAAATACTCCCGGACAGATATCACCATATCTAGGACGCGTACTATGGTGCACAAAAAGTCCAGTTGAGGCCACTGACATGGCGAATGATATTTACATGCGTGCACGCTTCCAAAAGGCACAGATTTTTTAAATCTCACTTTTGTATTTTTAACCCCAAATACTCCCGGCCAGATATCTCCATATCTAGGACGCGTACTATGGTGCACAAAAAGTCCAGTTGAAGCCATTGACATGGCGAATGATATTTACATGCGTGCACGCTTCCAAAAGGCACAGATTTTTTAAATCTCACTTTTGTATTTTTAACCCCAAATACTCCCGGCCAGATATCTCCATATCTAGGACGCGTACTATGGTGCACAAAAAGTCCAGTTGAAGCCACTGACATGGCGAATGATATTTACATGCGTGCACGCTTCCAAAAGGCACAGATTTTTTTTAAATCTCACTTTTGTATTTTTAACCCCAAATACTCCCGGCCAGATATCACCATATCTAGGACGCGTACTATGGTGCACAAAAAGTCCAGTTGAGGCCACTGACATGGCGAATGATATTTACATGCGTGCACGCTTCCAAAAGGCACAGATTTTTTTTAAATCTCACTTTTGTATTTTTAACCCCAAATACTCCCGGCCAGATATCTCCATATCTAGGATGCGTACTATGGTGCACAAAAAGTCCAGTTGAAGCCACTGACATGGCGAATGATATTTACATGCGTGCACGCTTCCAAAAGGCACAGATTTTTTAAATCTCACTTTTGTATTTTTAACCCCAAATACTCCCGGCCAGATATCTCCATATCTAGGACGCGTACTATGGTGCACAAAAAGTCCAGTTGAGGCCACTGACATGGCGAATGATATTTACATGCGTGCACGCTTCCAAAAGGCACAGATTTTTTTTAAATCTCACTTTTGTATTTTTAACCCCAAATACTCCCGGCCAGATATCTCCATATCTAGGATGCGTACTATGGTGCACAAAAAGTCCAGTTGAAGCCACTGACATGGCGAATGATATTTACATGCGTGCACGCTTCCAAAAGGCACAGATTTTTTTTAAATCTCACTTTTGTATTTTTAACCCCAAATACTCCCGGCCAGATATCTCCATATCTAGGACGCGTACTATGGTGCACAAAAAGTCCAGTTGAAGCCACTGACATGGCGAATGATATTTACGTGCGTGCACGCTTCCAAAAGGCACAGATTTTTTTTAAATCTCACTTTTGTATTTTTAACCCCAAATACTCCCGCCCAGATATCTCCATATCTAGGACGCCTACTATGATGCACAAAAAGTCCAGTTGAAGCCACTGACATGGCGAATGATATTTACATGCGTGCACGCTTCCAAAAGGCACAGATTTTTTTTAAATCTCACTTTTGTATTTTTAACCCCAAATACTCCCGGCCAGATATCACCATATCTAGGACGCGTATGGTACACAAAAAGTTGTAAAATTAATTGGCCTATTTTTACTACAAAAATTCTTATTGACAAAATGGGTAAAAGCTACTGCTGTTTACAGTTAATGATGGTATTATAAAACTATATTTAAAAAACAATTTTTTCTTTCCAATTCTTCTTCTTTACAATTATGTGTAATTACTCTAGCCTATTTAAAATTTCGTTTTCCGTTTTACAGTTATTATGCTTCTATGGATTGGAAATGAAATACAAGTTTCCGATTTTGATTTGCAAACTAGGAATAAATCAGTAATATTAGTAATAACAAATTAAACTAAAGAAGAATTTTTAAAATTCAAAAAAATTAACGATTTTTTTCTATTTTTTAATAACGAACAAAAACAACTCCCAGGTGGAAACTGGAGACGGTACAAAAAACAAAGCGCTGTGAAAGCGTTTGTTGACAATGGTGCAAAAAAAGAAGCATTTTCACAGCCAATCAGAGGGAGAAGTCTGCAATGGTTTCTAATGGTACGAAAAAAAAACATTGGAAAAACATTATTTTGGATTGCTTTTCGAACGTTCACAAACAGTATTTTAGGAGTGCTTTTCATACAAAATTTACAACGATTTGTCAAAGAAAAACACTTAAAACATTGCCTAAAAGCGTCTTTCTAACGTTTGCGAAAAGTACTTAGCAATATTTCATTTAGAAAACATTAACCAATTATTAAAAAAAATTTTTTTTTGATTTTTTTTAAATAAAAATTTTTTTTTGTTTTATAAAATCAATTTTTTTGTTTGTGGGAAAGCTCATTCAAGACAAACTTTTTTTTTGCCTCCCAACGCTGGCATATTAGATACAAAAAATTGTTTGCCAGTACTAGCATTTTAGCAGTGCCAGTAGTTGTCCAGCTGTTATCACTCATTTATGTGTTTACCCACCAAGTATTACGTGTCGTTAGCTCAGTGGGTAGAGCAATCGTCTGCCAATCTGACGGCCTCGGTTCAAATCACGGCAGGACCTAAAAAATATATTGACTTTTATTTAAATATTATTGTAGAAAATAAATATATTTTTTTCCAGACCTCCTATTTATTGGTTTTGCCACCGTTTGGCCAACGTTCAAAAATATTGTTCCTCCAGTGCTTTTTGAACAAACTGTCCTTTTGCCTAATGATGTTATCATTTTGGGAATGGGAAAGCACTTTTTGCCAGTACTTGTACCACCTGTTAAAGTGCGTTGCCACCGCTTTCCCATTTGTATTTTTCTGACTGGGTAGCTTTAATTGGACATGTCGCGTACCATAGTACGTCTCCTAGATATGGCGAAATCTTCTAAAATCTGTGCCTTTTGGAAAGTTCCATGCATTTAAATATTATTCTTCATGTGATTAGCTTTAACTGGACATATCGTGTACCATAGTACGCCTCCTTTATATGGTGAAATCTGGCCTGGAATATATATGTATGATTAAAAATAAATAAATCCGATTTAAATTAAAACCTGTGCATTTTGGAAACTTGCTAGTCTTGTGTCGTTCGTAAACGAACTAGTTCAATTGAACTAGTCACTCAAATAATCGAAAGACCTAGTTCACCTCTAATCGCTTTTCTAGTTCAATTGTTCATTCTATCACCTTAATTGTCTCATATTTAAGCGGAGAATACACGAAGGAACATTGCGAAGGGAACAAAAAATATCAGCAAATTTTGTAAACACGAATTGGACGATGTCAACACGCACACACATGCGGCAAATAGACTATACAAGTCACTTGCACAATAACGAGTTTGTTCAAGTCACCTTACTCGTCACACACCACTCAAGTAAACTGTGCAATATTCATTTTAATTTACACATAGCAGCAGAAACATGTAGCGGATTGTTATTGCTATGAGGAAATATTAGTCCTTAAAAGCTTTATTTTACACTTTGCGCAGGCCAAAATACCAGAAATTCGTTGGTGATGTCAATAAATTTATATTAACATTTTTTACTTTACGTTTATTGATACTTTTAATTTTTTTATCCGTATTTATGATGTTCACTCTTCAAAAATTACTGCTGAACTGTGCTAATTTCAGCATACACCTCGCAAATGACTTGCACAAGTTCTAAAATATTGCGTAAAAATCAAAATCGTTTTGATTTTTACTCAAGTCTAAAAATATACTTGTACAAGTACACAAACCAAGCCACACACTGTTCAACTGACGTGCACAAACTCATTATTGTGCAAGTAACTTGAGTAGTCTATAGGCCGCAACACACAAACACACTCACACATTCACAAAAAATTGGCATTTTTTCACGAATGTTCCCTCGTGTATTCTACGCTTTATATCTTTGTTAACTAATACTGCATTTAGACAGAGCGAAAACTACCTAGTTTTTGGCTCTTGCTAGTTTTTAATTGTCAAAACGCATAAATAAAAAACAAGCAAAAACAAGTTTTGTACAAAAACTAGGTAGTTTTTGCTCAGTCTAAATTCAGTATAAAACACGAACTATATAGCGGCCAATACATTAAGGAACATTCGTGAAAAAATGCCCATTTTTTTACCAATGTGCAATTGTGTGTTTTAATGTTCGTGTTGACATTCGTGCAATTCGTGATTACAAAATTTTTTGATATTTTTTGTTCCCTTTTAAATCAGTAAAAAAATACATGTAGATTTATCAATTTTTGTTTTTTGTCAACTTGCCTTAGTTTTTGACCTATTCCATTTCCACGCACTTCAAAATATGTTAAGTTACCTAAGTTTTTTCTTTTATAAATTGTCTTAGAAAATATTATATTTTAATTAAAGAATTGTGTAACTTATCAGAAAACTTTTGAAGTTGTATTTTAACGAAGTACTTCGGCAATTATCCACTTTTTATTTTTTGCGTGTACCTTAAACTTTTTTTAATATTCTATTTAGCGCTTGGGATGAAAACACAACGCCAAAGTTTTTTTTAATAAATCCCGGTATAATGTATTTCCCTAATCTTGCATCTGCATCTTAAATCCCGAGATTTTAAAACAAATAAAAAAAAATTAGAATTTAATACCAACCCAAGAAACATTTTTACGGACTCTCCGGCACGTACGGATTCATGAATCCGGCTTTTACGGCACGTTAACTGTCCGTAATGTACGTATCCGTCAATGCTTGAACGTATACGGAACATTAACGGACCGTATAAATGGATTTTCGAACATAATACGTTTTAATTCCGTTTTGGTGTATCCGTTTCCGTACCTTTAAATACGGATTTCATCGGTTGAAGTTTGTTTACAAAATAAAAATTATATTTTTGAAAAGTCGACGAAAATATTATTATAACGCGAATATATGGAGAATATGCATAGAGGGAATTCTTTCCATCACACCATGACATGTTGTGTACTATGGTGAAATCTGGCCGGGAGTATTTGTGGTTTAAAATAAAAAAACTGAGATTTAAAAAAATCTGTATCTTTTGGAAACGTGCATGACAGTGGCCTCAACTGGACTTTTTGTGTACCATAGTACTCGTCCTAGATATGGAGATATCTGGCCGGGAGTAGAGTTGTAAAAGTATTGAGTATTCCGGTACTGAGTACTCAATACTGACTGTTTTTTTGAGTACTCAATACTAAAACGGTACTACTCAATACTTTTAAAGATGCAATTTTCCGTAGAAATGTGTATTTTTCGTATAAAAATACAACTCTAAAAATAGTACTCTAAAAATAAAACTCTGAAAATACAACTCTATTTGTGAAGCAAAGAAATTTGTAACGAATTTTTGGGAAAAATTATTTAATTAATTTATTTAAAATGTTTTAAATTAATTAAAATGTAAATAACAATAGTTATTTAACACGTGTATGTGAATTGTTATAATTTTTCCTAATAAATACGAATTCATAACATTTTTATTTTTAAATTTAAAAAACCGTTAAAAGTATTGAGTAGTATCGAGTACTCAATTGAAAAGTATTGAGTAGTATTGAGTACTCAAAAAATACCGAAATTTCACAACTCTAGCCGGGAGTATTTGGGGTTAAAAATACAAAAGTGAGATTTAAAAAAAATCTGTGCCTTTTGGAAGCGTGCACGTATGTAAATATCATTCGCCATGTCAGTGGCTTCAACTGGACTTTTTGTGCACCATAGTACGCATCCTAGATATGGAGATATCTGGTCGGGAGTATTTGGGGTTAAAAATACAAAAGTGAGATTTAAAAAAAAATCTGTGCCTTTTGGAAGCGTGCACGCATGTAAATATCATTCGCCATCTCAGTGGCTTCCACTGGACTTTTTGTGCACCATAGTACGCGTCCTAGATATGGAGATATCTGGCCGGGAGTATTTGGGGTTAAAAATACAAAAGTGAGATTTAAAAAAAATCTGTGCCTTTTGGAAGCGTGCACGCATGTAAATATCATTCTCCATGTCAGTGGCCTCAACTGGACTGTTTGTGCACCATAGTACGCGTCCTAGATATGGAGATATCTGGCCGGGAGTATTTGGGGTTAAAAATACAAAAGTGAGATTTAAAAAAAATCTGTGCCTTTTGGAAGCGTGCACGCATGTAAATATCATTCGCCATGTCAGTGGCTTCAACTGGACTTTTTGTGCACCATATTACCCGTCCTAGATATGGAGATATCTGGCCGGGAGTATTTGGGGTTAAAAATACAAAAGTGAGATTTAAAAAAAATCTGTGCCTTTTGGAAGCGTGCACGCATGTAAATATCATTCGCCATGTCAGTGGCTTCCACTGGACTTTTTGTGCACCATAGTACGCGTCCTAGATATGGAGATATCTGGCCGGGAGTATTTGGGGTTAAAAATACAAAAGTGAGATTTAAAAAAAATCTGTGCCTTTTGGAAGCGTGCACGCATGTAAATATCATTCTCCATGTCAGTGGCCTCAACTGGACTGTTTGTGCACCATAGTACGCGTCCTAGATATGGAGATATCTGGCCGGGAGTATTTGGGGTTAAAAATACAAAAGTGAGATTTAAAAAAAATCTGTGCCTTTTGGAAGCGTGCACGCATGTACATATCATTCGCCATGTCAGTGGCTTCAACTGGACTTTTTGTGCACCATAGTACGCGTCCTAGATATGGAGATATCTGGCCGGGAGTATTTGGGGTTAAAAATACAAAAGTGAGATTTAAAAAAAATCTGTGCCTTTTGGAAGCGTGCACGCATGTAAATATCATTCGCCATGTCAGTGGCTTCAACTGGACTTTTTGTGCACCATAGTACGCATCCTATATATGGAGATATCTGGCCGGGAGTATTTGGGGTTAAAAATACAAAAGTGAGATTTAAAAAAAATCTGTGCCTTTTGGAAGCGTGCACGCATGTAAATATCATTCGCCATGTCAGTGGCCTCAACTGGACTTTTTGTGCACCATAGTACGCGTCCTAGATATGGAGATATCTGGCCGGGAGTATTTGGGGTTAAAAATACAAAAGTGAGATTTAAAAAAAATCTGTGCCTTTTGGAAGCGTGCACGCATGTAAATATCATTCGCCATGTCAGTGGCTTCAACTGGACTTTTTGTGCACCATAGTACGCGTCCTAGATATGGAGATATCTGGCCGGGAGTATTTGGGGTTAAAAATACAAAAGTGCGATTTAAAAAAAATCTGTGCCTTTTGGAAGCGTGCACGCATGTAAATATCATTCGCCATGTCAGTGGCCTCAACTGGACTTTTTGTGCACCATAGTACGCGTCCTAGATATGGAGATATCTGGCCGGGAGTATTTGGGGTTAAAAATACAAAAGTGAGATTTAAAAAAAATCTGTGCCTTTTGGAAGCATGCACGCCTGTAAATATCATTCGCCATGTCAGTGGATTCAACTGGACTTTTTGTGCACCATAGTACGCGTCCTAGATATGGAGATATCTGGCCGGGAGTATTTGGGGTTAAAAATACAAAAGTGAGATTTAAAAAAAATCTGTGCCTTTTGGAAGCATGCACGCATGTAAATATCATTCGCCATGTCAGTGGGTTCAACTGGACTTTTTGTGTACCATAGTACGCGTCCTAGATATGGAGATATCTGGCCGGGAGTATTTGGGGTTAAAAATTAAATATTGAGATTCAAAAAAATCTTGTATTCTGTATAATTTGTTTAAGTTTCCATATAATTGTGTGTTATTTGTTATTAAAATGGGTTAATTTACAAAATCCAAGGCCATGGAGTTGCTCCCGTACAAATTGGACACCATTTGGGGGACTTGGATATGTAGCTGTCAAATTGAAAATATTACAGCATTGCCAGTTTGAAAAATCGATGCTAACTTATCGATGCTAACTGCACGCACGTTGTTAATTAACGTTACTAATGTCAAATTTATATGGGAATGACATATGCCAACGTTGATAGCTTACCGCACAAACACATAAATAAAATAAATAAATATTTCAAATAAGTTTAAATACGTGATATGGTTCAAATAACAAATACTACCAAAATATTTAATATAACTAATTAGAATGCTATTAAAATTAAAAAAGACAAGCCATAAAAATGATAAGAATATTTCTAAAATAATGTTATTTATATTTGAACAACTACTATACATTTTACTTTTGAGTAAAATAAAAAATATTTATCAGTTTTTTATTCAAAGGTCAGCCATGTGTATTGAGAATTTAATAGCAAAAAGTTTAAAGATTAAACAACATCCTTTAATGACTTTTGCAAAAAATAAAAGTTTTTCAACCCTTCACAAAAATAGAAAGTATAATAAAGTTGGTTTTCCGTTTGTAACAGAATTAAAATTAATGTACTGAGAAATTTGTGTTTCTCTAAGAATTTTTAAGTAAATTTAGAAAAGCAATTAGTTTAAAAACTTGAATTTCTTTTAAAATTTTTAATTTTATCGGGAATGATTATTTAGCGTGTGCGGTGTCGCTAAATTGGAACTTAACTAAACTAATTTTCTAAAAATACATACCTGTTTTAAAAGTTTAGCTACCAATTTTGACATTCTATTTACTTTTATGTAAAGCTATTGCAAATGTATTCTATATTCGCAAAAATTATGTTATTACAACATCAAATATTCCAAACCAAATATTCAAATATTTCAAAAAATAATTTAATTTTTTAATTTTAACTGTGTTATTCAAAAACTTTTAAAATAGCCTAATTACAGATTTTTAAGCTAATTTGGCAAAAAGAATATTCACAAATGCTTAATAAAGAAAAATTTATTAAACGCTTAAAGCAGGGTATAGCCTAAAATATCTGTTTGATAAAGTTTGGAAAAAGAAAACCACTGTAAAAAACTAAAAAACGTGAATTTACAATGATTAAATGAATTTTTTAAGAGTCATGCACCCAAGAATAGATGGAATACTACATTTTGTATCCAACCGAAACAAATTTTTCTAAAATTTTCCCAAATTTGCATGAAAATAAAATAAAAAGAAATTCAATAAAATAGTGATGCATTTATAATAAAAACATACTCGATATTCGAATAGTAATGTTTAAAATTAGTTTTTTAATATGTTTTGATTTGTAATAAAACATTTTAATTTCCAAAATTTACAAAACAATATATTTACCTACAATTACCGAGTCAATCGTTCACTAAATTTATGTATCACTAACAATAAAAAGAGAGAATATACAAAGTGTTCCAGAATTAATAACAAAATTAATAAATTTTTATTGTATGTTTTTGAATACAATGTTTTAATAAAGGTTTAATAGAGATAATGAATGCTTTAGCAAATTCATGTTTTAAAGCTAAATTAATAAGTTTTTTTGAATAACAGCGTAAAAATATATGTGCTAATTCATAAAAAAAATGTATTTGGTATTTGAAGCTTGCTATAGTTAAAGTAGATATTTCGCTTAATAAAGAGTTATTAGAAATCTTGATTCATAATCGTATTTTACCTATAAATTAATTTTTCGATTTGATACTGGCAACACTATTGTTTAATTTCTCTCTTCTCCCAAATAAGTCGTAAGTGATTTACAAATTTAGTAAACGATTGACTCGGTAATCGGAAGTGAAAATGTATTTCCTTAAATTAAAGAACTAATGATGTGCTAAGATAAATTTGAAAGCCATTAAAAATATTTTTTTTATTTATAAAGCAAATCAATGGAAATGTGTGCAAAAAAGTAATTTTTTAGAACATATTATTCAAAGCATACAAGAGTAATCGAATTTTGAATAATGTTTTGACAGTCTGTACATCACTATTGTTTTGTTTTTCTTTTTAATTTAATTTTGATGGATGCAAGTTGTTGGAAGCCACACATTCTAGGGATGGGATGGCTTTAATAAATCATTTCATGCCTGAAAATGAAATAATTAACAATTAAATGGTGGCTTCCTCACTCCAAACTTTATAAAAGGTTTAAAGTTAGTGAGTACCAACTATAAACCTTTATTATTTTCTTCATTATTAAGCAAATATGAATACTGTTTTTCACAAATTAGCTTAAAATCCTGCAATAAGACTGTTGTAAAAGTTTATGAATTAGACCAATAAATTTCTCTTCGATAGAAAATTAGAATAATTTCAAATAATTTAGTTCAAAACGAATACCTTAACATGGCGTAACAATAAAGATGGAATTATTAGAAAATATATTTTGAATTGAGTTATCCCTGCAATGTCAAATAAAAAAGCAAATAAACAAATCAAAACAAACGAAGAAAAATTAATTATTTTTGAATTTTATTAAAAAAAATTTAAACTTTAACGGTGGGTCTCATACTATAGGTTTAACTTTAACTTAACTAAAAACAAAAAAAAAATGTCAAAAAAATGTACACAAAACAACAACAAATTTTTGGGTTAACTATTGACCTAAGTTTAAACCTGCAGTATGAGACCCACCGTGAAAGAAATTTATTTAAAAAATATTAAAAATGAAAATAAAGCGTAAAATGTTTATTTGAAAATGTAGGTCTTTATCAGATTCACGATTTGTTTATGAATTTGCACTTAAAATTTTCTTAACAAAATTAAATACACTCACAAAAGTTTGTCGGTAGAATCTACTGAAAATGACAGTTAAAACAAATGTATATGCAGTTAAAAAGGCGACAAAGGTATTTACCTTTAAAATAACTAAAACTTTTGTTATTTTTAACTGTTGAAAAACAACTAACAAATAAATGCATTGAAAATAACTACCAATGTCGTAAAATTAACTGATAAATTTTTACTACAAAAATTTCAAAACAACTGACAAAATCGGTAAAAACTACTGTTTTACACAGTCACTTCTTTTTGTTTATAAAAGTATATTTTAATAAAAAATATCTCGATAACAAAAATATGTGTTATTACTTCAGCCTATTTAAAATTTAAAGTTCCAATCCGTTCTCCAGTTATTATGCTTTCCTGCATTGGAGATACAATACAAGTTTCTGATTATTATTTGCGAACTAAGAATATATCAATAATAATAAATATAAACTGAATAAGAATTTTTAAAATTCAAGGAAATTCAACTAAATTTTTTATTTTTTAAATAACTAACAAAAACAACTGTTTAATGTAAAATTACTGTTTTGGTAGTTGTTTATTATGATATTAAAAATAACTGCTTTAAACAACTGTTACGAAATTATAGTACTTTTCTTTGGTTGTTTTCTTAAATAACCGCCATAACAGTTGTTTTGCATTTTTCTATAGAAAAACAAATGCAATTACTGTTAAAAACAACAACTACTGATTACTACACAAACAACTGTCATGTAGTAACTGTCAAAGTTTTTTGAGTGAAGACGTTAACAGTATAAAAGAAATTTATCCATATCTAGTATAATATATAGATGCTTTCGTTTCACTAATTTTAAACATTTCTTATTACTTTTAATATTTTTTAAGTTTATATTTTAAAATTTTCTTTTTTGTATACAAATACGCAAATGTTTTGAAAAGAATTTTATATTTATTTTTGTTTTGTTTTTCTTTTTGTCTTTCGTTTGACATTGCAGGGAATAAAATTATGACACAAATGATAACTTTATCTAATAATTCTACCTGTGTAGTTGTACAATGTGCCTTACCAACTTTTCTATCGAAAATATTTTAGTTTAGTTTCTATTTAGCCCGTTCGCACACGCCTTTAATCACTCCAACTTTAGTATCTTTTTGACATTTTGGAATCATTTTTAATAATAATATATATTTATAACGATATTTTTTATAGCGATCGGCGTGTTCCTATCGGAAAGCTTTTTTTTCATAAGAATTGAATAATTGTGCTTTGTAGTAAAAAATAATCTCAATTTTCTCTTTTGAAATACCCGAAAACTTTTTGAAGTAGGGTATGCTATTAATTTGTTGGCAGTATGATAAGTCTTACATATATATTTTTCTTAATACAGTAGTTTTGATTTAACTGCCTTTTTCTTAAGTGCACATTTGCTATAACTGCACAAAATTTTGGTTTCGTTTCTATTTGACAAAATTATGTACGCAATTGTCTTCTTTAAGTGCACTTATTGTACATGTGCATTTAAGATAACTGCCTCATATTTTTGGCAGTTTTACATTATTTTCATAAAAAAGATCACCTTTAGCTGCCTCTTGTGTTTTGCTTTGTTTTTCAATTCTTGGAAATAAAAACACACATAAAATAAATGTGTTGTCATCTTTTTTTGTGACAAAAATATCCTACACTCTAAAAAATGCATTTAAAAATACTACTAAAAAGCATGTAAGTTTTCATGTAAAATTACAGAAAATGCGTGAATTCAGGCACATTGTGTTTGATAAACCTAATTACCTCTTTTAGTATACAAAAGTACATAAAAAATACAGTATGTTGCATGTTTGTAAACATGTTTCCAAATTTATAAACATAAACTCTTTAAAATTGCACATATTATGCGTAAGTTTTTGTATTAGACATAAAGTATGTAATCATACATATTTTAAAGGGTACCATTGAAATTGTCAAAATATTTAAAAATACAAAAACGAAAACCATAAATTTTTATATTTCATAAAGAAAACAGCTCTCCATGTGACAAAATCTAAAGAACCATACATTTGGAACCTAATGAACGGATTAGTGACGAGCATTTGTATGCAGAACAAAAAGAGTATGAATAAAAAAGTTAGTGAATTAATAGCCGTTTTTTCTAATCACTTGGATTTAATAAATCCAAAAAGTATTTCTAAAAGTGCTCAACAGATGGGGTTAGATTCTTCCTATTTTAAAAAAATTTTCTGTCTGACACTTCTTTCACCCTAATTTACCGAATTCGATGATGAAGGATTTTACTTTAACTTTTAATTTATAATTATATTTTACATAAAACAGCGATAAACAGTCTGCCTTTTCAGTTTTATCACTTCAATTTATATTTTTACACAATTGAAAAATTCCATTGCAATATTTAATATTCACTAATTGGATTTAATTAAATTACTTACTGTAGAGTGAAAAATTGCCATTTCTATTTGAGCTATTTCTCCATGTCCAAGATGAAAAATATGTATTTGGTGAGGTGTAGTTTTTTTTTCTAAACATATTTCATAAACAAAAATTTAATAAAAACCTTTTATTTGTTAGTTTTTGAATTTTTTTGTTTCCCTTTTAATTTTCATTCGTATTTTTTTCTGACATTAAATTAATAGGCTGTTTCATATATTTGTGCTTTTATTGTGGATTTATTAAATCCAGCTTTTTCTTGGATTTAATAAATCCATTTTTTGTATGAAAAATTCTAAATCCAGGTGATTAAAAAACACGCTAAATATAAAACCACGGAATTGTGCATCAAAAACATGTTAATTAAATGTAATAATAATTACGTAATTCTATTTATATTGCAGATATATTATGCAAACTTCTATTTTCGATACGAGAACAAGATTTTTAAGTTTTGGAACACATTTATTTATTCGTTTGCATTTGCAATAGTGATGGAATTTAAAAAATTACCTATATTTGTGTATTAAGCATTTGCAAATTTTGTATATTCTTCTCTGAAAGAGCCTTCAGTTTTTAAAGAGAGACGCACACCAATCCTTATCGAGCAACGGGAAGCGTCCTTCACATGAAATAGATCTCCGATACTCAAAGATATCAAAAATATTAAGCAATTGCAATTTTAAAGGAATATTTTGCTAGCAATGTTCCTAAAAGACGGTGTACCTAAAAGTGGTAAAAAGTATATTGAATTTTCGCTTGAAGACTGTAGCATTTTTCTTGTAAAAAAGGTGTTTCTGCCTTATATTTGTTAAATGTTTTCTGTATATTTCAAATTGTTTAATAAAAATAAAATAATTTCAAAAAAATAACTGTTTCCCGTTTTAAATTTCCATAATGTACGGTAGAGGGGGGATCCTTCGCCACTTTTTTTTCAAAGCACTGTCATTTCTTAACCCCTAATTACTTTTCAAAAATTACTTTCAAATTGAAGATCTACATATCTTGGCTTTAATTTTTATACTTTTTATTCTAATTATTTGTATATTTTCTACTAATTTTTTAATGATTTTCAAAGTAACCCAAATCGGCGTAACTGCCCCAAACTTGGGGGATATTCGCCAAAAGAGCTAGATACAATTTCAACAAAAAAAATTGTTAATTCGTCAAAGTAAATTCTTTAATGACTGAAATAAATAATTTAGAATAAGTTCTTTAGGATATGTGATTTTTTTTAATCAATAAATCTCCACTACATTAAAAAAAAATAATTTAAAACTATGATATAATGATTCTTCAAAATTTCAAAAAACTGAATAATTAATATAAATTTAAGAATGCACACGATTGTTCTAATTTGCTATTAAACATATTTTAAACATATAGAAAAGTCTTATAGAGCATTTTAGGCAGGGATGCACTAATTCTTTGTAGCTCCAGAAGCCATCTGGTGATTGTGCCCCAGAGACAGGCACTAATATAAAATTAATATTTTTTCACACTTTTTGAGCATTTATTAAAATCAAATTATTATTAATTGAAAGCTTAGGAACATAGGTCTAACATAATGAAAAATTATTTTTTTATCACACGATTTGAGGAAGTTATTGCAAAATGTAGTTGCTTTCAATTATTTTTTCTGCACCCCAAAAAACACAAAAACACGTCTGTCTGCGACCACATGTGATATAAATTCGTCAAAGTGGATGTCAAGGAAAGGCAATTGAAAAATGCACAAAATATATTTTTTTTCCAATTTTTTATCTCCCTTAACATCGGAGAAAAATGGGATTAGTGTATGTGCCCCACTGGCGAAAGATCCCCCTCTACCCTACATCAGTAGGCATTAAATATGTGGATTTACGCTTCTTATACTGTATTTTTGGGCATGAAATCTGTAAATTTAGGCATTTAAACTGTAATTTACTATGTTGCTAAACATTTTTTACTATTTTAGTATATAAGTTTACATACATTTTGCCTATTTTATTTACAATCTGTGTACTGATTTTCCGTTTACTAACAAAATGTAATTCTACCCTATTTATAGTAGGAGAAAAGATACCTACAATAAATAGGGTAAATTTACATGAACATTTATTAGATATTTATAATCGTTTTTTAACCATAAAAATCGCAAGATCTGGTGCAAACCACAAAGTTGTCATCATTAGCTTCATTTGTTTTGTTGTTTTCAGTCTGTATTGGTATACCTGCACATTAAGGCCGGTAAACAATTTGACTTAGCTGCGGTTTTGGCTTACCTGTACAAAAATTCTTGCAAAAGTTGGTTGTGCAGCTAAGTCAAAAATAACTGTAGTTGTAAAATATTTTTAATCGAATATTTCTGTATATGTATATGCATAGTTCCTATAAACATTAATGGGATTCACTTCACAAATGTTTTCCCATGCAAATTTCAAAAAATTCTATCATGTAGGTTAGACCGTACCACAAAAAAAAGTTCGCCGTACACCGTCGAATCTAAATTATTTTTGAAAAGAGGTTCCGAATTTCTTTTTTTTGCCGAACGTAGGGGTTTCCTACATTATATCTTTAGCATTTACAGTCGGATCTTAAAGTATGATACATCATACATAAAATACATATTTTTGTCTCGAGAGGACTAATGTTTTGCTCTAAGGGCCATTGACCTCAAGTATTCCAGATCTCAGTTCCTACAACCTTAATGTCAGAAAATTAAAGCTCGCAAAAAATCATTAAACTTTTGCTAAGGAATTTTTTCGATAATTCCAACAGAAATTTTTTTTTATTTTTTTTTGTTGCCGAACGTAGGGGGTCGCCTTTTTAAATTTTTTTTCATTGGATTTTTCCTTTATAGCAAAACACTGGTCTCCTCGAGGCAAAAAATCAATGTTGCCAGGTTTTTTAGGCACAAAATCGTCGAAAAATTGTAAAAATATCGTCAAAAACGTCATAGCTTTTTGAAAAATCGTCTAAAATCGTCAAAATAAAATCTGTGTTAAAGAACTCTGAAAACTTAATAAGTACACTCAAAAAAATAAGTTAGTAGAAAAATTAGTAAAACGTCTTGTATATCAAGTGTACTAGTTTTCAGCAATTTTTTTGCTGAAATTCCGATTTCAGCAAAAAATTTAGTTATATTCTTTTAGCACTAAACTAATTTTGAACTAATGTTTTACTAATTTATTTTGCTACAAAAATTGTGCTGATTACCGCATGCATAGCGTGGACGACAACCAGATAGGCAAGATGTAGATGTCGCAGCTTGCCTGGAAACGGAAATGACAAAAAAGAAAAACAACTCTACACATATTCTATATTTAAATTTTCAGCAAATAAATTAACTAAAGTAAAATTTCGCTACAAGTTTTTTGAGTTTTTTTCAGTCTACTAATATTCAGCAAAAATTTTAGTGATTTTAGCAAGGATTTTTTTCATTTGCAGTCGACTAAATGTTAGCAAAACTTTTGCTGAAGATTACTATTTTTTTGGTAAAAATCAGCTCGCTAATTTTCAGCAAACCTTTTGCTGAAATTACCAACTTTTTTGCAAGCACGCTCCTGACTAAAAATTTGCTGACACAGCAAAATTTTTTGCTGACTTTACTGACTTTTTTTTTGAGTGTAATGCAAAAATTATAACATTTATAAATATCGAAATTTTACATATTCTGAAATAGTTGCTCTAAAAAAAAAGAAATACCATCTGATGTCATTCATCAAAATATTTATACCATAGATGGGCACAATTCTTCAATTTTCTGTCAAAGTTGAAAAAATAATACGAACTATACAAAAAATACATTTTTCCAGTGTTTGTAGTACAATTTTAAATAGCAACTTCGTTATATTTAAACTTCAAAATTTTTAAATATTAATTTGGTGCTTTTTACTCCTTTTTTTAGTTATTTTTGAAACTTTTTTACACGATTTTACAAAACTAAAATGTATTTTTAAATTCTGGACTTAAATTTTTCAAAAAATGAATATCGTGCTTTTTTACCCCATATTTGGTAAATTTTTACCCTTTTTACCCGTTTTCACAATGCTCACGGTGCTTTCCTGCCTTCAAGAGTTGGCAACACTGGTCCCTAGATTTTGAATTTTAAAAATTGAAAAAAACATAGCTGAAATTGAAAAGTTTCAAATATCAGAAAAAATCGACAAAACAAAAAAAATGTAAAAATTTAAAAAAATGGCCAAAATTAAAAAAAATCATCAAAAGTGAAAAAAACTTTAAAATTAAAAAAAAACGTCAAAAGTGAAAAAATCACCAAAATAAAAAAATTCTAAAATTTTAAAAAATAGTCAAAAATTAAAAAAAAAAAATCAGTGAAATTGGAAAAAATTTTAAAAAATGGCAAAAATTGAAAAAATCGTAGAAATTGGAAAACAAATCGCCAAATTTAAAAAATCATGTAGATTTTATAAAAAAATTTAAAAAATCGACAAAATGTTAAAAAATCTTCAAAATTTCTCAACATCGTCAAAAATTAAAAAAATCGCCAAATTAAAAAAAATCTTTAAAATTTAGAAAAAATCGCCAAAATTTGAAAAATTGCCTAAATTGAAAATTTTTGAAAAAATCGTCAAACTTGAGAAAATGGTCAATATTTGAAAAATTTAAAAAAAATCGTCAAAAATTAGACAAAATCGCCAAAATTGCAAAATGTCGCAAAAATTTTGAAAAAATCGTCTTGAAAAAATTGTCAAAATCGGAAAATTTGGTAAAACTGAAAAATTTTGTAAAAATTTTGAAAAAATCTCATAACTTGAAAAAATCGTCAGTATTTGCAAAAATTGCCCAAATAGTCAAAATTAAAAAAACAATCTTCAAAAATTAGACAAAATCGCCAAAATTGCGAAATATCGCAAAAATTTTAAAAATTGTCAATATTTTAAAAAATTACCAAAATTTCAAAAAGTCGTCAAAAATTTGGAAAAAATTTGAAAAATTCCCAAAATTAAAAAAATTTTGAAAAAAACGTCATAACTTGAAAAAATCGTCAATATTTGAAAAAATTGCCACTCAAAATTTAAAAAAATTGTCAAAAATTAGAAAAAATCTCCAAAATTGTAAAATATCGTAAAATTTTTGAAAAACTCATCTTGAAAAAATTGTCAATATGTGAAAAATTACCAAAATCGTCAAAATTTCAAAAAGTCGTCAAAAATTGGAAAAAATCAGGAAATTTTAAAAAATTGAAAAAAATTAAAAATTTTTAAAATATTACCAAAATTTCAAAAATTGGAAAAAATGCAAAAATTGCCAAAATTGAAAAAATGTAAAAATTTGTGAAAATCTACAAAAATTAGAAAAAATCACCAAAATTTAAAAAATTTTCCAGGTATTAAAAAAACGAAATTTCCAAAATTTATTTCTCGAATTTATTTTTCCTTCTTCCAAAACCGTCGTCCGTTTTCATTTAATTCATTTGGTTTTAAAGATACTAGCGATATTACAAATAAAAGCCCTTTTCTCTTTACGAGGCTTAGTTTTTGAGAAAAACGCGATTTTAAAATCTAGCAATGCAAGTCAAAATTTAGTTTCGGTATCGGGGTATTGGAAGTGGGTTTTGACCTCTGGTGCAGTCATTCTTCCTCTAGCTCTTCTAGTTTGGGAGATATGGATGATTATAATTTTATTTTAGCGATTTTCGCACTAATAGAACTAGAAGGGCTAGGGGAGAAATATTTGCACCAGAGGTCAAAACCCACCCCAGTACCCCGATACCGAAACTAAACTTTGACTTGCATTGCTAGATTTTAAAATCGCGTTTTTCTCGAAAACTAAGCCTCGTAGAGAGAAAAGGGCTTTTATTTGGTATATCGCCCATATCTCGAAAACTGAATGAGTTAAATGAAAACGGACAACGGTTTTGGAACAAGGTCATTGTGAGTCATCTGTGGAGAAAAAGGCTTTTATTTGTAATATCGCTAGTATCCTTAAACTAAATGAGTTAAATGAAAACGGACAACGGTTTTGGAGCAGAGAATAAATTATGGCGATTTTTTTTAAATTTTGTCGATTTTCACAAATTTTTCCGATTAATTCCAATTTTTGAAGTTTTGACAATTTTGGTAATTTTTTCAAATATTGACAATTTTTTCAAGGCGATTTTTTCCAAATTTTTACGATTTTTGCAATTTTGGTGAATTTTTCTAATTTTTTTTAAATTTTGACTATTTGGGCAATTTTTTCAAATATTGCCGATTTTTTTAAGTTATGACGATTTTTTAAAACTTTCATAAAATTTTTCAATTTTAGCAATTTTTCAAATTTTTCCAATTTTTGACGACTTTTTGAAATTTTGACGATTTTGGTAATTTTTTCAAATATTGACAATTTTTCAAGACAATTTTTTCAACATTTTTACGATATTTTGCAATTTTGGCGATTTTGTCTAATTTTTGAAGATTTTCTTTTAATTTTGACCATTTAGGCAATTTTTTCAAATATTGACAATTTTTTCAAGTTAGTAGGATTTTTTAAAAATTTTTACAAAATTTTTCAATTTTGGAAATTTTTAAATTTTTGGCGATTTTTTCTAATTTTGAACGATTTTTTTTAATATGGCGCTTTTTTTATAATTTAGACGATTTTGATAAATTTTGTCGATTTTTTAATTTTTTTTATAAAATCTGCATGATTTTTTAAATTTGGCGATTAGTTTTCCAAGTTATGCGTTTTTATTTAAATTTTTGCCATTTTTTTAAATTTTTTCCAATTTTGGCAATTTTATTTTTAATTTTTGACGATCTTCTGAAATTTTAGAATTTTGTTTTATTTTGGTGTTTTTTTTTTACTTAGCAAGTACCAAAGGTACTTAACAAGTACCAAAGGTACTTAGCAAGTACCATAGAACTTAGCAAGTACCTATAGTACTTAGCAAGTACCATAGAACTTAGCAAGTACCAAAAGTACTTAGCAAGTACCATAGAACTTAGCAAGTACCCGTAGTACTTAGCAAGTTCCACAGTACTTGTTAAGTACCTTGGTACTTAGAAAGTACCAAGTAATTACCCAAGTAATTGTACTTAAGTACAAGTACATTCAAAGTACTTGTACTTATTTTTTTAAGTACAAGTACCAAGTACTTGTACTTTACTAGTACTTAAGTACTGAGGTACTGAATACTTCCAGACTATGATGAAAACCTTACAAAAATATTTATATTTTCAAACATTTTGATAGGTTGAAAATAAATTAACCAATCAGAATGCTCTAAAAATAAACCAAGTCAAGGTATACTGCCACCCATTTGAAAAATTTAGATAGTAAGGGCGATTATTTGTAAGAAACAAAACTTATATTTCTTCTGAACATTTTACCAAGTTTTTAAGGTTCACTACTTAGATTTTGAATAAGTTATGCGAAAAATTTTTATAAGTTGAAATGCTCCTAATTTCTTGGTAAAGATTTTTTTTGTGTGTCAAAGAAATTGATTCCCTTTTAAAATATTTTAACAATGACATTTTTGTTTTGGTATTTAAAATGTTTTTTATGACTAAAATTAAAAAATCTTATTCCGAACAAAAACAATTTAAAAAATTTAATATTTTTAAAATTTCCCGTTTTCCCGGAAAAAATATATTATTTTCCCGGGAATTCCCGTCAAACTGTTCCCGGGATTTCCCCAACCCCAAACCCTAGTCCTTGCCCATTATTTTTGGTAGTTACTTATAGTCTTGACTAGCCATGGATTTGTGCGAACATGAAACAAATCACACGTGAAACAACAACAAATTTTATTTGTTGTTTTAGTTTTGCATGTAATTCGTTTCATGTTCGCACAAATCGATGTCTCGTCAAGACGCTAACTTACAAACATCAGCAGAGTGGTGTAGGGTATAAAAATGATTATCATGACAATAAAAGTGCAATTTACTATTATTGCATTATAGAAGGGTACAAGATTTTTAAGTGAATACCATTATTATTTATCAGAGTTTTGTTCAATTGGCTTCTTATCAAATTAAAAAGTTGGGTTAATACGAATAAAAATATACCGTATTATAAATATGTACTATATTTCGGATGCACTTTTGAGGGAAAGAGGTAAAAAATTGCCATAATGTTATTAGAACATACATATAAAAAAATATAGCTGATGAAGGGGGAAATTTTTACGCTGGGTTTAGTTCTTACTTGCGCTAGGCCTCATTCTGCGGTGTTAACTTTTACTTAACTATTAAATAAAAGAAAATGTAGGTATACAAAATAAAAACAATTTTTTTTGTTGTAGATTTTAGTTGATGTGAAGATTGTTACAATGAGTGTTATTTTTGTTCGGTTTAAGATCAACTATGATAAATTCCAAATAGAATTTACAATTTATTTTATAACAAATAGAGAAAAAAATTTATGAAAAAAAACTTTCTTAGAACCAATGGTTGACAATTAATGCATTTTCAAGTGTTACCAATTTCAATATCATCAGCTTATCTTTATTGGGTTCTCTCTAGGCTATAATGTAGATTTTAGTTTTTGTATATATGTTAACTTTCAAAGAAAAACATTTTGAGAAGTAAACTCAAACATTTTTACTTATCCATTTCATACTACAATAATAACTAATAGCTAACAAATAAACCGTAACTGATTTTAGACTAACTAGGAAAAGGCGAATTTTCGGTTAACACGGACTAATTTAAAGATCCTGCCTTTTTGGAAACAAGTAAAAAAATCTATTAATATGAATCCGCTTAAAACGAACAATGGGTTAGAACGAACTATTTTTGATGGTCCCACAAACAAACTTTCATATAATTTCCCATTTTTAAGCATAGTAAGTTGTTTTTCACGTGAAAAAAATTTCACTCTTTCAACTTTAAACTTTGGGCTATCTAGTTTTTGGAAAAAATAGTTTTTTCTTTCACGAATTAAAACTGCATATCGTTAGTTAAATGAAAAATGCGATTTTTGTATTGATTAGGATTATTTTCATCAAGACTAGTCATAATCATTCAAAAAAATCTATATATAATTTTTTTTGTTAGTATTCGTGGTTTTGTATTTCAGCTAACGATATATTGTTATCTAATAGTTATTATAGTTTAAAGCATATATTTTTTCTATTATTAGTGATAATAATAAAATATTTACTTATCTTCTTTTCTTTTTATCAAATTATACCAAAAACGCGCTTTTAAATTTTTTATTCGACGTTCATAAACGGTGCACAGGTACGAATTCGCAACAATTTAACTTTCTCGTGTCAATTTCTCGCCTTTGCTTAAGGTAGCCATACCTACCCTACACCATACAATAAAATGTACAATACTCTTGCTAAAATATGGCATAACCGTTTTTTTCTATATGAAAATGGCAAATGTAGGTAATAACATATTACAAAATCTTTTTCACTTTTCATGATTCTTCAATAAGAATCAAATCTTTTGATTTTTTCTAATATATTGTACAACCTTTCAACTTTTTTCACAATACCAAAATTTGCACAAGAGAATAACGCGTTGTCTGGCCAGCTTTATGCTAATGAACATTTGTTTGTGCGTGGTGAATTTGTTGCAGTATAGACATATTTAACGTAAAGAGGAGAAACATTGGTAGCATTCGGCAGAGAAACCATAAACTGATACCGGTGACTTGTAGAGCTTTGTGATTACTTACTCTGCTGAACGATATTTACTTTGTTTTGTTTTTAATACACTTTTTCTATAGTTTCCTTTTATTTTTTTAAAATTTTTGTTTTCGAATTATATTTATATGTTTTTATTTGTCATTCTTACAAAACAATTTTTATTGTAAATGAACAACAACAAATGTATCACTTATTGATCAAAAGTAGCAATAATTTTTTACGCTACCAAAATATGACAGCGCTACCTGAGCGCTCAGACTGAGCGGTTAGTGATCAGGTCGTTCAGCAGATAGTTGTACAACAGTTGTAGAACTGTTGATTATTAAATTGTATCTGCCGAACGCACCCATTGAAAGCAGCTACAGATAACATTTTCATGGGTGCAAATTCGTACCTGCGTACCGTTTGAGGGTTCAACTGTGAAAATAAACAATTTGTTATTTTTTAAGAAAGACAAAATCAAAAAACACCACTTTTTCGAAATTTGCCTCTGAAAAAACTATTCCTATGTCATCCAAAATTTTGGTTACAATTTTTATTTAATTTAAAAAAATTTATTCTTATCAATGATTTACTTGCAAATATTCCACGTTGTCATCATAGTCCAAAATTTAATTGTAGCTCCTATGCTGTATTTATACATAAACTGATATCAAATAAGTACATGCCGGCTGGTTGATTAACAACAATTTTCCTATAAAAGATCTCCATTATACATCAAATCTTCAGTTGACATTACCGTCTTCCAGGGATCACTTATAATATTATATATTTCAGTTCTTATATTACAAAAAGCAAGGTATGCAAACTAAATTCATTAAAATCAATAGTGAAAATTGAAAGAAAATTTGTGTTTAAAATGCCCAAGTAGTGTAGTCTTACAGTGAAAAGTGAAAGAATAAAAAAGCTCCATATTACAAATTCCAATTTTTTTTTTATCATTTATCTTGGATAAATGGAAATTTCAATGAAAATTGTTTTTACAAAAAAATTATTTCTTTAGAAATAATGCAATACTTCACCGAAGTGTATAAGAAAAATAAGCTCTTACCCAACAAAACCACACATTACCATAATGTGAAAAGTAATGTGTTGCCATAGTGGCTCGTGCATTACTTTACACCGCACTTCACTGATGAATTTTATAGGCGATGAGCAGCTAGGTAACGTATGGGGAGGAGGTGATAAAGTAAGTGGTTACTTATGTGGTTACGAGGATGGGAAAAGTAGATTTTCATAAAAACATTTATCTAAAAAATATTACAAATATTTTTTTATTATTGTAAATATAAAAATGTGGTCGCGGATGGGTTCGAACCTGAAATCCCTGCTTGTTAGCCTAGAACTCTACCCCTTAAGCAATTGACAGATATAACATCTGGTCGTGATATCGAAAAATATACACATTAACCCAATGCTTACAAAAAAAAAACAAAGTAATGTATCTAAAAATAGATTTTCAAAAATGTTTTAATCATTACTTTGCGTTTACAAATCACGCAATACGTAATGCGTGCGATATACTCACACATTGCCTTGTAATGACAATCGTTACCATCTGCATTATTTATAATTAAAACGTAATGACTTACCGATCACTGATTAGGTATTGCATGATTTATAAAAGCAAAGTAATAATTAAAACATCCCAGATAGAAAAATACGAACGGCACAGTACTGGCTCAGCGTTGGAGACGGTAGTGCATGTACTGGCGATGTGTCGGATTTTTTACGTTTCCAGTACTGGTACGGTGTCGAAATGATAACACCAATATACGCTTGGCCGTAGGTATTTGCCCACGTTGGCCCAGTGTTGGATTTTGTTACTCCCTGGTGTTTTTCCAGTACTATAAATTAAAAATATTCAGTAACTTGCCAGTACTTCAAATACAAAAAATCAGTGTATAGCCAGTACTATATAAACAATTAAAAATCTGGTGGTGAATCACCCTAAATTTTAATAAAATAATAAAAAATATTAACATGTTTATTCACAAAAAACTTTTTGTCTTATTAGAGGCTAATTGAACGATTTTTGTTGTTGTTTTGCACGTTAATTTGTTTTATTAAGCTCTAATAAAATTTTAAATATTTTTGTGAATACAAGCTTAAATAATTGCAAAACTAGAAAATAAAAAGTTTTTCTTAAATTTTCTGGTTTCTCGCTGTTTTATATAAAAAATATTATGAAAAAAGTTATATTGAAATTCTTTTAAAAATTAGGGTAAAATAAGTGTCAGAAAGAAAAATCTTGTTAAAATAGCAGAAGACAGTGGCAAAGCACATTTTAAGTGGTACTGGCATAATAAAAAAATCAGTGCTCTCCCAGTACTATTTTTTCTACCGTGGGCAATTTCCACCTGGGATGTTTGAAAATCTAATTTTGGACACATTGCTTTGTATTTTTTTTGTAAGCAAGGGGTAAAATGTATATTTTTCGACAGCACAAACTAAAATACGAAGCACAGCAATTCATTAGCTTTTTATGCAATCAAATGTTATATGTGTCGATAGCTCAGGAGGTAGAGTTCTCTGCTACTAAGCAGGAAGCTAGAGTTCGAATCCCAGCGTGACCACGTCTATATATTTAATAAAAAATATTTGTAATACATTTTTTATTAATAAATTTTTTTATAAAAATCTGTTTAGTAATCACTTACTTTATCAACTCCTCCATACATTACCTTGGGGCTCATCGCCTGCAAATTTCATCAGTGAAGGAAGGTGTAAAATAATGCATGGACCCCTATGGCTACACATTACTTTAAATTATTTGGTAATGAGTGGTTTTGCTGGGAACTTATCTCCAATGATTGCTTTTCCTTAATCATTGATTAATAAATCATTGATTAGTTCTTAAACTTAAAATAATATCGGTAACTTATGACAATTCAACTCTCTAATGCCCAAGACCGCCAAAAAGCGTTATTCAGATTTTAAATAGTTATTAAATATATTGTATTATTATCGAAATGAAACATAACCAACTACTTTTTGCCTTCAAACTTTTTTTGTACAAAGAACATTTTTAAGTGCGAAGGAAGTAAATTTAAAATTATGTAAATTTGAAAAAATTAACTTTTCAAAACTTTATCGATAATAGCTGTGTTTGTGTGACTGCATATCAGTGGTATCTAGAACGATTTTGACAGTTTTTTCACTTATTCCGGCTTTCTACTGCCAAAATAGTTTATATATTATCACAATCTGAAGAAAGAGCATTAGAGGGTTAATTAGTGATGGAATTCACAGTTCGTACTATTTTAAGTAGTAAATTTGCATTTGTCGTAAATTTGACAACTTTCTATGGGCTAAAATTAAAAAATTATTTGTTAATTTTAATATTAGGTTTGTTTGAATACATTCAGTGTGTTTTTTTACTCGAATTTCCTACAAAAATTTATTGGAAAATTTCAATACAAAACTTTCCAACTGTAGTAAAAATAATAAGAATTTCGAGTAAATGAAAACATTGATTGCTAGTAAAGCCGGGCAAGATTTTCAATAAAATTGATTTCCATTTTATTGATTTTCAAATTCGCAAATTCGCGTTACAATGATTATTTTTTTTAATTTAGCAACTATTGTTATTCTTTTTGTATTTTATATAAAATTTTTTTAACAACATATAACAAACTTCAAAAAAGTATCACTTTCAATAAAAACCACACACTATTCAATATTATGAAATCGGAAAACAAAAATGCAAATCATTTTGAATTTTTCAATTTAATTGATTAACTTTCAACACACACGGTCAATGTATTTTGGAATGTTTAATTAAAATTCTAATTGATCAATATTTCATTTTCTTACCATGCATGCAAAAATTTTGCTCTTTTATATGTATTCTAGAAAAAATTCGCGTTACAACATTAATTTTTTAATTTAGCAACTATTCTTATTCTTTTTGTATTTTATATAAAATTTTTTTAATAACAAATAACAAACTTCAAAAAGTATCACTTTCAATAATAACCACACACTATTCAATATTATGAAATTGAAAAACAAAAATCCAAATCATTTTGAGTTTTTCAATTTAATTAACTTTCAGTATAGGGTACAGACCTTCAATTAATTTGTAAACAATCAAAAATTAATCAAAAATATTGAAAATGTATGGTGCACTAAATGTAGGGCATACACGTTCAATATTATTGATCAATTGTTGATTGTTTACAAATTAATTGAAGGTATGTACCCTATATTGAATGTCTATCAATTAAATTGAAAAATTCAAAATGTTTTGGATTTTTGTTTTTAATTTCATATTATTGAAAAGTGTGTGGCCAATATTTAAATGTTAGTTTTTTTTTAATTTGTTTGAAAAATAAATAACATTAAAAAAGCATATAACTTATTGCAAAATGAAAAAGTAATCACTTAAAATGTAGTTTTATTTTAAAATCTGCAAAATTTTGCAATTTTTCATAGGATGGAAAATATTGATCAATTTAATTCTAACTTATGGTTTTCTAATAACATTGAAAGTGTGTGTGAAAAGATCAATAAAATTGAAATAAATTATATTGACCGTGTGTGCTCGGCTTAAAACTAAATTAAAAGTTGTCAAAATATAAAAATATACTCGAACGGAAAAAATTGAAAAAATAGTCAACAAACAAAAATTTACAAAAACCAAGAAAAACTTACGCGGAGTGCAAACTTTAAAACGAATCATTAAAGTCAATTAAGAAAATTAATTCGCATAAAAACGTGTTTAATTTTACTATTTATTAAATAAAAAAATATGTTACGTATTAAACTTATTGCTAAAGCCGAGCACACACGGTCAATATAATTTATTTAAATGTTATTGATCCTTGCACACATATTACTAGAAAAATATAAATGAAATTAAATTTGATCAATATTTTCCATCCCAGAAAAAATTGCAAAAATTAGCGGATTTTAAAATGAAACCACGTTTATAGTGATTATTTGTTTATTTTGCAATAATTAATATACTTTGTTAATTTTATTTATTTATTTTTTAACAACAAAAAAAAATTTAAAAAACCAACATTTCAATATCGGCCACAAACTTTTCAATAATATGAAATTGAAAAACAAAAATCCAAAACATTTTGAAATTTTCAACTTAATTGATAAACTTTCAACACAGGGTACAGGCCTTCAATTAATTTGTAAACAATAAAAAATTTATCAATAATATTGTGCGTGTATGCCCTACTTAAGATATTTTTACCTTTAATATATAATATAGTAGTGGTATTCATCTAACTGGATTTATGCCCTCGTAAACTGTGTATTTTTGGAATCGCGTATAAGTAATTTATAACTTTACCTATTTATTTGAATGAACGCGCCTTTTAAAACTATCCACATTTCAATTTTGCATTTAGCCACTTTTTTGATCTTTTCATAAATTAAGCACAGAATTTTTTAAGAACAGCAAAATTAAAACTGTTAAATTTATAGAATTTTAGTAATATTGAAGCTAAATTTTAGTTAATTGAAAATAACAAGTTGTACTGTAAACTCTGCAGAAAATTTTGCTAAATATTAATAGACAAAAAATAGCGAAAATAAACAACTTTGAAAATTAAAAATTTTTTTGAATTTTTTAGGCTACTAATTATTTAGCAAAATTTTTTCCTGATTTTAGCAGGTTATTTTGCTATTTTCCATTTACAAAAATTTAACTCAATATACTAGTAAAATAAGAACAGCAAAAATAAAATTGTTAAATTTACAGAATTTTAGTTATATTTAAGTTAACTTTTAGTTAACTGAAAATGACAAATTGTACTGTAAAATCTGCAGAAAATTTTGGTAAATATTAGTAGATTAAAAATAGCACAAACAAAATGTTATATATACAAAAGTTTTGTTATTTTTAAGCTAAATGTAGTTGAATGCAAATAGCAGTATATCCTGTTAAATTAGCAGAAACATTTGCAAAAAAATAGTAAACTGCATTTAAAAAAAAATCAAAAAAAAACTTTGAAAATTTTAAGTTTTTTGTGTTTTTTTAGGCTACTTATTATTTAGCAAATTTTTTTTCAGATTTTAGCAGGGCCCTGAACCGCTATGAAGATAATGATTTGAAGATATCGTTTCGAAGATAGTCTTGCTTCATGTAACGCTTTTATTTCAATCGTTTTGATGATATCTTTAAATTTGACAACTGTTCTGCTTCATGTAAACAAAATGATTAAAATAATATCTTCAAAACGATTGAAATTGCAAGATAGCAAATTAGGTATCTTTTTTTGATTTTTTTTCCATTTATCTCTCCGCTTATTACTACCTTAAAATCCTTAGGGTTTAAGGGGTTAATGGGTCATATCATACAGAATGGAAGATTGATTTCTTGGCTTTAATATAACAATTATAATTACAGACCTTATTTATTTAAAATTTTGAGTTAAAAAATACTATTTAAAATTTAGTATACTAAATTATCTCAAAATGGGTTAAATTTTTTTTAATTTGTTTCCTATGAAAGAGGTTTTAATAACCTTTCTATTGATATGCTTTTTGGACCGATCTGATAACAAATTAATAAAATATGTCGAAATCAATATTCATACTGTAGGGGCTGATTGTTATACTCAGTATAGAAACCACACTTTATAGTAAGATACGAGTATAAAAACAAAAATCGGGACTGTGTGTTAAAAGTCAAATTGATCCCATGTTCCACTTGGCTACATATTATCTAGTAGGGTGTGTATAAAATTATTTAATTAAAAGCTAAAACCGCACTTGCACTTTATAAAATATAACTAGAACCGATAAAATATTTTTTTATTCAACCATTATATTCAATAAAATTCATTAAATACTTTATTTTCAAGTGTTTTAAAACTTTTTGTTTTAAGGAAATGGATAACAAAGCATAATAAGAAAAAAATAAAAAATGACATATGTTTCACTAACTTTTTCGAAAACATGTTCGAAACGATACCATAGTGATATGCTTACATGAAGCAACCAAAAAGCGATATCTATCAGTGGTATCATTTTCACAACAATCTTTTTTAAATTAAATTGAAATCTAACTAAAATCTTGTATATTTAACAGTTTTATTGCTGTTCCTATATTACTAACATATAGCAAACATAATCTGCTAATTTAGCAGATTTTTTCTGCAGCATAATTTTTAACAAATTTTTACTAGTTTTAACTAAATTTTTTACAGACTTTTTTCTACTAGTGCATGAATTGTTTTTATGTGAAAGTAGTTGTGTTTGTGCTGAAAGCTATCAACGTTGGCTTGTGTCATTCCCATACAAATTTGACATTAGTAACGTTAAGAGTTAACACAAACACAGCTAGTGATTTCTATGACAGGGGTGTATATTACACTCATAGAAATAAATCTGTAAAAATAGCAGAAAAAGTAACTAAAAATTACTAAAATTACTAAAAAAGTTTTTTTTCGATTTTTTTCTTAAATGCAAATAAAAATCGAGCCTTTTGAAAACAGCAGTTTACATTTTTTAGCAAATATTTCTGTTAATTTAACAGGATAGACTGCTATTTGCATTCAATTAATTTTGTCTTAAAACTAACAAAAATTTTGTAGATATAACAGTTTGTTTTTGCTATTATTAGTCTGCTAATATTTAACAAAATTTTTACATATTCTACAGTACAATTTATCATTTTCAATTAACTAAGTTAACTTAAATATAACTTAAATTCTTTAAATTTAACAGTTTTATTTATGCTGTCCTTATTTTACTAGGATATAGCAAAAAAAAGCTGATAATTACAGCTGTTTTTTTCGTTAAGTCTCCTGAGTTTTTTCTCGCGTGTAAATGTGCCTTTAGACATATTGTAGCTAGGTTAAATTGCTAAATTTAATTTTAATTTTAAATTTAATTTTAAAGGAGAATTATTGTTGTATAACACAATACAAAATTATCTGCTTTAAGTGAATTGGATTAACTATTCATAATTCGAAATTATTCTCATTGAGAATTATATTTAAAATCTTAAAGTAAGTGCCCTTTACAAACACTTCTTATTACCGGTGAACTCATGGCCAGTCAGTAGTTTATTGTTGGCAAACAAAGTCATCTCACGAAGCAAATGCTAAATTATAAAAAAACTGTTTTTGTATAAGCTATAAAGAATGCTAACAATAATGCCTTACAAGTTAGTTGAATTTAATTGTCCGAACGGTTAGGTGATTCTTACGTGAACTTAATTTTATTTTGTTATATTTTATGGTCTCGTGCCAATCACGATTATTGTGAACAGAACGATACAAAAATGTTAAATCCAAGCTTTAACCTGTGTTTGGTAGTGGCGTTTCTAAGTGTTATTGGCTTAATACAAGCTAATGGTCCTGGTGAAAAAGGCATTTCAATGGAAGTGAATATAAGTACAAATAAAAATAATGAAACGGTATTATAAGTAACATGATTTTTTTTTGAGAAGTTATTGATATGAGTCAGTGAATTTCAATCAAATGTAACAAAAAATTAGACCAGGTGTAAAATGTGGAAATGCATTAATAAATTGCCATACATTGGAATTATTTATAAAGTTCAAATATCTTTATACTGAAAGTAAATCGATAACTATAACTTGATACCACTTAACTGTTAATTTTTTACAATGAAGGAGTTCACAGTTTAAGTGCATTGTAAAATAGCATGATTATTTAAGTTTAACCCATAGAAAGTTGTCAATTGGGAATTCCATCAATATAAATTAATGACCTCTGTATGACGGAGAAGTCAGTTGGAATGTTTATATCAAATACAAATAAAATCTTTGTTAAATGTGTCAACTTATCAAAACATAATTTTATTGTTTTGAAAATATGTATATACTCCAGTTTGAACTATCATGAATTCCTTTTCTTAAGTAATTCACTGAATTCGTTCAACTGAACGCGTTCATCAAACAATAAATTCAAAGAATTAATTCCATTGCAATAGT